>CM038225.1:120077440-120660562 GCA_021442155.1 Cymbidium sinense
GAACTACTAGTGGACAATACTTTCAACTACGACATGTTCTCATTCATGGATGGATCATCGGGATATAATCAAATCAAGATGACACCTGAAGATGAAAGACATTCATCATTCAGAACACCTAATAACATCTATTGTAATACAGTCATGCCTTTCGGATTGAAAAATGATGGAGCTACATATTAAAGAGCCATGACACGTATCTTTGATGAGTTGATTCACTAAAAGGTGAAATGTTATGTTGATGATTTGGCGGTGAAGAGCTTAAATCCTGAAAATCACTTTGAAGACTTGAGAATTGTATTGGAGAGAATCATAAAATATAATCTCAAGATGAATTCTCTAAAATGTGCATTCGGGGTGTCCTCTAGAAAATTCCTTGGGTATATTATACGTCACAGAGAAATTAAAATTAATCCTACTAAAATCAAGGCAATTGTAGAGATGCCTCCATCGAAGAATTTGTGTTAGCTCTGTTCTTTACAAGGATGACTTGTATTCATCCGTCGATTTATATCGAACCTATCAAGACGCTGTCAATCATTTGCAAAGTTGATGAAGAAGGATGATCCATTCAATTGGGACAATAAGTGCTAAGAAGCCTTCAATAGTATTAAAAGTTACATATTAAATCCACCAATCCTTACAGTGCCTTCTCCTAGGAATCCCCTCATTCTATACACAGTTGTATTAGAAGAATCCTTTGGAGCATAATTGGCACAACACAATGAAGAAAGCAAAAAGAATGCTCTTTATTATATCAGTCGGAGGCTGATAGAAGCATAAATGAGATCCCCTCCGATAAAGAAGCACCGTCTAGCATTAATCTTTGTAGTACAAAAGCTCCATCACTATATGTTATCTCACAAGATTACCCTCATCTCAAGGATCGATCCGCTGAAGTACTTGATGACAAGATCAGAATTAATAGGTCGCTTGGCAAGATAGGCAGTATTGATTTTATAATTTGATATCACATACGTTCCGCAGAAAGTAGTGAAGGGACAAGTCTTAGTATATTTTCTTGCTGCATATCCCATCCATGCAGACTCTTCTCTTAATGATGATTTACCTGATGAGCAAATTATGCTCATTCATGAAAGAGAAAAATCACAAATTTGGGAAATGCACATTGATGGAGCATCATCAATCAAACAAGTCCAACCTCTAAATTTCTCAAGGGCAAGAGCAGGAATCAACATCATCTTCATAACACTTGAAGGAGGGATAATGAGACGATCATATGGGTTGACCGAGCCAAGAACTAAAAATGAAGCCGAGTATGAAGCATTAGTGACAGGTCTTGAAGAAGCTATTTTTATAGGCATTCAAAACTTGCATATTTTCGGCAATTTTTTGCTTACTATAAATCAAGTACTTGGCATCTATAAAATCAACAAGCTTGAGTTAGCTTTCTATCATAAGTGAGTTCTCGAGCTTATAAAGTAAATACCAAATAGCAAATTAATGCGAGTCTCTCCATCCGAGAATAGCAATGCAGATTGTTTAGCAAAATTAGCTATGGAAATGACAAGCATGAATGGTGATTATGTCATGATTGAGATATTTACTTGACGAGTTTTAAAGTCAACAAAGTATCAATCCCAATAGGTAGAGGGGTTACTAAATTTGGCACAACAGGATGTGACATAGGTTACTCCTCCCCGAAACCAACAAGGAGTTATAACAAGAACATCTAAGCATGATATTACCTCAGAAAAGCAGTGTGAAGCCTTTATTGTAAAAGACCCACATGACTGGAGGTAACCCTTCATTGACTACTTTAAAGAAGAAAAATTACCAAATAGTAAATCACTGATAGCTTAAATCAAGAAGAGAATGTTGCACTATGCTTTCGTCAACAACACTTTATGTCATATATTATTTGAACAAATGTGGCTACGACGCCTAAATATAGATGAAGCTAGTAAAGTGATGGTTAAAGTTCATGAAGGACTTTGTGGTGCACATAAGTTAGGTCCTAAGATGGCAGTAAAGATCAAAAGGATGGGTTATTATTGGCCATCTTTGATGAGAGACTATATCAATCATGCCAAGAGGTGTCATGAATGTTAAGTATATGAGAATATAATCCATCAACCTCCAAGTCCACTACACCCAACAATAGCATCTTGGCCATTTGAATGTTGGGGCACAGATGTTATCGGACAGATTGATCCACCGTCATCAGCTGGACACCATTTTATCTTAGCAGCGACTGATTATTTCTCTAAGTGGGCTGAAGCTACCCCCATTTAAAGAAATTACTGCTGATCGAGTGATTAACTTCTTTACACATAATTTGGTCTATAGATTTGGAGTGTCACACTGAATAAATTTTGATAATGACACAACTTTCAAAAATATAAAGATTTATAAATTCGTCGATCGACACAAAATTGATTAGTGAGATTCTTCAATATATAATCTAAGGGCAAATGGTTTGGCAGAAGCTTTCAACAAAATATTAGTCAAAGTACTCAAGAAGATCCTCATTAAAAATAAAAGAGAATGTCATACTAAGCTAATAGAGGCATTATGGGCATATCGAACTACTTACAAGATGTCGAATAAAGCCATTCCCTATTCATTAGTATTTGGAATTGAAGTGATTCTCTTACTCGAAGTTGAGTTGCATTCACTTCAAGTAGCCATCCAATACAATCAAACTAAAGATCATTGAGAATGGAGGAACTCAATGTGCTTGATGAAGTTAGATTGCAAGCTCATCAAAATCTGGAAGTTTATTGAGCAAAGATGTCCAGGGATTTAACCATACTGGTGGCCTCGAACATTCCAAAAAGGAGAATTGATCTTGGTGCTAAGAAGACCAATTATTCCTAATTAAAGAATTGGTGGTAAATTTAAGCCCAATTGGGATGGCCCTTTTGTCATTGAGAAAGTGTATCAAGGAGGGGCATACCAACTCATTGACCTAAAGGGTGAAAGACCAATGCGACAAATTAATGGTCGATACCTGGAAAAGTATTATACATGATAAATACATTCTCGAGGTACAATAGAAATCCCCCTACAATATAGGGGGCATTTTTTTAGTATATCTATTTAGGTCGACATCATGCTTCATGCCGAGATCTTTAAATAAATATACTTACTCAAGATGAAAAAACTTTTTCGTGAAAATTTTCCTATTACACAGGGGTCGTTTTAGACTCCTCTACATAGATGAAATCAATGTTACTTATCAAAACTCTGTTAAGATCAAATGTATCAACTCATACATTGATATATTTTCTTAAATTATTTTAAATCATTTCCAAAGTGCTTTAGAATTTTCCTTGTAGTATAGGGGAATTTTTATATATTTAGATAAGTTGAAATCGTGCTATAAGATGAAATCCTCGAATATATTCTGATTCAGGTTGATATTGAGCTTTACACTAAAATCTCTGAATTTAACTATAACTATTATTACTAAAGTTGTAGGCTCCTGCAGGAAAAAAAAGAATTTATTTCTACGCATGAAAAGACAGCCCTAAATATCAAAACTTTCTCTCCAAGATTCGTCAATATTGAAGATTACGTTAGAAGAACTTCCAACCTTGGAAGCTTCAATCAACTCAGTTGAAAATGCATCAACATCTACATCCTGAAGTCTAGAATGCGGATAAGTTCTAATGGTCGAACTCAACAAGCTCATAAATAGCTGAGTTGTTGATGCTCTCCTCACTCAACAAGCCGTAAGAAAAGGCCACAATGAAAGAGCCCCCGTTCGTTAGTCTGATGACCAAATCACCTACCCATCATAGCTTAAGTCAAAGACTCGAGTAGGTTCTAAAGGTCGAACTCAACAAGCCCACAAATGGCTGAGTTGCTGACGCTTTTCTCACTCAACGAGCTGCAAGAAAAGGTCACAGTGAAAGAGCCCCTACTCATCAATCCAATAATGATAGTTGTTCAATCTCAAACCACATCCAACTTAGTGAATACAAGGTACAATAATCTAAGAGATCTTTCTACTTGATCAATGGATCAAGACAATCTAAGGAAACTCTCAATTCAGAGTTACCTCAAGTCAATCTCTATATTACCTGCAATATGATATTTTAATTTATTCTCAAATGATCTAATCAAGTACAAAGCACATATCAAAGTCAATCTTCTCATCAAGTCCGCCAGAGCAGAAAGCACAGGACCGAGGGAACAATTCCATAGTTCATATAAAGCCAAAGGTTGAACCAAAGGAATTCTTTGGTTATTCAGTCTATTAAAGCACACATTGTTAGACTGATAACTCAACATTGAGTGTATATAAGCAGGGAGGCCGGGTCATCTATATGTACCCTTCAACAAGTTTGTTAAAGTAGCAAGCACAGGACTTAAGGTGCACATACACTTCCTGACAAGTCAATGTGGATAAATTAGGCCAATCCTTCATCAAGTTCGTCAAGCTTAAAGCTAGGACAAAAGGAATTCCAAATCGCAAAATAGACAAACTAATTCCTCTATCAAACTCGATCAAGCACGAAGCTGGGGGTCGTAGGAAACCCAAACCTGCAACAACATAAAAGAAAGAGATCTTCAACAAACCCATTGAAGCAGAGAGTAGATGGTGAAAAAACTTTTATCCATCCAACAAGTCGAGCCTGACAAATAGGTCAATCATGCTATTTAACTCGTCTAAAATATGGTATCATACTAATGACAAATCCCAGCAAAGCCCCATAAGCTATTGCAATTAAAGCTGAAGTGCTCCAAGTTTTGTGACCAGCTCGAAGGGTCAACCAGTTTTCAACCAACACGACTCGCTTCATGCGTGAATCACATTTTTTAGAGGGCATTTGTTGACCTCCATGCATGATACATCAGTCAATTTGAGCTTAAAATCTAAATTCGACAAATTTTTAATGTAACATATCGCAAATCGGAACTGAGATGCTCTAAACATAGCCAAAATCAGTCAAAATGACCTTCGACCGATGAACAGACTTCACTATTTCATTTAGAACATCAAAATCAATTGAAATATAAATATTGCACAATCTAATGAGCAACCGATCAAACGATCGAGCTGTCAATGTGCTGATGCGCATATCAAAGTCAAAAGGTTACGACGATGCCCAAATGACCTCCAATCAATAAACAAACTTCGCCATCATATTCAGAACATCAAAATTGATCAAAATATAAATATTGCACAACTTAATGATCAAGCGATCTAGCCGTCAACATGTCTATGCGTATATCGAGGTCAGGAGGCTACGACGATGCCCAAATGATCTCCGTTCATGAAATTGACTGTGTTGTTAGTTTCAAAATATAAAAATCTATCAAGTGAGACTATTCGCACTCAATTCGGATAAGTCTATATGAATATTGAGTAGTCAAAAGCAACGACACATAATTTTGAACTAAAATTGGCTCGATTCGAGACTTGACCGGCAAAATTATATAAACGGATTGCGTCCTGCATTCATCAATAATCTTGAATCAACATATATATATATATATATATATATATATATATATATATATATATATATATATATAATCCTATATGGTGGTAGGCATAAAATTCATATTAAGGTGGATTACATATTTAGAAAATTGATTTAAAAAAAAATCCTATTTATATCTAATAGCCCTAACCGACCTCTTCCTCTTTTGCACAACCTGTTCGACCCAAGCCCTACTTGCACGATCCCTCTCCTCTCTCACTCGTTCGACTCTTCCCCCTTCATGCACAGGCTCCATGCAAGAACCACCTCCTTCCTCTTCATTCGGCTTCAACCGTTCCCTCCTAAGAACCACTCCTACTCTCGGCTAATCCCGCTTAAAAATTGTAAGCTCTTCCTGTTCGCACAACTTCTTCAAACCATAAGCTTTTCCCTTCATATCGACCGAGCGACTTTCTTCCCTTCATCGGCACGCATAGATTAGGATCCATGCACGACAGCCGGGTCTCCCACTCTCTCGTTTGTCTCTTTGGAGATTCAAGCTGCAGGCCACAAAAATCATATTCTTTCAACTCCTCCTCACATCACCGACCAAGTCAAACCGTAATCCCCCATACCCTTCCCGATTTCTCCTCTTCTTCATCCACTTCTTTCTTCCAATTGAACTAGAAGGAATAGTAAGAGCATGCACAAGCTGAACAACCCCTCTCCACCATCTCCCCTTTTCCCATCCATTCCTTCCTCCTAGCCATGCAAGCCGAGCAAAACAGGTGGTTCACCCATTCGAACATCATCCGAAGCTCTCTGTTCCCTCCTTTGATTCTTGATCCCATTTCTAAAGCCGCACTACAACCCTCCTCCCTCTTGATTCTATTTCCCGAAGCCGCAAGCATGCATCGAACTCCTCCTTTGATTCACTCCCCTTTTTTACAAGCGAGGGTAGTCAAGAGGTAACTCCGTCATCAGGCGGGTTTCTCTTGGTATACCTTCTCGCTCCCTCCTCTAATCGAGCGCATAGTCGCGGAATTACCCTTCCAATTCCCTTTGCCGTAGCCGGAGAGGAACACCGTCATCTGGCAAAATTTTCTCTAGGTTTCTGACATTTCCATCCTTCCTTCCACTTTATCTGTGATTGTTGATCATTGTGTTATTCGTTGCAAACAAAAAAAAAATGAGTTTGGATGTGTAGGAATAAATGTATGGAAATGATTGTATGTATATGCATATGCTTTTTTGTATTTGAGTTTGAAGGCTCGCCATCGTGGCATGTGAGATGGAAATTTACCGATGTGTTGTAAAACACTTATCATGGGGAAGGCCTCCAAAATTATTAGATGTTGCTCAGATCAAATCTGTCAAAATTTCACAAATTTTGAACTTAGAAAAAAAAGAATCAAAATTCATTAAAAAAAAGAGAGGGAGAAACACACAAATAATGAAACAATATGAAAGTGCAAAATCCCAAAATTAAAATTAATTTGCAAATAAATCAAACTTGGAATGATATTTATAAAGGATTTAATGATGCATCATAAACTTGAAAATGATTTGTTTAATGGATTTTAAATCATTACATTTTATATGAAAGAAATGTAAAGTGATCTTAACTAAGCACAATTGAGTTTAAAGAGCTTACATAGAGCTTGATAGCACACTTAAGAGCAAAAACATAATGGAATTGATAATTTGCCAATAAACAAAAGCTAGACTTCCAAATGGGCAATTAACGATGTTACTGTTCACATTGAGCAATCAAACGTGATCTAATGGATTGCTTGAGATTTGTGATAACCTTGAAAAAACCTCGATAAATGTGTCTAATCCAAAATATATGAGCATGTGTGCATCTCAAGCCAAATTTGCACTCAAAATTATTACACTACAAGTCTGTCAATCATCTAAAATAAAATATTTTCTGTGTGTGTCATAAGAAATATTTACATCTGAAATCCTCATATTAAAATATGTTCAGATGAAAGAGAATTTCAAGTGAGTGAGCTGCACATTCATATTGAGGCAGTCTAATACTTAGATTATTGCATCAATAGATGTGCAAATAATCTGGAGCTGCAAGTCAATTGAACACAAATTTTGAAGCAGTTATGTACTCCTAATTGCAACATCGAGTTTTGCGCAAATAATGAGATGACTATTATATATGCATATTTTATGAGAAATTAATTTAAATATAATACTTTAAAAAGAGTTTAATTGTCTCTTGATTAATTTACATGCTTTACAAGAAGTCTCCAAAACTAAGCTTCAAATGCATCTATAAGCATGTACATCTTCTAAATTACATAAAATTCAATGAAATTGAAAATGAATTCCTATGGGCCACTTTATCTATTAGTGAAGTCGTAAATCCCACTTAATCAAACCAATCCTCCATGCAAAATAGGAGTTAACAGGATTGATTCTAAATCAAATGTTCAATTACTAAAGGATGATTTGATTTTTATAATTGCGTATGACCATCAAGGGTCTTGATAGAGAAATTTCTTATTTAAAATTCTAAGCTCTCTACTTTGATATGAAAAATATAATCACAAGTTTTAACTATTTACCCAATTCTGTGCTATTAAGAAAGCAAAGTTGACAAGGTAGATTACCCTAGTGATGATTGCACTGATTATAAATTTTAATCAGAGGGGTTCAATATCAAAATAAAATTATCAAATTATAGTATGAATGCTCAAATCACTCATACCCCGATGATGGGTGTGTTGAATGGTGATTTCAACCAGAGGAAAAAATTTTATCAAAATGTGATTCTAATTTTAAATCAAATTAACTTAAATTAAATATCAATCTAAATGTAAAATCTAACATGCCATTAAGTGTTAAACACTTAAATGAAATTCAATCTCTAAAAGCTTAAAGCAAAATCTAACTCAATCTACCTTTCGCAATTGTTTGTAGGAGGTAACAAATTAAGAAAACTCTAGGTTACGAATGATCCAATGTCAAATCAAGTGTTTTACAATATTCACTCTCAATCAATCTTATCCTAGTAAGGACGTGGCCCGTGTTCTCTGACTGTGTGGTTTGGTCAGTAAGCTCCACATATGATGTAGTTATGACCAGAGTCCTCTGATTCGGTGTCAAATAGAACCATTATATTATGATCATGATCGTAGCCTGTATGCTCCTTAATAGCTCTGTCATTTGAGTTGTGAATCATAGGGTATACCTGATAGGGCAAAAAGCCCTTTGTCAGCTAAGATAGACTTAAACTTGTCTCCTTAGATAAACACTATCCCAGGTCTACAAGGATTTCTTGACGATGAACTCATACCGACATAAGGGTCCTTCAAAGTCATACCACTCCTCCACCAAGTAGATTAGAGACCATGATAGCCCGTGATGACGGAACCATGAGATCTAGATCGGGCACGTCATCATTCCCCCAATCATCCACTTTAAGCTAAAATGATGAATTTCATAAATTCTAAATTCCAAAATTCCACGTGCTGCTACTATACACTATGCATTAAGCGATCTAACTTTTAGCCTTAATCGAAAGTTCTCTCCCAGCATTGGAAGGAGTAATTAGCTATATGTGCTTGTGCCTATAAGAAACCTGGAACCAGATCTAAAGTCCTCACCAAATGAGGATGAAATCTCTGGATAGTGTCTTATCTACTATTCCATCTGCCTTCTGAAAATTACACCAACACTTAAATCACACTCTCTTCAATATATCGAGAGGTCAGTGGCGAATTTTCGGAGCCCACAAGTACATTGCATACACAATGAGTATATTTATTTTTTTTTTTTAAAAATTAGGAGATAATTTTATGACGGTATAGATCAGTATACGATAGATATACAAAATATTTTGAGCATAATTTAAAAAAATAAAAATATCAAAACATAATGATTTTTTTATTTTTTAAAATTTTGCTCAAAATATCTTGTACATTTGTTATAAGAATCTCTTTTTTTTTTTAGCTTCAATTTGAAGGCTATACCTTTGTAAAAACAAATGAAAGAAATCTCAAAAAATGTAAAAAATAAAAAATAAAAATAGGTTGTACCTTTAGTTTTCTCAATCTTTATAAGATTAAAAAAAACAATACTTAAGCTCCCATCATTATCACTCCTACTCCTCCCATCAAACTCTTCTGCTGCTGAATTTGAATATTGCATTAATAAAAGGTAGATAAATATTAATTTTATAATTCTACTCAGTATTTCATTGAGCAAAAAGAAAATATAAATATAATAATTAAAAGTTTTGAAGACCATAAATTATATACTTAATTTACTAACTTTTTAAGCAATGGAAAATCGAAAAAAAAAATTTAACGATTTATCACATCCTTAGAAAGGGCCAGAAGGATAGCAATACAATGCCAAGATCTATAGATTTATACCATGGAGGTATAGAAGCCAATGCCTTGGTGATGCAGGGCATAGCATCGTAGCGATAGGACCCGAGCACCAAGTACAAGAAAGGTAGAGGGACCAGCGTTATGGCACTATAGGATTTGTGCCGCAGTGCTTGATCCCATGCAGAAGAATAAGAAAGACAGTGGCATCAATTCACGGCATCGTGACACTGAGCCAAGATGTCCGTCTTAAGGTAGTTTTCTTCAAGCTTTTTTTATACGTTTTCACCGTTCTCTTGTGAGAAAAATGATAGAGGAAGTGTGAAGAAGTTTGAAATAAATATAATTTGTACTATTGTTCTCAGTTTTTCTTTCATTGTGATTTTTTAGTTGGCGTGGCTCCGTAGCATATCCCATTATCAAGTTTTTCCATGTTTAATGTAGTGTTTTTCCATGTGATTACATTTATTTTAGTTTTATTTATTCCGTGTATGCTACGAAATACTCGAACTAATTTTCCGCACTTAATCTTTGATCTCCTGCCAAGTGTTTTTTTATATGGATTAAAATTTTTAATTAATAAACATCTAAATTCTTAATCAGGGATTTCACATGAATAATACACCTTGAATTCACACTCTAATATCAATTTTTTTTTTCTTTAGCAGTGGTCTTCATGCGAAAGACATTCGAATAAGAACTTAAGTAGAAGTCCTCAAATCATGGAGAGAGAGAGAGAGAGAGAGAGAGAGAGAGAGAGAGAGAGAGAGAGAGAGAGAGAGAGCATCAAATTCTCGTAAGCCACATCATCACAAATATGTTTAAATTTAAAATAAATTAAAAAACAAAAAAATATATATATAGAGAGAAAGATGTTCTTAAATTATTGAAATATTAAGTAGGTCACCAAACACATTAGATTTGTGGGTGTGACGAGCACAAACACATTGATTTCCGTCATCAAGTTCATTAGAATATTAATGAAAATGAAAACATTAGCTTTCATTCATATGCTACAGCTTGTACCAATCGTTATGTAAATTAAATAATGGTCATACGGAAGCTATCGAATTTATTTTTCTTTTCATTCTTCCTCAGCCTTCAATTTAAGAAAAAAAAGAAAAAAAAAAAATTCAATCTGACCAAAGGTTAAACAATAGCTAAACAATACCTCTTGGCACTCTTTCCTTTAATATTTTCATATAATTTATATACTTTCATTTTTGCTCTTAATGTTCCATTTATTTATTTAAAAAATATACATTATTTATTGTTGCGTAAGACCAGAGTGAAAGTTTACTTTTGTTGATTTGTCCAAAGACTAAGTGTATTTAAAGAGTGAGCGAGAGAACTCCGTAAATTTTAATGTGGAAAATCTCAAAAGAGGAAAAACCACCAACAAAAAAAAAAATGTTCCACTATGTATATGCCTCAAGATAATCTTCCGATAATGGGATTACAAGATGGTATACAAGAAAGGAACAAATGTAACAACGGTCGTTGTAATAATTGCTAGTGGCGATGATGGAGCTGCGTGAACAGTTAAAGAGGAACAATTTCTGCGCAGATATGGAACAACTTCGCGAAATGCAAAGCGATTAGGATGGCGATGGCGAGGGTCGTGAGCGGGTAATGGCAGTGATGGTTGATACCGTCGGTGCGCGATCTCGGGGATCTTCGAGCCGTGAGCTCTCCTCCTTCGCGGGCTCCCTATCCTTCTTCACTTGGTCTCCAAAAGTATCCCTTCATATGGAATATGAGGCTATTTATAGATTTGGAAGAGTGGCGATCTTGTAAATACATGAAAATCCAAACCACTCCCATCCCTGACGCATTCCTTTTGATCATTTGCGTATTTCAACATTTGGATGCTCAAATGAGGTAATTGTGAGATCTTAGATTCGTCGAGATGCTCGATTTGACTATAAATACTCTATATTTGATGATCATTGAGGTTTAATTCATGTTCCAAAGTTTCAATGTTTTGTGCTTGATCTTGATTGATTTGACTTGGGATCGCTTGCCCTCATGCCGGTATGAATTTTGAATGTCATATCATTTATAAATATTAAAATAAAAAATTATAATATTTTATCTAGCATATATTCGTATCTTATATTTTCAATAATAGATATATATTATATCTGTGTCATATTATATTTATGTTCTTGTGTTCTTATTTGTGCATCATAGATTCATATTTAGAAATTTTTTGTGCAACTTCATTTGGATGGGATTAGTATCTTTTTAGCTAGGTTCTATATCTTATGACCACAAAAAAAGGATTTAAATCAATCAAAATATATTGTTGTTATTATCTTTTTTTTTCTAATATAATTTTTATGTGGATCTCTTTTTAATTATTTAAGGAAAACCATCTATTGAATTGATTTTTTAAGCCTGTTTAACCCGGACGACGACTAACGCTTAGCCAATAGTCTATTTGATGGATACTATCCTCATTGTAAAATAATCAAATGAGATAATGCTAGATTAATTTTATAAAAAGAGAAGCAAATTAAATATAGTTTCAGAAATATAGCTATTTATTAGACGACATGCTTTATTTATTTATTTTTTAAAATTTTATATATAATTAAAATTTTTTGTATATGATAAAGCGTTATGTCTAGATAAATAACTTTTATTTTAATAAATGCCATCATACTGAAGTAAAAAAAAAAAAAATATTTATGGAATAATTTTATATCTGATAAATCGTGAATTTTTTGTTTGAGCAATATTATAGATTTTATTATTAATCTAATATCTTAGGCTACTAACTCATTCCAAGTGAATGTGATTGAATCGGGCTTAGTGTTGTTGGGCCAAACATTATAAGTAAAATATTTTATTTATGTTCTGCACATAAATAATATATTTGTATGATAACCCAGGAAGAATGCATCAAAAGGTGGGGCTCTTTTTGGAACTACCATAGTTAGGTATCAAAAGAGCTAAATAGAGCATAGACACCTACATAAATTAAAAATAGAAGTAAATTCTACTATGTAAAGAAAATCATTTCTCATAAAAAAAATTATATAAATAGGAATATATATATATATATATATATATATTGGTGGTGAGCTATAAAAGAGTTTGTGGGCTTTGAAAGAGTGTACATGAAGGGAATGATGAATAATTTTGAGAGAAATAAGTTCATGCAAGATCCCTAGACGAGTAGGTTTTTATTGCAAATTAAATTTAATAGAATAATTCCTAACAACACTCATAATTAAAATAATGACTAAAAATTAATTTTAACATTTAGCCTTGTAGGAAAAGATTTAGATTTTTCAGAAGTTATTTACTCAGCTCAAGAAAAGAACATAAGGAACTCAGAAGAAGAAAAAAAGAAGAAGAAGAAGATGACACCTAATTCTTAAATATAATATTCTATGTTAACTTATTTAATATTTTTAGAAAGTATTCCTTTTTCTTTTAATTTTTTCAATGCTATAACATAATACATGCATTTAGAACAATAATGAAGCTATTATGCATTAAGTTTCCCATAATGAGGGCTTATTAGAACATCACATTTGAGAATTTCTTCCTTGAACCAAACTCTAATCATGAAATATGAGAAATGCTACTACTTCAGAGTTGATACTTCGACCACAAAGAGCATGAATTAATTAATCCCTGTGAAAAGCGAAACCCATATAACTCCATGCCTACGTGCTTGCTATATAGAGTCATCTTCTTATTAATTCCTTTGGCAGTTTCAAGCTGTCATGTCGCTCAGCCATGGCCAAAGACATCAACACAAGAGAAGACAAGTAAGAAAAGCACTCGTCCCCATTACCAGCTGCCTCTTAATTCCCTTCCCCCACAGATAATACATACAAAGCCAAACCAACATTTCTGACTTGAGTCCACTTGCTAGTGTTCTCCATTCTTTGGAACTTGAACACTAGACAATATTATTTCTACTTTTTTTTTTTTTTTTTTATCAGAGTCCATAAATTAAGAGCCTATGGTAGCTTCCAAATTCATAGTTCCTATTATAATTGGATCCATTTCATCATCTATCATTAGTCCCGTCCCATCAAGCTATATTTATTTATAAGAGTTCTTCTTTTTGGTGAATGTTACATGATGTGACAATTATACTATGTTATAGATTTATGTAACAAAGTTTTATATTTTGTATCTATTCCTGAGCCAGTCTAGACGCTCTAAATATTTTATTGTCAGATAAATGATATAAAAGATCATGATTTTTAAATATCACTTGTTCTAACAATACTAATCAATAAATGTTAAATATCCACTAAAGTTTACTTAGAATATGATCAATCTATTTTATTTAGTACCTCATAAGCCCATTTTCTTTTAACTTTTGAAATATGAAACCGAAGTTAATAAAATTAAAAAAAATGCAAAAAGAAATTGTAGAGAAAAAAGTATTAATATGTTTCTACGATTAGACAGTGATGATATTCAAATTCAGAACTGCGATAATAAAATAAGCTCAAAGAGAATTAAAAGGCGACCTTGGTATTAGGGAGGCTTGTCGTCAAACTCTTTCCTCAGAATATTCGAGCCCTAAAGTGCATTGAATCAATTCAATATGTCCCTCATATGCATTAAAAATGAAGTCACGTTCAAGTAATACGCCTCTCGTTGCATGGAAAAAGTTGAACTATAAATTAAACAATGGAGAGAGAGAGAGAGAGAGAGAAGAGGAACTCTGAAAAATATTTCTTAAAACTCTTCGAGACATATGGAGGAGAAATACATAAATTTTTAGCCACAGAACCAATTATATTTATATATATATATATATAATTTTGGCTGGGGTAAGTCTTTTCAATCACTTTTGGGCAACTATTTTTTTTATTTCAATTTGTTTTTTTCTCATTTGGACTAAGGTTCTCGCTTACATATTTTCATTTTAATAATGCAAATATGTTCCCTTTGTTGTATTAAAAAAATCTACTTGAAAAAAAGAGTTTTGTTAACATAGAAGTTAAATACTCTCGGATATCAACATTTATGTTTTATTACCCACCTCAGAACTTCTTATCATCATATGTCTTTGAGTTTGATTGATTAAAATTGATGATAATAGAATATGACAATCATCCATCTTAAATTCAACAAAATTTATGAATTATATTAGAATCTTAATGATAGAGAATCAATAAAGACAATTTGGTAAAGTAGATTGAAAGAGAGATTTTTAAGAAGCTCTGAGATTCTATTAAGCTTGATTACAACAAGTGGCATTCTCATCACGTGAAGAATACTCACACTCCACAGCAGCAATAATTAGAGCACGAATTTCGACGTTCATGGCGATGCAGTGTTGCAGCAATGAAAACTAAAACAAAATAATTCTAATTAGAGCCACCGAAATAGACGATGCAGCATGCATCCAGAATGCCATAATACATATGTAGCCCACCAAGGAGACCTATCTGCCCTACTTCAAATTTACTATAGCAGACGGATTCCAGCTTGTTACCCTGAACATACATCAGCTCCCCTTTTCATGCACATCCATGCAATAGCGAGCAGAGACAACGCTTCTAAAATTTATTAAATTAATATTTATTATTTATATTAGAAAACATATATGTTTGTATAAACAGATGATAATTATCACACTTTTTCTCATAACTAAAAGTTTGTTATCATAATGAGTGCAATTATCAGAATGAGGATAGAAATCCCGTAAATATCAACATCTAATATAATATTGGACAAAACTTTTCGTTCAACCATAAAAATAAACTTAATATGTACGTAGGTCATCATCACATATTTTTATGATATTTATATTAGATAATAATACTACTGGTTATTTATTTTCTTTAAAAAATAAAAAAAATTAATGAAACATGACAAAACCTCATGTCAATAGAAAAACAATAAATATCAAATGAAATGATAAGTCTTTATAAGATATCAAAAATGGAGTTTGATGTGATTCAGATTATTCAAAATTAGAGATAATTATTAGGTGTGGAGAAGTTGAAAATGATTTTAATATATTGTAATATATAACGTTGTAATTAATTTGTTGTTTGTATGTGTCCACATCATTCTATATACTATGGACATTTTACATTTATTTTCAACTATATACCTATATTTGCATTATATATATATATATATATATATATATATATATATATATATATATATATATATATATATATATATATATATATATATATATATATATATGTTATGATAGAAGCTTTTTGTCTTGTAAATTTGAAATAAATATTTTAAATTTTTTTTTAAATCATTTATTTGTCCCCAAAATATAATAATATAAACTTGACGCAGCGCACTTATCAAAAGAGCTGCAGAAAATCATTATTATTTCCTTCTCCGGTCTGCTATGTATATATATGGTCAGGTGAGCGATCATGAACTGAAAAGTTAGCTTAATATGGCTTCTTCGTGCGGTGCATGTAAGTTCCTGAGAAGGAAATGCGCCGACATATGCATTTTTGCGCCGCACTTCAGCTACGAGCAAGCGGCGGCGCATTTCTCTGCCATCCATAAGGTGTTCGGAGCCAGCAATGTGTCCAAACTTCTGTCGCACTTGCCGGAGCACCACCGCGCTGCCGCTGCCATCACCGTCGCTTATGAGGCCCTCGCCAGGATCAGAGACCCTGTCTACGGCTGCGTCGCCCATGTCATTGCACTCCAGCAACAAGTAAGTTTTAATTAATTATTTGTGTTATATAAATCTCAAATACATTTAACAATTTTGTAATCTGATTAAAATTAACTTATTTAGGATATTCTCTTCAATTATTTTATTTTTTTAAACTTAGAACTCATATATCTCATAAATTCGTTACTTTTCAAAATAGTTTTCTAACTTCAAGCAATCGAATTAATGAGCCCTTGGGTAAATTTAACTCATGATACAAGTCATGCATGTCTTCTTGAAATGTAACACAGTTCTTTTTATTATGCATGACAACATTTTTTCGTGATAAAACATTACTACTTATAATTTCTCTTGATGATTAAATTAAAACTAAATTTATATTTGTTGTAGTATTATAAAAATCACTTGAAGATTAAATATATATATATATATATTCGTTTGATTAGTTACGAGCTCGAACACTTTTTGAAATACTCGATTGCTAAATGAATAAATTTGAACAGCTTGTCATTTGGTTCATTTATGTTCATGTACATTATCACTTAAAGCTCGTGAACAAACTTACTAAGAACCTCGATTATGGCTCAATTACGGCTCGATTAAGGTTTGTTTGTGAACAATATTGTTCAAATTATTATTTTTTTAGACCTAATAAGTTTTAATTGATACAACTCATGTATGTTTCTCAACAAGCTGCTTGTGAACAAGCTCGATTAAGAATTTATTAAAGCTCATTTATTTTATTAAACGAGCTGCTCGTTAACAAGCTCGATAATCTAATTTGAATCGAGCTTGTGAACAAACTCGAATCGAGCTCGAACTCGATAATGGTAAACAAGCACAAGCTTGAACACTATTCTTAAAAGCTCAAATCGAACTCAAATTCGATAATATTATATAAGTTCAAACATGAATGCATACATACTCATCTTCAGCCCTAAGTGTGAGCTAGATTTAGCTCCGATAACCTTTGACCTATTTTGTTCAGCTGTTTTTGGCTGAAAAATGTGACAGCTCATGGACTGGTGATCTTGAGCCGTGTTTCTTTAAAAAAATTGGTAATATGTGAAAAAATTAGTAAAATAATTATTATCCAATTTTAATTAAAATTTAATAATCATAATTAATTTTATTTAAGATAAATAGATTATAAATTTTAATTGATTAAATTAAATGACTAATTAAATTTGATCTAGAATATTTTTGTCTAAGTTTCATTCTACTATATACAAGAATTTATAGGTTATTTCAGAAGTTAATTAATAAGTGCAGGTTGCGAGACTTCAAGAGGAAGTAGAATCACTGGTGGCGCAGTTACTGCACAAATCTTCTTCGAGTCCTACAACGAGCTGCTCCATAAACGGCACTGAGCAATACTGCTTCAGCGGATCCAATAATTCAGACGAGTTGCAGGTGGTATACAGGGAGGCTCTCGATCGCTTGGAGCGTTGTCTCTTCAGCGAGGAAGATCAGATTTCGCCGGAGTTATCGCCGGCGCAGGCGAGCATTGAAGTGCTGGAAGATTTCCTATGGCGTTGATTTGACTTTTTATTATAATCTATGGTTAATATTGTTTCAACATCTATCATAAGGTGGCCGGTGTAGGAAAAATATATTAAAAGTATGAAATGCATGTTGGTGATTAAGGCGAGAGATTTTCATGTAATCCTCACTTATATATATTATTTATGTTCTAAAATGATACTTTAGTTTTGTATTATTTAGTGATGTTTAATGTTATAATCTGATGTTAAATTTTTCAGCGAATAAATACATGAGTAAATCTATTATAATATTACAATATTATATGCTCCTCTAATTATGATAAAATTTATAAAATAATTTGTTCACTCTTGATGAAATAATGAGCACTATTTTTTTTTAGGGAACCCCATATAGGAGAATTTTATTGCTCATAAGAAAAGGTTACAAGATCCTTAAAGAAGGGGTTAAACTCTGAGTCTATCGCTCAAAGAGCTACAATCAACCTAAAGAGTAAAACCCCAATCTAAATACAAAACTCACACAGCAAAAGCAAATATACTACCCAAATACAGAGAAAACCTAGGCACCCACCATAAGTTCGCCAATGTCCGAATGGGAAGAATATAAGAGATTTTGCATCCCAAGGAAAAAGTCTGCTAGAACCTGCAATAAGAGAAAAGAAACCTGCAAACAAACTTGAATGCCAGTTAGTACCCATAATAAAGAAATTAATTATACTGGGAAACCATAAGACAGAGAAAACGGGGTGCAGCAAACAATCCACACTAGGTTGGGGCTGCCACATACATATGCCTCCCGCTAGGGGGTACCGTACATATGCTACAACCATCCAAATTAGAGGAGTAATTTGCCACCACGAGAAAACAAACTTGAGACCACCGTCTATCCAAAGGAAAATTATATAGCTCAACAACATGATATGACCACTAAACATAAAAATATTAATTTCTCTTGAATGGAGTCAAAATCACCTTCCTTTCAAAGAGGCACGATTATAATTAGATTTAAGAGAGCATAGCATCCTCAAAATCCCAAACCAAAGGGAAACATATACAACACCAAAGAGCCATATAAATTCAACCTCTATCAATAAATAACCCCACCAATCCACCCAGGTTCCGTATGAGTATAACCTGAAAACGCCGAATATAACAAAAACAAAAAGGCAAGCATTTTTTAAAAAATAATTCCTACAGCAAGCAGCCTCAAATTCCCAATCTAAAGGAAAACCTAAACAGCACCAAAGAGGCTTATAAATCCAACCTCTATCAATAAAAACCCCCACCAATCCACCCAAGATCCATAAGCATAACACAAATAGCGACAAAATGAAAAGGAAAGAGCGGCACACCAAACTCAGGAGGAACCATCCCATTCAGAGTAACGCAACAACCACAACATCCCCGAGCAAGAAAATGACAACAACCGCCACCAAAATCGAACGATAGGAGGGAACTTACCGTCAAAACACACCAAATTACCATAGCGCAAAAAATGTATTAAACTTTTCCGAGACAAGGTAAGAGAATACCATGATATTCCAGTTTAAGACGGAAAAAGATATAGTAGTTATCCCTATCTCCCAAAGGAGCTTTAGAAAATACTCCTAACAACCCAGGCCAATTTAATACAAGCATAGAAACACAAAGCATGATAAAAATTTCCATCTCCAACCATCTAATTAGCAGAAAAATGTCCAAACCCAAAAAACAACAGGCCGCAAATAGAAAAATAGCAAAACCAATAGGGTGAATGGATAAACAACATGAAAAGCATCGACTTATTAGAAAACCAAAATAATTCTTATCTATGTTGTAGCAGTAGAACATTAAAACCCCAAATGGAGATAAGGAAAGATAGCCACCAGCAGATGAACAGAGAAGAGATTCAGCCGGAGCTATAGGCCTCTCATATAAAATAAGGAAGCTACACCAAGGAAGTCTCAATGCTCTTTAAAGTGCAAAGAAAGACCAAAGAAACAATAAAACTAATTGTAACAAAATCATATAAGCTAAATTCTAATATAAGGAAGCTCTTATCAAGGTTAACCAAACCTTGCAAATGTTTAGGGAGAGTAAGATGATCAAAAATTATTATTTCATTCAATCTAGCACCTAAATTAGCAAGGTAATCAGCACATGCAATACCTTCTCGCCATACATGAGTGATTTTATAACAAAATTGAGAAAGAAAAGATCTAGTTTGCTTGATTAAATAGTATAAATCAGAATTTCCAGATTTATTGGAGTTCAAGAGGTCAATTAGCAAGAGAGCATCCACCTCAATCTAGATATTGAGCCAACCTTTCTGGAGGCAAATCTCAAGAGCATTATACACTGCCATAAGTTCAACAAAGGGGACAGAGCAAGTATGAAAAGGATAAGCAAAAGCATAGAGGACATTTTAGAGAAGATTCCACCACGACCATAGACATTATGAGATCGATATTGATTGATTTTAATAACATTATCATGAGGTTTGGCCCAATAAACTATCTGGACATGATTACAACTTACTTGAGCTGGCAATTGAAAACCCAATTTAATAGCCACAGATTTATACCCTTTAAAGTGCTTATATTTAATGAGATTGGCATTAAACAAATCACGGATTTTGTATTTAGTTCTAGCAATTATCTTCATGTGATTCATAGCATTACCGCTGTGTTTAACATCATTTCTGGCCATCCATATAAACCAAATAATAATAATAGCAGTAACGATTTTAATGTGACCTTTATTATTATTTTCAAAATAGATTTCAAGGAGCTGATATATTGTTAGCTAGTCATTGAATTTGATAATGTTAAAGAGATCATCATACCAAAGCCAAAGCTTAGAAGCAATGGCCCCGTTAACAAATTGATGATTAACATTTTCAATATGAAAGCAACAATGACATTTTGAAGGTAATTGAAAACCTTTGCCCCACATCAAGGAGTCAACAAGGATAAAGTTTTTCAATATATGCCAAATTAGAATAGAGTAGGAAATAGGAATATTATTATGCCAAAGTTTAGCATACACATTAGAAAATTCATGTGCTTCTTTAATATGAAGCCAAACAATTTTCAAGTTGAATTCTCCACTATGAGAGAGCTTAAAGAGAATCTAATCCTGTTTGTTAGGAGTAATAGATATATTATTAAGTTTGCCTAAAATAGAAGAAGGGATATACTCAATGAGCTTAGAGTTGTTCCACATATTACTTTGCCAGAAAGATTTGACTTTGATATTATTAGTTGAATGGAAAGAAAGTAATTCATCAATGGACCCACTTCCAATCCAGTTATCTTGCCAGAAAAAAGAGTTACCAGAATTAATGCCCCAAAAAATTAATGATTCGGCCTTCCACTTGATGCTACAAAGTCTTCTCCAAATAGGAGAATCTCTCGGTTTGTAGAAGCAATTAAGAGGGTGCTTTGCTTGGCAATATTTGACAGTCATGAAGTTAGCCCAAAGGCTATTGTTACTTCTAAAATCCCTAATATTCTTGCAATCAAGACCACCTTCCTCGAAGGTGCCACAGCTTTTGTGCCAAGAGGACCAGTGTATTTTTTTTGAGGAGGTGTTAGAACCCTAGAAGAATTTGTTAATAAGCCGCTCAATCCTGTTAATGATAAAATTGGTTGGCACAATGGTTTGAATGAGATACAGAGGCATAGAATTAAGAGTGCTCTTAATCAGTGTAAGCCTACCACCAAAAGAGAGTAAATGATATTCCCAAGCAGAAATATGATTAGAGATTTTTTGGATTAATTCATCGAAAAGATGTGATCTTTTATGACCTTTGATGTTCCTGAAAAGTAGTAATCCTCAAAATATGGTTAATCTTATTACTGGAGATTTTAGAAGAAGGTATGAAGCAACATTTACCTTTATTAAGAAAAAGGCCACTTTCTTTGCCAAATTTATTAAGGAATTTCATAATAGTTTTTATGTGTGAGATAGAAGCATTGCAAAAGATGATAAAATTGTCAGCAAAATTAAGATGAGTAAGAGGAATATCACCATGAGTTTTATAAAACATACTAGGCTTTTTGTAGAATAAATCATTCAGATTCCTGGATAAATATTCAACAGCAATAATAAAAAGTGAGGGTGATAGGGGGTCCCCTTGTCTCAAGCCATGGTTAGAGGGAAGAAGCAGAATCACCATTAATGATAACAGAACCAAGCATTATTGACACAATTTTTAATGATACAAATAAAAGTATCTGAAAAACCAAATAGATGAAGGATTTTAAAAAGGAAATCCCAAGATAGATTATCAAAAGCTTTAGTAATATCAAGTTTGAAGACAATGTTACCACCTCTGGTAGGAACATCAATATTATGAATCATTTCTTGTGCTAGAAGTATATTATCAGATATAGCTCTTCCTTTAATAAAGCCAGTTTGGTTGGGGGAAATAATAATAGGCAACAACGAGCTGATTCTATTTGTGATTAGTTTAGCAATTAGTTTATTAAAGAAGGTGCAAATACTGATCGGTCTAAAGTCATTCTAAGTTTTTGGATTAGTATTTTTAGGGATAAGAACGATGGAAGTACTAGAAAAGGATATAGGAAGAGGGGTTCCATCGAAAAAATCAATAACAATATCAACAAGATTAGACTTAAGAATAGGCTAGCAATGTTGATAGAATTGAGTTGTAAATTCATCAGGGCCAGCAATAGAATCCGAGTTCATGCTGTCGAAATATTACTAATCTTAGATTCCGTTGGGCGCAAGTTAAGTAAGCTATTTTGATCAGTAGAAATCATAGAGGGAATCAAATGAGGATTGGAAATAGCTTCAGGGGGAGTGTTGTTGTTTAAAAGATTTTCAAAATGATGGACGACAGATTTTTTAATATCGATGATATCAGTGATCCAGCTACCATTATCATTTTTTATTTTTTTAATAGAATTTAGGACTTTCCTTTTTTTTGAAAAAAGTGTGGAAATACTTTGTATTTCTGTCGCCATCAGCAATGTGTCTGCTAGCAGCTTTTTGACGCCAATAAGTTTCCTCCATATTCTGATACTTAATCAAGTTATCCCTAGCTTCATTGAGATCTTCACGTTAGGATGTTATGATAGCTTCTTCAAGAGACAAACCAGTTGTTCCATATTTTTGAGATTAGCGAAAAGGTTTTTAAAATGATGTTTATTCCACCAAGTAAGAGTTTGCTTGAGTCTTTTAAGTTTAAGCCAAAATTGAAACATACCCATAATGGAATTTTCAGGATGAATGGGGGCCATCCAATTTATAGAGACAACATTCATGAAATCATTAAGTTGAATCCACATATTTTGGAATCTAAAGGGAGTAGGAGAAAGTAATCTTGTGGGAGAGTTTTTCACAGAAATTAAGAGCAGAGCGTGATCAGATAAGGTTATGTTCAAGTGCTCAACGGAGGTATTAGGCCATTGATCAATCCAGAGGGAGTTAAAAAGGGTACGATCTAGGCGCTGCCAAAGTCTAAAGTTGTTCCACGTGTAGTTAGAGCCCGAAAAGCCAATCTCAGTCAAATTACAATCAAGAATCATGTTAGAGAAATCTTCCATTGAATGAATGTTAGGAGAGGAACCTCCCCTTCTTTCCGAAGATGTAAGAATAGTTTTGAAATCACCTCCAACCAACCAGGGTTTATTAACAGAGGAGGCAAATAATCTTAAATTATTCCATAGGATGTTCCTACCCGCTCTATTGCATGATGCATAGATAAAGGAGCCCAACGCTGAAAAATCGCCCAAAGAGATTTGGGAATTAATCAGTTGTTGATGATCTTCAAGGATAGTGAGATTGATTAATGAATTCCAAAAACACCAAATTTTATTGCTAATATTATAGAAGTAATTTTGAAATCCTAGTGCTCTAGCAACAGAAGCAATCTTAGAAGAGTGAATAAGAGGTTCAATAATAATAAGGAGGGATATGTTATGTGTGCGACAAAGGCTTCTAACCCGGTTACGGATAGTAAGAGTTCCAATGCCATGAATATTCCAAATAATAAAATTAAGCATATCAATGAGGATTAGAATTAAAGGAAGAATGGAAATATAAAGATCAAGAAGAAGATATAGCAAAGAGTAATTATAAATGTGAAGTTGAGGAGGATCTAGTGGTTCTAATGGAGTCGTGAGAGCTTCTAGCTTTGAGGATTTCTTTTGTTAGACGTTTGAAAGGTTCTTTCAGTATCCAAAGTGTCTCCATCTGAAAGTGAGTAATTTGTGGTATTCATAGTGGTTTCAGTATCAATCAAAGGAATCATGATAGTAATTTCCCCTTCTTCCGTATCTGAAATCGGTTGAGTAATTAGGTTAGCATGTGTATCATTCAGAGAGTTGGGGGAGGGAGGAGTTGTTTCATTCTCATTTTCTGGATTATTTGTGAGATTTTTTTCCAAGATCAATGGATCAGCATTTGTCTTGTTTTTCTTTGGATCAAAGAGCAATTTTCAGAAAATATTTTCATCCCATTCATATTCTCACTAGAGATCTTATGCCCTGAATCACAAGGCAAAAGGGATAGGTTAGGTTGAGTTAGCATATTGCCATTAGAGACAATGGTAGGTAAGCTTTCGTTATCCCCATCACCAATCACATCATCATAATTTTTAACCATCTCATGATGAACCCCATTATGCAAGTCAGAAGATAAAGAAATAGTAGTGTTATGCGGATGTGCTTCATTTTGATTGACTTTAGGCACATAAGCCATTTTGTTGGGATGTTGCTTTGGTAAGGAGGTATTAGTAATCGGCAATTTATCCTTTTGAGATGGGGTGTAAAATAAAGCATTCGAATGTTCGTGACCATGGATTTTGCAATGTGTATAAAAAAAGGAAAGTTTTCAAATTCTACCTTTTGATTATAGCCCAGTTTTTCAGAACCAATCCAAACCCCTTTTGGGTATTTTTTAGTAATATCAATTTCAACTAATATCCGCACAACAGAGGGACAGAATCTCACCACCGTAGCCTGGTCTATTTGAAGTGGCTGGCCAAAGATAGCCCCCACAGCAAATAACACTTGATGAGTAACAAAATGGATACGCATGTTGGGCAAAGCAAGCCAAATTGGAACTATTGGGGATTCTTCTTTGACATCAAAACTAAGAGACCATTTAAGAAGTCTCATTTGACAATTGTAAACAAAATAGGAGCGACGTGCAAAGACCCATGAATAATCCAGAGCATTAGACAATTGAATTAGAACATGCCTAGGGTCGATCAATCCTACAGTGAAAGCACCCGATAGTTTAAGGCTGTGGAAGAAGGATTGAATTTTGTCAAGAGTCGGTCTCCTCAATGAGAATTTACTGACCAGAGAGAATTCAAAAGGCTTAGCTAATTTTTCCACATCCAAGTCTGAACACATCACAGCCGGCATTCTACGAAAAGCGGTAGAAATTAAATTTACCGAAGCAATAGGAGAAGAAGTTTTACCAGATAGCGCATCCTTGAAGGATTTAACAGCGGGCAATGAAGCAGAGGATGAAGGATCGAGAGTACCTTGGAGATCAGAAGCCCTTACCGGCTCCTTCAAAGTCAAAGTGCTCGGATGTGCGGAAAAAGGCATTTCTGCCATCAGTAGAAGAAGCGTAACTTACATTAGCGGCCAAAACAGGGAGCTATTAGATGAGATCACAATCGAGAGTAATCAAAATCACGAGAGCCACAAGGAGCTGAGAGGAAACTGAAAATCGCCGATGTTAGGTTTTTTCGCGTGAGACGGAGACGGAGCGATGAAGGCGATGATTGGATTGATTTAATTATCTATATTTAATCACTTGAAAAGTATATATCACTGTAGCTCCTTGTCTTCTTGCTTTGAACAAAAGCCTAACTATAAATGGTTATAATTAAATTCACTATAACAATGAAGATTTAACGTCCTTTAGAGTGAATGGAGGTTCAAAGTCATGTTTATAATTTTTTTTTCTCTCAATATTAAAATATTAATATTTCATGATATGCTATGCTGAAAGAATTGAACATATATTAAAAATGGAATTATCGAACAAGTAATTAAAATGGTGGGACCTAAAATTTTCTAATTAAATAAAGCTTAGATGGCTAAAGCCTTTAATAAGATGATTTTGTCTTAGAAGAACAATAAGTAATTGGAAGTACGATGCATATTATATAAAACTTTAGTCCAAGATAACAATCTTGTTTCAAGATTAATCAACATGATTTTTATATTTTTAATTTTATTTTTAAGATGAATACAAAGTATGAGTTTTAACTAAATAACTAAATAATGAAATTCATTGGTTATAACCATAGTTCTAGAGAAAAGAAAGAAACAAAAGTGGTTAGAAAATAAAAGGATTATAAATATGCAAAAAAAAAGCTTTGCCCTAGTACAAAATAAAACTAATTGTAGTAAATTTCTTATTCAGACGAGCCTCAATACAATAAATTAAAATATGCTCTAGTGAAAGAGGAGACGTTCATGACATTAATTTTTTTTATCTTTGTCCTAACGATGTGATGAAGGTTCCATAAAATATACCATATGGCCTAAGAAATCATTTAATTCAAATTTGCTTTTATCATATATAGATATAATCTTCTTGATATCTAAAGATACTAAGCACCAAAGGGTGTCTTAGCAAAGATAAGAGGTTAATATTAGAGTTGTTCTATTCCTTAGCTAATGGATTACCCTCACAAATTAGTCTAGATTCAATTTGGATATGAACAATTATGAATTCATAATTTGCATAAACAACCTGCTAATTAAAATCGCATTGGTAACTAAGTCAAACTTCCATTTGAGCCACAAGAAGATGAGATTGATTTGATGACAAAGAAGGAGAAGGTGAGGGTACAAAAGCAATCATGTTTGTAGAGACCACTTGAGGGATATGATTCAACAACCTTAAGAAGTGGAGAGCCTTTATTATTGATATTATTAGTAGCGTGATTGTTAATTCATCTAGATAAGGCAGACTCTTTACACCCAAAAAAGTAGAAGTGATTATAAAACATTGTTGTGGGATCCAAAAATTTGCCATGGACCTCACACATTGAAGAGAGTATGATTTATATGTTGGTGAGATTTTCAGAAGGCAGATGAAATAGAAGATAAGATATTACGTAGAGATTTTGCTCTCACTTGGTGAGGACTTTAGATCTGGTTCCAGGTTTCCTATAGGCGTAAACACCTATAGTTAATTACCCCTCCTAATGCTCAGAGAGAACTTTCGATTAAGGCTAGTCATCAGATCGCTAAATGCATATCCTATAGTAGTAGCATATGTTTAAATTTTAATCTTATGAAATTCATTATATTAACTTAAAGTGAATGGTTGGGGGAATGATGACGTGCCCGATCTAGATCCCATGGTTCCGTCATCCTGAGCTATTGTGGTCCCTAGTCTACTTAGTCAGAAGAGGTAGTCGATCCAACCTGACTGAAGGATCCCTGTCAAGAGCCATGAGTTGCATCGTCCAAGTAATTTTTGTAGATCTGGGGAGTGTTTGTCTAAGGAGATAAAAATAAGTCTACTTTAATTGACAGAGGGCTTTTTGTCATATCAGATATACCTTATGATTTATATCTCAAGGTACAAAGTCATTGGGGAGCATACGGGCTACAGTCATGATCATAATATAATGGTGCCATTTGGCGATAACCACCCGATAAGAGGACTCTAGTTATAACTGCATCATAAGTGAAGCCTACTGGCCAAACCACGTAGACAGAGGACACGGGCCATGTCCTTACTAGCATGAGATTGATTGAGAGTTAATATATAAATATATTTGATTTGACACTAGCTTCTTTGTGAGCTATAGTTTTCTTAGTTTACCACCAACGACAAATAATTGCGGATGGTGGATTTAATGGAGTTTTCTTTAAGTATTTAAGAATTGAATTTTATTTAACCATTAATAGCTTAGTGATATATTAGATTTCACATTTGGATTAATACTCAATTTAAGTTAATTTAATATGAAATTAAAATCACATTTTGATGGAAGTATCCCCTCCGGTTGAAATCTTCATTCAACACATCCATCATCGGGGTAATAAATATGCTTGATCATTTAATTTATTATTTCAGATCCAGTCAACTCTATTAGTTTAATAATAGAATATCAGATCTATCATCATGTGATAGAATTAGCTTCTCAGATATTTTAATAAGTTGAAATTTTTTATATTAATTAGATTTTTAAGTTTTGTTAACCCGGACCCGATCTTAAGACCAAATCGGGAAGTAACCCTCGCAACATCCTCAGACACTAAGTTTAAGCATTCAGCACAGTCTCGGGGCCTATGCGGGTATAATTAAGAATGCTTGCATAATTTTAAGGCATTGAATTTGAGTTTTAATCACACTTTATAATATGTCCAAGAGTTCAATTGAAGCCTTAATTAATGCCTTCTGTTCGCTTGTACAATGTATTGCGAATCAGATGGCATATTGTATCTCAGAATTATGTTTGTATTTGCACTTAAAATATTGTATCTTTACTTGTATTTTATTTATTCATATAATTTCTAAACTTCAATGGTTGGCTTATGCTAATTAAAGACCTGTTAGATCTTTGCAAATTCAACATTCAAATTTGATATTCACTCATACAAGCTGTTATACTTCCTTTAAGCGAGCTTATTTGAAATTAAGCTTCTTTAGAATACAAATTGATTATTCAGTAAGAAGTCTCGATCATGCCTGCTAATAGGCTATTTAATTATAATTAAAACCTCTTATGAATTTTACTTGATTTTTACTTTAGTTTGAAAATAGTACTCAACAAATCCTATGTACTTTAATTTCAAGTCAAATTTTACAAGTTGATTGGATGTCATTTCGACTGATTTCAATGAAATTCAATGCATTTCAGCTCCGATTTGCACACTATTACATCCAAAGTTCTTCAAACTTAGCTTATAGGCTTGACTCGACTCATGTAGCATATATAGAGGTCAATAAATTCCCCCCAACAAATATGATTCGTGCATGAAGCGAGTCATATTTATTAAAAATTGTTTGACCTTTCGTGTCGATCATGAATTTCAAATTACTTCAACTTCAACAGGTTTGCAGAAGAGCTCTCTTTTTGTATCTTTATGAATTTGGATTTCCTTCGACCCTAACTTCATGCTCGACCGGGTTGGATGGCGTAATTATTTTATTTGTTTTGAGTCATGAAATTTCTTCTGTCTTGGCTTTAAGCTTGACCAATTTGATGAAGGATTGACCTGATTTATCTATATTGATTTGTCAAGAAGTGCACATATGTCTTCAGTCCTGAGCTTGTTGCTTTGATAGACTTCTTGAAGGGTGAATACAGATGACCTAGCCTTCTAGCTTATATTAGATCTGAAATCTTGAGTTATCAATCCAACAATGAGTGCTTTAATAGAGTGGATAACCATGAAATCCCTTTAGTTTGCTCGCAAGCTTTGCACCAACTTTAGGATTGCTTTTTCAATCTCCATGCTTCGTGCTTCATCAGACTTGCTGAAGAAGAGATAATCATTCCTCTTTTCCTCTTTTTTTGTACTACCCTTGAGAGTTTATATCTTCATCTTTGCATATCTTTGAAATATTTTACAAAGATATTTTTGTAAGGATAAATCATCTTCTATGGTCTTGTTCATAGTTCATTAGTTAGTTAAGAGAACTTTTGTTTTGAGTCACTTTGGTATGTTAAGTCAAGTCAGCTTTGGGAAGAATAACTATTGTCATTGAACTAGTAAGCGGGGGCTGTACCACTGCGGCCTTTTCTTATGGCTTGTTGAGTGAGAAGAGCAATCAGCGACTCGGCCATATTTGGGATTATTGAGTTCGACGGTTAGGGCCCACTTGAGTCTTAGAATTGATCTGTGAACATACTTGTGCTTCCCCAACTTAGCAATATCAAAGTTTATAAATTTAAAATCTTTTCATTTGACTTTTTGGAACTTATTACAAATATAGAAGATGAGTCTTTCAACTGTGAAATCATATTGTGTACAACTTATTTAAAGATACATTTTTACTATTCAGGATAACTAAAAGTATCTTTACTACCAGAATATTAGAGTAATCAAATAGGAATCTTGGTTCAAAGTACGATATCTATCCTAATTTGAATAGACTAAGGGATCTCACATTATAGCACGATGTCAACCCAAATAAAATTAACATAAAATAAAAATGGCCCCTATCCTGTAGAGGGAATTCTAAAGCACTTTGAAATAATTTTAAAATAAGTTAGGAAAAATGTATCAATATTTAATTGATATATTTAACATTAAGAAGGTTTACAATGTAATATTAATTTCATCTATATACAAAATGCCCCCTGTGTAACAGGGGGGGGGGTTGCGGTGTTTTAGAAAATTTTTATCGTCTTGATTATATATATTTATTTAGGAATTTTAACGTGAAGCATGATGCCAACCTAAATAAATATACATAAAAATGCCCCCTATCTTGCATGAGGATTTCTATTATACCTCGAGAATGTATTCATAATGTATAATACTTTTTCAGGTATTGGCCATTAATTGACGGTATTAGTCTTTCACCCTTTATGTCAATGAGTTGGTATGACCCTCCTTGATACACCTTCTCAATGACAAAAGGGCCTTCTTAATTAGGCTCAAATTTGCCATAAATTATTTTATTATGAATAATTAGTTTTCTTAGCACTAAGACCAATTCTTCTTCTTGGAATGTTTGAGGCCGCACCGTATAGTCAAAAGCCCTGAACATCTTTGCTCGATAAACTTCTAGATTTTGATGAGCTTGTAATCTAACTTCATCAAGTGCATTGAGTTCCTCCATTCTCAAATGAGCATTTTGATCTTCAGTTAGATTATATTGGATAGCTACTCAAAGTGATGGAAACTCAACTTCAAGCGAAAGAGTCGCTTCAATTCAAAATACAAATGAATAGGGAGTAGCTTTAGTTGGCATCTTGTAGGTAGTTCGATACACCCATAATATCTCTATCAGTTTGGTATGCTATTCTTTCTTATTTTCAGTGAGAATCTTCTTAAGAAGTTTGACCAATATCTTATTAAAAGCTTCTGCCAAACCATTTTCCCTTAGATTATATATTGAAGAATATCACCAATCAATTTTATGTTGATTGATGAATCTATAAATCTTTGTACTTTTGAAAGTGGGCTATTATTAAAAGTTATTCGGTGCGACACTCCAAATCTATAGACCACATTCTGCATGAGAAAGTTGATCACTCAATCAATAGTAACTTCTTTAAATGGGATAACTTCAAACCAGTTAGAGAAATAATCAGTCGCTGCTAAGTTAAATGGGTGACTAGTTGATGATGGTGGATTAATCGGTCCGATTACATCTGTACCCAACATTCAAATGGCCAAGTTGCTATTGTTGGGTGTAATGGATTTGGAGGTTGGTGGAATATATTTCCATGTACTTGGTATTCATGGCACCTCTTGGCATGATTAATATAGTCTCTCACCATAGATGACCAATAATAGTCCAACCTTTTGATCTTTACTACCATCTTGGGACCCGACTGATGTGCACCACAAAGTCTCTCCAATACAATTCTCATGTCTTCAAAGTAATTTTCACAATTTAATCTCTTCACCACCAAATCATCAACATAACATTTCACCTTCTGGTGAATCAACTCATCAAAAATATGTGTCATGGCTCTTTGGTATGTAGCTCCAGCATTCTTCAAACCAAAAAACATGATTGTGTAGCAATAGATGCCAATAAGTGTTTTGAATGATATATATTTTTCATCTTCAGGTGCCATCATGATTTAATTATATCTCGATGATCTATCCACAAAAGAAAACATATCAGAGTTGGATGTATTATCAACTAACAATTCTGATATAGGAAGTAGGAAGTCATCTTTTGAGCAAGCTTTATTGAGATCCTGGAAGTCAATACATATGTAAATTTGACCATTTTTCTTCTTCACGGGCATTATATTAGCTATCCTATCTGGATACTTTTCTTTGCATATTAATCCTACTTCAATTAGCTTCTTAGTTTCAATGATCACCTGTTCTTCAATTTCTAATCTCATTCACCTCAGAGTTTATTTAACAGGTGTTGTCTCTAGCTTGATTGCCAATTTATGAATTACCACATTAGCGGACAAGCCTGGCATTTCAGAATATGTCCAAGCAAAGCAATCTCTGAATACACAAAGTAGCACTTTTAGCTCTTCAACTTTCTCATCAAGTAAAAGAGCACTAACGAAAGTTGGACGAGGATCATCTTCAGCTCCTAGGTCAATTTTTTTAAGTTCATCCATAGTAGCTATTTTTTCCACCATCTTCTAGTTCTTCAAGTGTAGACTTGGCTTCTACTTCTTCATCATTTATAAGAAGAATTTCATAGAGAACATCTTCTTCATCACTATTAATTTCAATCTCAGCTTCTATTATATTTTAAAAAATATTATTTTGATGAGATTTGTGGATGAACCCAAGACCTTTAGTGATAAACTTATTACTTCTTCGTGATTGTGGTGTTTATTTTTAAATATATGTATGGGGGAACACCATACAGAATTGAGGGTAAACTTATTGAGGTGATCGGGTATGACATCAAGGAATAGTACATTATCTCAAAAGATAGAAATTACTATTCTACAATGGACCTAATCACTTAATAAAGACTTCTAAGGCATGATGGGTCTTCGAATATACCAGAGATTTTTCTTTTACTTTACATGGATGAATAAAGTAGGGTTTATTTAAACTGGGTTCTAGAGTTCCATATGGGGAAAAGCCCCCATAGTTAATTACATCCTAAGAAAAATTAATTCTTTAGGAATGCTCTCGATTAAAGTAGGCAATTATTGTCTCCATAGATTTCAAAGATAGAAATATCAATAAATTAGTTATGTTAGAAAATCAAATGGGATAGATCAAAAAGGAGAGACTTATTGTTGAAGATAAAGAGAGATGAGTAGGGAATGCTCTGATACTAGAAAACCTAGTGATCATTCCAATCTATCCTATAATTAGGCTTTATACATTTAAAATTGAAGAGAATTATATATATTTGAGTTGAAACTTTGTTAGAAAACTAAGACTTATAATCCCATAATACAAGATTATGGAAATGCCTAAGAGGCGAGAAATTATGCTTATAGCCCGAAGGAAATAATAACCTTAGATCCTAAGTCTAGGGAGCTTTAGCGAGAACCAAAGCATGTCCTAAATCTAAGCAAAGATGGGTATATGATTTACCTCTAAATGAGAGAGTAAACTACCCGACTATTGGACTTATAATCATCTGGAGTGGCAGCCAGTTAACTCGTACATTTTAAAGCCATGTGGTCAAGTCATATGATTTTACAAGATGGATGGGTTATTTTTATTTACAAAGAGACTAAAGTTCTTAAATCCACTCACTAAGAGACTAGAGCATGAGTGGTATGAGTAATGACTTAATCTAATGAAAATCTTATCAATTTTTATTTGATTTTTTGACTCTTTATTTTGACAAAAGCCATAGGAATTTTATATGCCTAAATGCATGATGAAATAGGTTTATTGGCTAAATCAGAAAGAAAGATGTGTCTTCCACCACATAGGAGACCCTCAAAGGTCAAGTCTTCTCTTATCGTGCAAGAATGAAAATCATCTCTTAACAAAAGTGAAATAAGATGATATGCAAGATATTAATCATACAATATACAGCTAAGGGGTTGCTAAATCTTTTAATTATCTTGATTTAATGCCTAAGCTTTATGTAAGGTTATGAGTTAATTGGAAAATTTAGTTATGAGTTGTAGTTGGGGTAGAAAATTTATTTTTTTCTTAAGAGACTAATCGGATCGAGGCCACACATTAAATCACCATATATGATAAAACTAGGAAAAGACATGCCATTTCTATTGCTCAATTATAAATAAAACATCAAATAATTTATAAACCCAACGTAAAAGAATAACAGGCCAGTGCGGTCTGGTACCGCTGCACAACCTGAAAAGAAAAATAAGTAGCCGAGCTCTACCCTTATACAACCAGATATATGAAAGAATAATTATAAATATAAATAAATAAATGCTATGGGGGTCTTCATTCTTCATATCTTCATATTTCCACTTCCTTTCTTCTTTATTTGGATCTGCTTATTTCAAAGGCATCACAAGGGCCTCCTAGGACAAAGCCTTCTAGCCTCTGCTCATCCTAATCCCCCATAACACAAATCCTAATTCCTAATACACATTCACATTAAAAATAGAAAAATCAAATCTAACTACACCTGTAAAGTAAGTGTTAGCTAAACACACCATACAACTGAAGCAATTATATGTATAATTTAGACTTAGCACCCTGTTTATGGGTCACAAGTCCACCTGGTCCTAATTTAGATTATGCTTAGGGGTTAAGCAACTTGTAAAAGAGAGCATTTATATTTATTTTTAAGCACCCCTTAAGCACAATCTCTTATAGAAGACATAATTAGGCTAATCACGATCTAACATCCAATCTACGAAGCATACACTATAACATCCAGTCTACAATAATATGTCATAAAATCAAACATACATCAAACCATGCACTGCCCTAAGATAAGGCTAAAAGTGATGACTTAATTGTGGTATGCCTTAATTAGGCTTTGTTATAATTTTCTCTGTAAGAAAGGATTTAATTTGAAGGATGATTTCACTTTAAGTGGCTTAATTTCTTTGTAAGTTTTAGTCAATGCTTTCTTTTATTTCATTTGGCTTACACTTAACAACTATGTGTTATAAAGAGAAGAAAAGAGAGGATCACTCTCTTTTATCCCTGCCTTAAGCCACATCTAAAGTAAATTAATTAAATAAATTCTTTTTTAGTGAATAACTTATTACATATTATAAATTAATCATAAGTTTAGGTTCACTTTAAATAATCTCATTCAATAAAAGAGGCATCTTAAAATTAATTGGAGTGAACTACTATCACATGACACATATCCATTCATTTCTTTCCGTCATATATAACATGCATATGATTATGTACTAAATATATCTATACATGCAACATATTTTGGCACACTTAAATGCAGGATGCACAAATGAGTTTTATAGGAAAGAAGATTTTCATTCATTAGCTAGATACAATTTCAAATGTATGAAAGTTCTAAGCAAATACTTCGCCATTATTTTGCACTAGAGGAATTAGGTAGGAACCTCCATGGGGATACTTAAAGTCATGCATCCCCGGAATGTCTAGACTAATATACCCACTATTCTTAAATACATATGGATGTATAAGAAATTATAAGATTAGAAAACCATGCCAAAGTGAAATTTAATTTAATTATTTTATTTATGTGAATGAATTAAAGCTCTATCTAAATTCTAATATCAAAATGCATAAGAATGAAATCGAAACGGGTACCTCGCCATTATTTTGCATTAAGAAAGTGAGGTAGGAACCTCCTTGGGGCTACTTAAAGCTGTGCATTCCCGGAATGTCCAGACTAATATACCTACTAACATTCGTACTTATACAAATCAACATGTGAATGAAAGAAAGGAACTTCATTTCATACACTAAGCTTATATTCACATGAACCTCCTATGTATGTATAGATAATGTCATAACATGTATTATTATTCATTAATAAGCTTTTGAAAATATATTTGAGATTTAATAGTGATAATAGCCACACATATTTTTAATTAAGCCAACACATGCAAATTTGACATAAAGGAAACCATTTATTTTAATTAATCTTTGAAAAGGATGAATGCATGATCAAAAGTGGTATACAACATTTAATACAAATGGAGAGAAATAAAAGAACGTAAGCACATAATTTCATTTAAATCCAATTAATTCTTAAAAGAAATCATATTAAATAAGATTATTTAAAATAAACCAAAGTTCATTAATGCCATTTTTGACTTTATGTTTAACCTGATTTAAGAGGTATGAGAAAGATGTGCTAATCCTAATCCCATTCCACATATTTGGATTAATTTGATTTAATGAGAAGCAATTAAATGATTTTTATGGATTGATCCATCTACATCTTAATCCCATTCCCCATATGTGGATTAATTTTCTAAAGGATAGGATGCCGCTTGGGTTCCTTACACCTACCCTAAACACATCATGGAGGATTCACAAATAAAGATGTTTCTCAACACATGAAGGGATAAGATTTTGAGATGAAAGAAATTTCATTGATAATTATTTTCAAAAAGATTTATGGATAATATCTTTAGGTAGAGCCTATTGATTGGAAGCATTAGGCGCTCTCCCTTACAATTTATGAGCTGATAAGATCCTCCTTGGTAGGTTTTATCAATGGAAAAAGGGCCTTCCCAAGTGGGTTCAAACTTGCCTCCCATCTTTCGATGGGTAATAATTGGTCTCCTTAGAACTAAAATAAGCTCTCATACTTGAAAAGATATAGGACTGACCAACTTGTTATGAGCTTGAATCATTTTAGCTTTGTACAACTCGAGGTGCTGGCATGCCTGGAGGCGTCTCTCCTCTAAACCATAGAGCTCTTCTAACCACAACTTGGCGTTCTACTCCATTGTGATTTTACTACCCACAACTATCCTTAATGGTGGGAGTTGGACTCCTAATGGTAGAACTACTTCAAACCCATACACTAAAGAGAATGGGGTAGATTGAGTTGGAGTTTCGTATGTGGTGCGCTAAGCCCACAATACTTCAACTAACTACTCATGCCACTGTCCCTTGTTGTTGTCGAGTGTCTTCTTTAATATTCGGATGATAGTTTTGTTGAAGGCTTCTGCTAAGCCAATTTCCCTTGAGTAGTAGTAGATGATAGAATATCTCCAATCTATGCTATGTCTCCGAGCAAAGTTGTTGATTGTTGTGCTCTTGAATGCAGTACCATTTTCAAATATAATTCATCGAGGTACTCTGAACCTATATACGATATGATTCTTGAAAAACTAGAGCACATGCTGAGCTGTGATCTCTCTGAGTGGGATTTCCTCCGTCCACTTAGAAAAGTAGTTGATGGCAGCTAGAATGAACCGATGACCTTTGGATGAAGGAGGATCGATCAGACCCAATATATCAGTACCCCAACAGTCAAATGGCCATTGGGTCAATGTTAGATGTAGAATATTTGGTGGTAGAATGATCTAACGGTCAAAATCACATGACATATAAATTTTGTTTGAAAAAGACCAACTACTTTTTCCTAAATCTATGATTTTGAAGAATTTCCTCGTTGGAGCTCAAAATCAGTAATGAGATCGACAGGGGTTGCTTCATCTAGTAGAGATGAAGCCTTATCGAGTAGCTTTGTCCTTGATTTGGTGTGGATCTCTCGGATGACCAATCCACGTGCTTTGGAGCTTGGGTCTTGATTGAACTCATGCTTTTAGTGGATTTGGGTCTCGGGAAATGGCTTCAATGGCTTCGACGACAGACAAGGATAATGTATGCAAAAAGAATTGAAGTTTGGTGGAGGATTATGCAAATGGGATTTTGAAATGGCCTCCCTTATTTCGGTTTGATGTAAAATCGAGAGAGGGAGAAATTTCAGGAGCTTGGAAGCTTGGGGAAAGGCTACGGTAAACTCTCCTTCACACACTCTTGCTCAAATGAAGTTGAATGAATGAATTCCCATTTGAATTGAGGGGGTATATCCCCTCAATTGTTGAGGTGGATGGATGAGATTCAATCCCATTTTCTCAGGGGCCAGCCACCATCAGACCGCCAAAATTGTCTCCATCAGGTCCATATGGCTCTCTAGAAGTGGGGGAAGGCTTAGAAGGTGGCTTAAGGTCTGATATAGGGCAGATCTGATTTCATTGATCCGTTGGGTGCTCAATTTAGAGTGAAGGGGATGAGATTGGGTGTCCTTTAGTCCATGGTTGATCCAAATGTGCTTAGAGTGGGCTAGGAAGCCTAGGCATACTCCATTTGGAAATTGGATGGCTGCCCATGTGATGGGAGAGTGTATTTTTCCAAATGGGGGAAGAATCCTATGTGAAGAAGTTTTTCCAATTTCTAATTCTCTTAGATGGGGCCCACTTTGCTTATGAGTAGACTTTGGGCTAACCTAGGTGAATTTGGTTCAGGTTTGGTTAGCCACAAAGGTCTCATGTGTTGGTTTTGGGTGCTTTGGCTTCATTTGGTCAAATGGGTTCATATGGATTCATGTTGGGTTGGGTTGACCAATTGGTCAAATTAGGTCAAACCAATGCTTGGGTTTGTTTCAAAGGACAATTTTAAGTGTTTTAGTTCAAATGATTTGGGTTGGTTTGGCTTAGGTTTGATTTTCGCTCATTTGAAATCAAATGGGTCAAATGGGTCAAGTTGACCAATTTGACCAGTTTGACCAAATTAGGTTGGGTTAGGTGTTGGTTCATATTCAATTATCAATTCAAAATGATTGTAGGTTTTGTTTTGATTTGATTTTGGTTTGATTTGGATTTGGCTATTTTGACCATTTAGGTCTATTTGGGCTAGGTTGGGTCAAGTTGACTAATGGGTCAAATTGGGCTTGATTGTCACTTTGGTCAAGTTTAATAATTGATTTGGAATAAACTTGAGCCATTGGTTACAATCAATTTGGATTAGATCATGATTTGGCCCATTTTGGCTTTCTAAGCCAATTTGGGTCAACTTAGGTCAAATGGTCAATTAGACTTGGTTTGGCTCAATTGAGGATTTGGTCATATTCAATCATTGATTATGAGTTGGTTTGGATTAATAGTTTCAATCAATTTGGAATATGGTGGGTTTTGGCTAGTTTAGGTTTCATTTGAGCTAAAGGTTGACTTGGTCAAATGAGCAAGTTGACTTGGTTTGACCTAATTCAAGGTGGTTGATCATCCCAGGGTGATTGTTGATCATGATATGAGGCTTAGATGACCTTGATTCAATCAAATTTGGGTTGAATTAGAACTTGGTTTAAAAAGGGTTGTTTAGGTCACTTTGGGTTAAGTGGACCTAAATGGGTCAATTAGTTTGGTTTTGGGTTGATTCAAGTTTAGTTGAACTCTTATATGAGCCTAGGATTGAATTATAAATCCAACTACAATCAATTTGGAGTCCAATGGATTTTGGCTCATTTGAAGCTTTCAAGTAAAAAAGACTAACTTGTGTTTGACTTGGGTTGACTTGAGTTTGATTTGATAATTATAGTTTATATTTATATTTGGCTAAATGATTGAAAGAGTGATTGATTCATGAGAAAATTAGTTGGTTTTGGCTTGATTTCGATAGGATTTGGCCAAGTTTAAGAAATTGGCTAAAAAGGATTGAATTGGATTTTGGTTTAATTTTGAATTTGGTTTTGGATATTTGGATATATATTTTATTTATATTTGAGGATGTAAATGAAGATATGAATGATTCATGAGAAAAATCACTTGAGTTTGGAATGATCTAGAGGCAAATTTGACCAAGCTTATGGATGTAGGTCAAAAGGGCTTAAGTAAGGAATTGATTTAGTTCGATTTATTTTTTATCATTGGAGAGTGGGTTTCATTTATATTTATGAATATAAATGAAGGAGTAATTGGTTTATAAAGAAACCAATTGATTTTGGGTTGATTTGATTTAAGATTTGAGTAAGCTTATGGAGAAAGGTCCATAGGGCTTAAGAGGAGATTCAGCTTGGTTTGATTTAGTTTGATTTGATTTTGGTCATTTAGGTATGGATTTCATGTATATTTGTGAATATAAATGAATGAATAATTGATTTATAAAGAAATTAATCAAGTTTGGGATAATTTGGGTGGAGATTTGGCTAAGCTTATGAGAGTGGGTCATAAGACTTAAGAAGGAATTTTTGTTTCAGATTCGAGCTGAGGATTGAATCATTTGGAATTGGGTTTGAGTTGGAATTTGTTAAATGATTGAGAGATTGAATTGATATTTGATAAAATCATTTGAATCAAGATTGATTTGAATTTGGTTAAGGCTAAGTCCAAAAGATGAAATCAAAGGGCTTAGGAAGGATGTTGATCTTGGATTTGATTATGGATTTCAATAATTTGATTTGAAATTTGGATTTAGATTTGGTATTTGAGTTGGATTTGAGAAGAAAAGCATGGATTAGGTTTAGACTATAGGGTAGGCAAGTTTTCCTACGTCTCTAAGGTGTGACCTATTCCTATGGCTAACCCTTCTAAGTCTCTAGACTTAAGATAAATATTCACCAAATCACTATAAGTGCCGTGAGACTAAAGAACTCTTAGTATATATAGGAGTCTTAGATCTATGATAAGGAAGTTGAGAACTCACTCCAAAAGTAAGGTCAATAAAAGGACCCCCAATAGGTGTGGTGTAACTGACAAGGCACACCGCACATATTGGTGTTGACCGAATGATCAACAATGTTCGAAGGGTCGTAAGCACTAACAAAAATGATCTATCCCTAAACCTGAGATATAGGCAGAATCAAGATCTTAGTGCAATGCAACTCAACTTATGCCAAGGGAATAAGGGAGGAAGAAAGGATCCACTGAGGGATTAAGTATGTGAACCTTCCACTAGGGAAGCAGGTTCAGATTATCCATAGGGAGGATAGGAGTTTGAGTTTGATCATAAACATGAGTTAGAGAAAAAGATTCTCAAGGGATTAGGATTTATATCCCACTAGGGATGAGTGCATGAACCTTCCATTAGGGAAGTAGGTTCATATTATCCACTAGGGATAGGAATTTGATTTGGTTTGCTTTTGTGGAGCTCCGCTGGGGAGAGGATATGATTTGTGCCTTATTGGGGAGAAATTTGATTTGATTTGTGGGCATTCACTGGGGATGAGAATTCAGATCTACTGGGGATAAGGTGGATTTAATTTATCATTTTCTTTGGTTTATTTCTAGAAAGCATAAACTAGGGATAAGAGTGGATGGATTAAATTCAGGCTCCACTAGGGAAGGATGATAGATTTAATAAAATGGACTCTATCAGTGTGCGATGGATCCACTAAGAAGGGGCTATATCAGCCTAGGCCCGTCTCAGATTTACAAATTCAAAGGGATAGTCTATGAGCCATCAGGTTGGACTAACCAATCTAAGGGTGCCTTTTGGTTTGCAATGGTCAAGTCAGGAAGAAAGCTTGTAGACTTACATCCACCTAAATAAGGAATCACCAGGGTTATCTATTGATAGCACAACAAATCAAATCTAACCTAAGGAAACTAGTGAGCGAATGCCACTATGGACTCATATTGACTAAAAAATAGTCAAAATTAATTTCATTTTAGATGTACCATGTCGGTGTGCGATGGATCTACTAAGAAGGGGCTAATATCAGCCTAGCTCTATCTTAGATTTACAAATCCAAAAGGATAGTCTACCAGCCATGGGGTAGAGCTAACCGAGGATGATCCATATAAAGATTTAATATAATTACCTTTTGATTTGTATTCGCCTTGTGTTCCCAATTTAGCAAAGAAGGATTAATCCCATATACTTGGTCTAAACACAGGTCAGACTACTTTGAAAGGTTATGGGACAACCAAAGTAGACATCCTCAATCAAGACTAGGACTAGGATTCGACATAATGGGTCCAGTTGATGATGACAATCATTGCCTAATCATCACCAATCATTTTGGAATTTGATAGGTTCTTTTCAAATCATGCTAACTCATTTAAGAAGATATATTTAGAAACTTCAGATGATCCAAATAATCTTGAAGTTAGAGATGCACCGCCATAGTTTGAAGAGGAGATCAGATCAACCATCGACAAGCTTAAAGAAATTAACTTAAGAACTGAAGAAAATCCAGGTCCGACATACATTAGTTCTTTGTTGAATGATGTTGAAACTGATGACTTAGTTAGGCTATTGACTGAGTTTAAGGACTACTTCGCATGGAGTTTCAAAGACATGCCCAGTTTATCTCCTAACATAGCAGTCCACAAACTAGCAATAGAGCATAGTACTAATCCTATCAAGCAAGCTCTTAGGCGCATGTGATTAGACATTGAATAACAGGTCATTTCTGAAGTTATGAAACTGATCAATGCTGGGTTTATCAGAGAAGAAAAATTTCCTACCTGGTTGGCCAGTGTCATCCCAGTTAAGAAAAAGAATGGCCAAATTCTCGTATGCATCGATTTTAAGGATCTGAATAAGGCGTGTCCGAAAGACAAATTTTTGCTACCAATACCAAAATTGATGGTGGACATTGCCTCATCTCATGCAGCCTTCTCTTTCATGGATGGCTGATCTAGTTATGAACAAATAAAGTTGGCCCCTGAAGATGAAAGAAACACTACATTTTTAACCCTGATCAGAATCTTTTGCTATAGGGTCATACCTTTCGACCTTAAAAATATCAGTGCTACATACCAGTGGGTCATGACTCAGATTTTCAATGAACTCATTCATCATCAGATTGAATATTAAATCGTTAATCTTTTAGTCAAAAGTAAATAAAAGGAATACCATCTCTTTGACTTGAGAATAGTTTTCAAACTATTGAGATAATTTAACCTTAAAATGAATCCTCTAAAGTGTGCATTCGGAGTAGCTTCAGGGAAATTCCTTGGGTATTTTATCGGGCATCATGGAATAGAAATCGATCCAGAGAAGATCAAAGCGATATTAGAAATGTCGCCCCCTAAAAGTCTAACTCAACTCAGATCATTCCAAGGGCAGTTGGTGTATCTAAGATGCTTCATTTCTAACCTATCAGGAAGGTGCTAACTATTTTCAGCACTTGTAAAAAAGGATGCAATATTCAAGTGGGATAACAAGTGCTAACATGCCTTCGAAGACATCAAGCACTACCTAATGATGCCACCAGTTCTAGCTGCCCCTATCCCGGATAAGCCATTGATAACATATACTACTGCATTAGATGACTCCCTTGGCATTTTGTTGGCCCAAACCAATGACAAAGGGAAAGAGAATGCACTCTATTGTCTTAGTCATCATCTGATCACTGCTGAGGCAAACTATCCACCAATTGAAAGCACTGCCTAGCTTTAATTTTTATATCCCAAAAGCTACGGCATTACATGCTTTCTTATAAGGTGAACTTGATCTCTAGGATCAAACCACTATAATATATCATGACACGGTCGATGCTATCCGAACGGTTGGCACGTTGATCCATAATTTTATCACAGTTTGATATTATATTTATACCCCTCCGTGCAGTGAAAGGATAAGTACTAGCAGATTTCTTAGCATCACACCCACTTACTGCCAATTCTCTGCTTAGTGATGACCTCCCGATGAACAAATTATGAACTTATGGGACACTAGCATTCGCCACTAGGAGATATATTTTGATGATATGGCTTCCTTTCAAAAGAGAGAAGAACCACGATGTACTCTTTCAGGGAAGGCAGGGGTAGGAATAGTTCTCCTAACTCTAGACCGTGATGAGATAAGATTCTCATATCATCTGTCCAATCCATGGACCAAAAATGAAGTTGAATATGAAGCTCTGATTTCCAGTCTAGAGTTAGACATTACACTATACATCCATATCATAAACATCTTCGGAGATTCTTGATTAGTTATCAACCAAATTGCTAGGTCTTACAAGGTTCTAAAGCCTAAGCTCCATCACTACCACAAGTACACCTTATAGTTGTTGGCCCAAATCCCAAAGGTTACTATTTATAAGATTCTTTGAGGAGAGAACACGGTAGCAAATGCATTGGCATTGAACTCATCGAGACTCTCTCTCTTAAAGGGGAGGTTGTCATTGCTAAAGAGGACAAGGAGTTGGATTAGAGGCAACCATTCATGGATTATCTAAATATAGGAAAACTACCTCCAGAGAAGTCACTAGCATATCAGGTGAAGCAGAGAGCCCGTTCCTACGCTCTCATGGATGGCACCTTGTACCGACGGTCCTTCGATCATATGTAGTTACATTGTTTGGACAAACACGAAGCCTGTAGGATCATGACTAAGGTACAGTCAGGTTTATGCAGAGTGCATCAATCCAGTATGAAAATAAAAGCTAAGATCAACAGACTAAGATACTACTACCTTCGATGAACACAGACTGCATGGACATCTGTGACACTCACTCATTAGCTACTCTAGGTCGAGTTAACATGCTACCTTATTAGTAAGTCACCCTAGTGGTTTCTAATTTAGAGGATGTAAGTCTACAAGCTTTCTTCTTAACTTGACCATTACAAATTGATGAGCACCTTGTTAGTTCAGTAGGCCTTACTGTGTGGCCGGTAAACTACCTCATGTTGACTTTGTTTAAGAAGATGTAAGCCTACACGCTTTCTTCTTAAACTAGCCATCATGCACTAACTAGGTCAAGTATATTTAAAGTTTAGGATAAGTCCCCTAGTGGCTCCTTTCCTTCTAATTACTTCAAGTCTAGGTCTAGTTCTTACACGGGACTCCCCACTTGGTAGTCACCTTAGGTCGGATAGTATCTGTCTCTCCGATGACAGACTATCCTGATGATCATTTTCATCTATGAATATGTAAGTTTACAAGCCTTCTTTGTAGATTAATCATCATAAACTGATGGACACCATAGGTTGGTTGGTTATCGCCATGCTGACAGCAGCCCACCTGCTGGATGCACCACTCATGGCAGATGTAAGTTTACAAGCTTTCTCCCGGAGTTAGCCACTGTATACCTACATGATTTCTTGCACAGGGTCCTGGATAAAGCCCATAGTGGCACCTCCCCTATGGGCACTCTATTTGGATCACATCCTTAGTGATCCCATTTAGACAATACTCAGGTTACACTTGGATTAGACAGTTTCCCTTTCCTAGTAGCCACCCCTGTGGTTGGAGAATCCATCTTACGGATATGCAGATTCTCCCTTGGTCTAGTATGTCTAATATAGGACTAAGATGATATAAGCCCCTTCTCAGTGTGATCCCTCACACACCAATAGGGTCCACACAAACATATAAACACTTTTTTTGCTTGTGGATTAGGAGGAAACCCCCAGCGGTACCTTTTCTCGAGTAGGCATCCTATCCTTAGGGCAATGTCAGCAAAACTCCCTATAGGAATCGCCTGATTACTTTTGAGTTAATATAATTCTCTGAGTTAGCACTCTCTCAGTAATCGCCCTTAAGTTGGGGTTCAACTTGTTGTGCCACCAATAGGTCACCCTGACGGTCATCCTTGCTTTAAAAGATATAAGTCTATTATGCATTTTGTCTAGTATGACTGTTGCACACTAATGGGCAGCCTTAGGTCGGGTTCAATTTTTTGTGCTATGAACCGGTCACCCCAGTGGTTCCTTTTTTAGGAGGATGTAAGTCTACAAGCTTTCTTCCTGACTTGACCATTGTACACTGAAAGGCACCCTTTACATTAGCTTTCTGACTTGAGGATGATGCTCCCAAAAAGAACCTTTGAGTTCTCCCATCTGTGGATGACTTAGGGGCTTCCTTAACTACCAAACCCTTAACTTTCTAGGAAGAAAGTGGGGTTAGAGCTATGGTTCCCAACTGACTCTTGACTATCTCATATGCAGACTTGGATACATTTATTCTTTACTTTGGAGCCCGATCTTCATCATTGTCATGCTCAAATGTCACCTTAAAAGAGATCTGCTGTTGAGAAGAGCTAGCTGGTGTGCTAACCACATATGACTCATCCTCTGAACTAGATTTTATGTCTATGTGGATAGCATGTGTACTCCTGGTGGCTGGGACATACCTCATATTGGGCGGCCAATAGGGAAGCTTTCCACATCCAAGGCTGCTTTTGAACTATCCTTTGCCTCTGCTTGGTGGAGGTTGGGTCATCCTTCCCATATGTTCGAATGGAGTAACAAACTATGGGTGAAATCTAATATTGGGCTCTATATCTTCCCCTGAGTACATGTATCATTCTCTTTTATTTTCTTTTTCTTCATCTTTTTTTCTTTTCATTTTTCAAATTCTTTTTTTTTCTTTTCATTCTTTTTGTCCCTCTTAGGGATCTTGACTAGATTCGTGAGAATGGGCTTATTGGTTTTAGGGAAGAAAATAGGCTGCATCCCTATATATCTTGACCTCATGAATTACGAAGGGCTTGAGATCTCCTTTGATGCAGTACTCAATTCCACCTCTCATGAACTTCATGTATTGATATAGAAGGATGGGACTGTGTTATTCTCATGTATCCACGGTCTCCCAAGCAAAGCATTGAAAGATGTATCCTAGTCTATGATATGAAACTTGGCTTAAATCTTCAGTCATCTATCTCTAATGGTAACACTATGGAGCCTAAGGCCCTCTCACCTTGTTCATTGAATCCTCTCAACATCATCCTCTCATTTTAGAGTTTAAAGATATCGATCCTCAAGTAGGCAAGGGTTCTTCAACTCATAATGTTTATTGATGCACCTTGGTCAACCTAAACTCTTGATAACATGTATCTGCCAACATCCACTGTAATGTAAATAGGGCGGTTGTACTTGGTCATTTATAGAAGTAAGTCTTCATCACTGAATGTAATTCCTAAGATGTCCTTTGAGCTATGTGCCTTCTCTTCAGTAGTGGTCAGTTGAGCTAAGCATGTCTCTAGATCAAGAAGATCCTTGACTAGAGATTCTCTCATCTCTTTGGATAAGACAAGGGCATCATATATGCTTAACTTAGCTGGCAACTTTCAAAGATGTGCTAGGACATTGTAATCAACTCTAAATTGGCCCTCCACATGCATATCCATGGGCGAAGCATCCTGTGGAGTGGTTATCTACTCACTGGAATCAATGACTTGTTTACTCTTATCCTGAGGTGCTACCCTAAGAGGTAGAACTTTGCCACTGTGTAGGTTGACTTCAGTGACTTATTTAAATGATAAACTTGTGGAAAGTTCTACCATCTCATCAAGAATACCTACATCTTCTCCTATGGGATCCTCTAAGTCAGTTCACTCCAAGCCAATCTCTAGAGGTGAACCTGATTAATTTAGAAAAGAAAAATTTGATTTTGAATCAGAAGAGAGTGGATCAGAATGACTAGAGCTATCATTATTATTTCCTAGATTTGCAGAGTTTTCAAGAGAAATAAAATCTAGAGTATCAGAAGTGGATGAGATATAAGTGAAAGCTTTCTTCATTGATTTCTTTTTTGGTGGAAGTACATGATAGAAATCTAACAAAAGTGGGGTGAGGGATTTAATGCCCTTGTCTGCTAATACAATGCTCCTACTGGCAGAAGTGGAGCTAGTGGAGGAAGAAATAGTAGCTTCAACTTTGGATGGAGTGCTGGACTCGAATGGTGGTTGCGCTACTGAATTATCCTAGGCAAGTAAGGTGGACTGCTAACGCTGCTGCTAGGCTATCACCTTCTTCAAGTTGTCTTTGGCAACTTATAAACATTCCTTGATATTGGAGGTTTGAGCTGCCTTAGGCACTTGTAAAGAGAGTTTCTTAATTTTAAATAGAGGTTCGGGATAAAGTAATATCCCAACATTTTTTATCTTAAGAGGATTGCAAGTTTCCCCAATAATTACTTAATAGAACTGGAAGGTTGTTCTAATAAGTATTTCTTAGGGATAACTATAGCACCTGACTTGTAGCTACACTCAAGCCAATACTTAAAAGTAATACAATCCTCTAAGACATGACTAACCATGCGGTAGGGGCAATAGTGAGGATCATTACTCTTGCCCACTTCCTTCAGCCTCTTGGACTTTGGTAACTAAAAGTCATATTTCTTTAAGAGATTCTTAAAGATTTTCCTAACTACATCCCTCTTGAATGAATATGGCTTACTCAATCTATCAGTAAGAGTAGGTGGGTAATAGCTACATGGCGGGGGATAGGAATACCGCTGCTGGGTAGGCTACTGATGTGGTGGGAATGACCATTGTGGCGGCTGATATGACGATCAAGGTCGTGGCAGAGGAGGTACCAAAGGAGGCTACTGAGCTTGGGGTCTCTCATACTGGACTCTGGTTGGTTTCTTTCCTCTATCCACTGACACAACTGTCCCTGGCTTCTTCTCGAACACCTTCTGTGGCTTGGGCCGAGATGATTGGTCTAGAAAGGGAAACTATTTGACTTCTTCTTAAAGGCTAGCCACCTTATTGATTAGTTTCTCAAATGTCTGAATGGTAAAGCCCTTAAGCATGAAGACAATCGGGCCATGAATATTCTTGAGGAGAATCTCAATGATATGCTGTTCGGACAAATGTGACTCACATTTCATGTTCAGGTCTTACCACCTGAGAATATAATCAACAAGAGACTCATTGCGAACTTGTGTCGTTACAACGAGGTCACCTAGAGTCACTCTTTGATGAGCCCTAGAAAACCTCTTGATGAAGAGGTGCTCCAACTTAGCAAAAGTTCCTACTGAACCGTTAGGTAGTTCGACATACCAATCAAATGCAATCCTTGCTAGGCTGCTGAGAAAAAGTATGAACAAAAGTTCATCACTACCACCGATGTTGTAGAAATCAGCTCTAAAGTGTGTAATATGCTGATACGGGTTCCCACTGCCATCAATGATTTTGAAGGAAGGTAACATAAAACCCTTAGGTTATTGAATTACATCAAATTCTTCTGTGTATGGTCTACCCATTAGAATAGATGAGCTCCCCTGAGATTGTGCCATCGCTTCCCTCACCTGCTGCTCTACCATATTTTTAATATCCTTCTCATGCATGGAAGTGCCATATGTAACCTTCATATGCAAGATACCAGCATTATCCTCTACGGGAGTACACCTAGGATGCTCTAAGGTATATACCAACTATGGGCAGACGACTATCATGAGAGAAGACTATGAAACTGGGGCTGAGTTCTATAATGCTGAAACCACTACAATGAACTCCTCAATCTTCTTCCCCATCTTGTCAATGTGATCATCTCTCTGTCTAAGCTAGTGGAGGAAGTACTGAGTCGAGTGAGAAGTGTTATCTTTCTCGAGCACAACACCTTCCTGGCTAAGCTGATCCCACTATACAAATCCACGTGTATCAACCATGTGGACCTCAATTGTGTCATCTAACATGTCATCCTCATCCGGATTGAAGCTAACTCTATACTCATCCTAATCTGAGCGGTCACTCTCAAGAATTCACCTTCTCTCGGCAAAGTAGTCCGCTAATATGTCATTTATCTATCAGTCTACTATGCCTGGCTGGACTGGCATGAATACTCACGACTACTAGTCATAGGACTGTGTTCCTCTGCCTCTATGCAATGGACACTATCTACTATCAAGACTTCCTCACCAGGAAGATCAACTATCATGGGGACTATGTCTGTGTCCACTCCCCTCTCCTTCTCTATCAGCATTTGTGGTGATGCAATGATAACGCTCTTGGGTCGCTAGTCCTTCCTAATCACAACTGAGGTAGAGGTTCGAGCAGGGGAGCTTGACCTCATCTCAACAGGTGAAATGGATGGAACAGGATCCTCGGGCTGTAGCCGGATCACCAGTAAGGATGGTTTCTCCCTAGATGGGGGCTTCTGAATCTTGGCAGGAGTGGCGAATACTGTAAGACAAATGGGTGATGGTGGACGGTGAGGGGAGTGGTGTGATGTCAACACCGACTACCCCTCAACTAGAGATCTCCTCCTATGATGGACTACACCAATAAGAATAATGTTGTCTGAATGACTGACTCTGATAAGGCAATGATCAAGAAAATCTATCAGGGCGGAGGCTGCCGACTGCCTAACATATCTCCATCCCTCTCTTTCTGCCTACTTAGGTAGATACCTAAGCCTCCATGGCTCTCTCTATGGAAAATCCCCCTAACACTCCTAGGGATGATGGATCGCAAGTCAAATAGGGTATTAGACTCTGAGCGTCTATAAGCTCTGCCGACCTGGCATAGAATAGTCCTAAGTTTGACGTTGGGCCTCTTATGCTCCCTAGCCAGTGTCTCCTGGTTTGTTGGTGGTGGAGGAGATGCAATGATCCTCCTGTAGTATTCCTCTTCATCTGAGGCCGAGAGGGGGGTGGAACCTACTACCACTTAAAAGTGGAGAGGTTTCATGGGGAGAACCCTCCTCAGCTACATGGGAAGCAGTGTCAAGGTCTGGCTGATTGCTCATGATCCCGCTTAATCTTTCAATTTTTATTGTGGCATTGGGTGTGAGTGAGCAAGGTAGAGCAGGAGTTGGAACCTACATCGAAGGTGGAGGAGACTATCTCAGATGCTAAGATAGCATTCTCCTTTGGGGTGACCAAAGAGGAGGTAGCAGGTCTCATTGGAGCTATGGCAGGGGCAACTAAACTGGCATGTATTGGAATAGCTGGTACTGACACTGACACTGAACGGGGCATGGGAACCACTGTAGCCATCCTCTTCAACAAGGGAAACTCAGAATCAGATGGGATATCCAAGCGGATGAGCGACGTCTATCCTGTCACCTCCTCTATGCTAACGGTTGTGAGGGTTGTCCCCTCACAAGTAATTCGAACCCCCTCAAGGACACATCCAAAATAGATCAGGTGGGTGACATCAGTCGTGGTGAGATTAGCATGATCCAAAGTCAAATCTACACTAGAGGGAAAAGATAAGACAAACTTGCTGAGAGCCATGATCACTGCACTGATTGGAGGCTGAAAAAATTGACTGTGCTAGAATGACTACATTTATTGAAACATAATTGAGTCAGACCCTTGTCTTGATGGTTTCCTTCAATCATTGACTTCTATACTTAATTTGGAATTTTAACCTACTCTTAACAAATATAGGTATGCTAAGTGGGGTTCATTGAATTTTGGATAGATTTTTGACATTTGGAGGAGAGACTTTGCCATATAATTTTAATTTAGAACCTATTGGGTGGGGTTCAAATATTTGGAGAGACCTTTGAAGATATTTGTATTGTATGTCTTGTTTGAAAATTTTGATTTGAAAGAACCTTTACTTAGCAAATTTAGGTATGTTAAGAAGAGGTTTTGATTATATGTTTTGAAAATTTTGTGAAAGTATCTATGCTTGTGATAATTGGTTATGTGTGTGATATATGTTGATTTGAAATTGGGGCTTCTTACTTAACAAATTTGGTTTGTTAAGTAGAGGCCAAATGTGTTTGATATGTGTTTAAAAATGAGACTCTCACTTAACAAATTTGGTATGTTAGGTGGGAGCCAAATGTGATTGATTTTTTTTTTTAAAATGAGACTCTCACTTAACAAATTTGGTATGTTAAGTAGGGATCAAGTGTGATTATGATTTGTGTTTTGAAAATGAGACTCTCACTTAACAAATTTGGTATGTTAGGTGTGAGCCAAATGTGATTGATGATTTATACTTTGAAAATGAGACTCTGTCTTAACAAATTTGGTATGTTAAGTGGGAGTCAAATATATTATAATTTATGAATGAGATTTTTACTTAGAAAATTTAGTGTGTTAAGTAGGAATCAAATGTAATATGATTTGAAAATGAGTCTCTTACTTAACAAATTTGGAATGATAAGTAGGAATCAAGTGAGATTATGGTTTGTGTTTTGAAAATGAGACTCTCACTTAATAATGTAGTATGTTAAGTGGGAGCCAAATGTGTTATGATTTTTAAAAATCAGACTCTTACTTAATAAATTTGGTATGTTAAGTAGGAGTCAAATGTGATATGATTTGAAAATGAGACTCTTACTTAACAAGTTTGGTATGTTAAGTAGGAATAAAGTATGATTATGATTTATGTTTTGAAAATGAGACTCTCACTTAACAAACTTGGTATGTTAAATGGGAGACAACTGTGTTATGATTTTTGAAAAAGGAGAAATCTATTTAACAAATTTGGGTATTTTAAATAGCGTTCAATTTATTTTTATAACTTTTGGAAATGAGACTCTCATTTGACCAATTCGAGTATGCCAAGTGGAGTCCAAAATATTTCTTGATTTCATGTGTGTGATTTCTTACTTTTGAAAAGAGGGAAACTTCAACTCTAGCATATGTGAAATATTTTAAGTGTAGTTTCAATTTTATGCTATGATTTCATTTGAAAATAAAATCTTCATTCAACAAATTTGAGCATGTTGAATGAAGGTGGTCATTTTCAAAAGTGTGCTTTTGAAAAAGAGGGAAACTCCAACTCTAGCATATGTGAAATATGTTAAGTGGAGTTTCAATTTTATGCTATGATTTCATTTGAAAATAAAATCTTCATTCAACAAATTTGTGCATGTTGAATGAAGATAACTATTTAAAAAAAAAGATGCTTTTGAAAGATGATTTTGATTTTGATTTTGAAAAGAACTTCCTCGTAACAATCATGGGGATTATTAGATGAGGTTTGGTTATATAAGTTTTGTGCTTTTTGAAAGTTTCTTATGAATTTTATGCAAGATCTTTTGTTATATGAATTTTGAAAAAGTACTTTTGGAAAGTGAAATTTTTGCAAAAGAGTTCATTTTCTTAAATATAAGATGAACCTTGCCTCACCAAGCTAGTGGTGAGGAGGTTCTAAGCTTTTGTCATCTACTTTCATTAGTTAATTTTATCTTTCACCTATTGGGGGACCCAATAGGGGTTTCAAGACCTACAAGGAGTGAGGTCCTAAAACCTAGAGGATACTGGCTTGCTTTGTTTAAGGATGAAATAAGCTAAGTGCCAATGAAAGAAAAGATAGCCTTGGACTCATATGAAGTACAAGTCCACTCTCGATGCTTGGAGACAATAATTGTCTACTAGAGATAGAGAGAGGAACGATCCCCAGTGGAGTCGCCAGAAAAATATGTGGTGTTTATTTTTAAATATATGTATGGGGGACACCACACAGATTTGAGGGTGTACTTATTGAGCTGATCGGGTACGACATCATGGAATAGTGCACTATCTCAAAAGATAGAAATCACTACCTTGCAATGGACCTAATCACCTAATAAAGACTCCTAAGGCATGATGACTCTTCAAATATACTAGAGATTTTTTCCCTACTTTACATGGATGATTAAAGCAAGATTTATTTAAACTAGGTTCTAAAGTTCCCTATGGGGACAAGCCCCCTCAGTTAATTATATCCTAAGAAAGGTGAATTTCTTAGGAATACTCTCGATTAAAGTAGGCAATTATTATCTCTAAAGATTTTAAAGATAGGATTATCAATAAATTAGCTATGTTAGAAAATCAAATGGGATAGATAAAAAAAGAGAGAGACTTATTATCGAAGCTAGAGGGAGCTGAGTAGAGAATGTTCATGATACTAGGAAACCTAGTGAGCATTCCAATCTATCCTATAGTTAGGCTTTATACATTTGAAATTGAAGAGAATTATATATATATTTGAGTTGAAACTTTATTAGAAAACTTGGACTTATAATCTCACAATACAAGATTGTGAAAATGCCTAAGAGGTGAGAATTTATGCTTGTAGCCCGAAGGAAAAAATAACCACATATTCTAAATCTAGGGAGCTTTAGCGAGGTCCAAAGCACATCCTAAATCTAAGCGAAGATGGGTATATGATTTACCTCCACAAGAGAGAGTAAACCACATGACTGTTGGACATATAACCGCCTAGAGTGGCAGTCAGCTAACTCCTACATTTTAAAGCCATGTGGTTAAGTCATATGATTTTGCAAGATGGTTAAGTAGTTTTTATTTAGAAAGAGACTAAAGTCCTTAAACTTACTCCCTAAGATATTAGAGCATGAGTGGTATGAGTAATGACTTAGTCTAATACAAATCTTATCAATTTTTATTTGATTTTTTGACTCTTTATTTTGACAAAGGCCATAGGATTTTTATATGCCTAAATGTATGATGAAATAGAGTTATTGGCTAAATCAAAAAGAAAGAGGTGTCTCCTACCATAGAGGAGACCCTCAAAGGTCAAGTGTTCCCCTATCATGCAAGGATGGAAACATTCTCTTAGCAAAAGTGAAATAAGATGACATGCATGATATTAAGCATACACCTTCCAACTAAGGGGTTGCTAAATCTTTTAATTATCTTGATTTAGTTCCTATGCTTTATGTGAGATTATGAGTTATTTGGAAAATTTAGTTATGAGTTGTAGTTGGGGTAGAAAATTTATTTTTTCCCTAAAAGCCTAATTGGATCTAGGCCACACATTAAATCACCATATACGAAAAAATTAAGAAAATCCATGCCATTTCTATTGCACAATTATAAACAAAACATAAAATAATTTATAAACCCAACATAAAAGAATAACAGGTCGGTGTACTGGGTACCACTGCACAACCTGAAAAGAAAAATGGCTAGCTGAGCTCTACCCTTATACAACTCAGTATATAAAAGAATAATTATAATTACAAATAAATAAATTCTATGAGGGTCTTCATTCTTTATATCTTCATATTTCATCTTCTTTTCTTCTTTGTTTGGATTTGCTTGCTTCAAAGGTATTACGGGGGTCTCCCAGGACAAAGCCTTCTAGCCTCCGCTCATCTTAATCCCACATAACATAAATCCTAATTCTTGACACACATTTATATTAAAAATGAAAAAAATAATCTAATTACATATGTAAAATAAGTGTTAGCTAAACACATTATACAACCCAAGCAGTTATATGCATAATTTGAACTTAGCACCCTGCACATGAGTCACCAAGTCCATCTATCCTAATTTAGATTATGCTTAAGGGTTAAGAAACCTACAAAAGTGTGTATTTATATTTATTTTGAAGCACCCCTTAAGCACAATCTCCTGTAGAAGACATAATCAGGCTAATCACGACCTAACATCCAGTCTATGAAGCATATACCCTAACATCCAGTCTACAATAATACATCATTGTTGATGAACGAGTTCTCAACTCCTCCATCTTAGACATAGGACTCCTCTTAGACTTTAAGAGTTTCTTAGCCTTAAGACACATCTAGTAATTAGGTGGACACTTAACCTAATCCTAGAGACTTAGAAGAGTTAGCCATAGTAATAGGTCATGCCTTAGGGGTGTTAGAAAAATTTTCCCACCTTATAGCTTGAACCAACTCCCCACTTCCTTCTTTCAAGTCAAACTTTAAACTCATATTGAACTAATTCCAAATCAAACCTTGAATCAATTCAATGGACTTTTTCAAATCATGAATCAATTCCAAATGATTGAAACCCATGATTGAATTCCAAATTCCAAAATTTTTCCTAAGTCACTTTGATTTCTATCTTATAGACTTAGCTCAAATCAAATTCAAATCAATTCAAATTTAAGAGATTTTTTCATGACCCATTTATATTATCATTTGCACTCACAAATATGAATAAAATATAAATTCAAATCAATCAAACTAAATTCAAAACTGAAATTCAAATTCCAATAAAATCTTTCCTAAGCCCTTTGATTCTATCTTATGGACTTAGCTCACATCAAATCTAAATCAATTCAAATTCAAGAAATTTTCTCATAACCCATTTATTTTCTCATTTATATTCATTAATATAAATGAATTATAAATTCAAATATCCAAAACAAAATTCAAAACTCAAACTCAAATTCAACCAAAATTCAACCTTAGTTTTCAAGTCAAAATCTTGAACTTAGCCAAATCAAACTCAAATCAAGCCAAACTCTTGATTTTTCTTCATGATTCAATCAATCCTACAATCATGAATCCAAATATAAACATAAAATTCAATCCTGAAACCAAAACTAAATTCAAAAATCAAACTCAAGTCAAACTCATGTTCATCCTTTGAACTTGAAATTGACAAATAAACCAAAACCTATTTGACTCCAAATCACTTGTAAATGAATTTATATTTCAATCACAAGTCCATATGTGAGTTCAACCAAACTTGAATCAAGCCTTGATCAAGCCAACCAAACCCAATTGGCTCACTTGACCTAAAGTGGCCAATTTGACCTACATGAATCAAAATCTAATTCAATTCAAATCAAAGTGAGTTAAGTCAATCCAAACTTTATGTCATGTTTGTGGATCATCATGAGTTGGGTCAAATCAAGTCAACCTAGCCTATTGACCAAGTCAACCCTTTAATCCATATGAACCAAAACTAGCTAAATTACAACCTAAACCAAATTGATTACAACCAATGGCTCAGCTTTACTCCAAATTGATTATTGAACTTGACCAAAGCATCAGTTAAACCCAATTTGACTAATTGGCTAACTAGACTCAACCTAGCCCAATTGATCATGAATCCAACTTGACGTAAAAGGTCAAATCAAGCCAAAATTAAACTAAACCAAAATTAATTGAAACAAAAGCCTACAATATATTCCAAATGATCAACCAAACCCAAACCAAGCCATGATTCAAGAAAATTTAGTTAATTGGGTCAAATTGGTCAACTTAGCCTAAATTGACGTAAAGGATCAAATTGGCCAAGATCCAAATTAAATCCAAATTAAACCAAATTGATTGAAACTAATGCAATCAAAATAGTCATTTGAACTTGACCCAACTTTTGGTTTGGCCCAATTTGACCAATTTGTCAACCTAACCCATTTTGACCTGATTTAACCCAAATGGATCAAATTAACCCAAATTAAATCAAATGAACTTCAAATGATAGGAAATTTGGTCTAACTTACTTTTGACTCATTTCAAATCTCCCTAAATGAAATTAAATGTTAAATGAACACTTTGACCTTGGGTCAAGGGCATCCCATGAGAAAAGATACTTTTCCAAGTGGTCATTTCTCTTCCTTGGCTACTTGGCACTCATTCACTGGTCCACATAGGCACCAAGGACACTAATTGTTTGACCCAAGGAGTAGTTGGGGAAGCCATGACTCATAGAGAGGTGAAATCACCTCACCTCTCCCATTGGAACACTTGGCATGAAGGACACTCACCTCGCCTTGGCTAAGATATCCATTTGTCCTTCATGGCAGTGACTTTCCTTGCCTTAGCCAATTACAGGGAGCCACCTAGGAAGATTCTCTTCCATTCCCAACCACCCCAAGCCAAATAAAATGAGTTTGGAGCCAAAATTTTAAACAAAAGGTTCATTTTCATTCACGTTTCATTCTAAGGCTTTAGAGGCTGAAGAAAACTCCCATTCCTCTCATTCTCCTCCTCCTAGAGCTCCCAAAGACATTGGCAATCACCCCCACTTCATTTTAGAGAGAAATACTTCAAAACTACGTGGATTTTGGTAAAGAAATGATGATCACTAGATGAAACTTTATTTAGACGTGAAGGCAAAGATCCAAGCTCAGTCGAAGGCTTTTTCCCTTACTCAACAGCGCGCTCGAGTCACCACCGTGGCTAAAAATCATCCCCGGTGAGATAATCTTCAAAAACCATAGCCTGCCTTAGGATCCCTCATTTTGTGATAGTTTTTATGCAATTTTTAGGAATCTACCCTAGATAATCCTACATTTTTACTTTAAATAATCCTAATTAGAAAATAGAATTTTTTCGGCGTGAATCGATGCAAAAATGAGTCCATTTGGATAAGATTTCACTTAGAAACCCTATTTTTTTAAAAGCAATTACTATTCACGCCGAAGAAAGAAGTGTACCGATCCCACGCTCAGATCGAATCGCATTCGGACGCCTCGCATCCGACCGCTTATCGACATGATTGGATGTCTCGATCCGCATCACCACGATCGCCTCGATCGCTGATCTAATATGGACCTTTTCATACCGTGATCCACCCCTTCATTGTTGACTGGTCTTACCTCGACACCGCGCGCTCAATCACGCTGGCACCGCCAACGCGGCATGTCGCGTGGCACCGCATGACCAATCACGTGGCGCCATGTGGCACCACATTGTAACGTGGCGTCGCATTGCCACGTTAGCGCGGCTTGAATTTTCTGATTTAAAAAATTAATTTAAATCACCTGAAACTTCAAAAATTCATCAAAAATAAAATATTTAACCAAAAATTACAAACAAGGGCTCATTGGATTCATCTCTCTAAGAGAAATCCAATAAATCCAAAATCCCCAAGTTTTACTAAGTATTTTACGCTTAATTTAAGTTTTAGTAAAAATTAAATTTTATTAATTAAACCAAAATTACATGTTAGATTAATTTGAAATTCATAGAGATTAAAACTGATGTTAAAATACACCAACCATAAAACTTTCAAGTCAAAATGACCTTTGGATTAAAAGATATTGAATTTTGAGTATCAAATATTTATTTTAATAAAATAAATTAGCAGAATTCATAAAGATCACTTAAATCAATTAAAACTTCCTAAATTCATATCTAATTATAGAAAAATTTAAAAGAATACAAACTCAGGTTTATTTTAAAGATAATTTAGAACAGAATCTAATAAAATTGTTTTTAATTGAACTTGAACATTAGATTTTTCTTAATTAGGGTTTATTTGAAAACTGAATAACCCTAATTACTCCCTAATGACTTCATTAATTAATTCCAAACTTCTCAGGCATATTTAGTGGGATGACTTCTACCTCCACTAATTTTCTTGAAATTTATTAATGAGTTAATTAGAAAAATTAATTAATGAACCCTTAATCACTCTCTTAATGTAATTAAGGTTAATTAAGCATATGAATAGTGGTTTAATTCCTTGGTTAAGATAATTAAACATTGTTTAACTGATTAGGAGGTTTATGGAATGATTTTGGGGTATTTTCCTTAAGCTATTACCTAAAGCCCCTTTCTTTCTTAAATCCAAATCTAATTAAGAGTTAATCCACTAATGACCTAATTAATTAACTTGATAAAATGTTCAAAAAATTCCAGAAACTTAATCAATCCTTCTTGGGTAGATACTTAGGTGTTCAATAACCTAAGTAAACTTAAGAAAATCATACCTAACCCATATGTGTGAGAAAGGTTATGAAAGTACTTAAATTAAATCATTTAGTTTAATTAATCATTAATTGTGAGCCAATTGCATTAGGTACCTTTCTTTCCTAGGATGCATTACTGATTTAAATTCCTTGTGATTTTATGTCATACATTGGCTCATAATTATTTGATTAAATATGTTAAAGTGGTATAGGTAAGGGATAATTAATGAACTTAATCTACACCTTAACCTAACCAAAGCATAAAATTAATATATTCACCTAAAAATTAAACTAAAATAATACACACATGTGGGAATGAGTAAGGACCAGAAAACCTTCTCACACTTTTCTAATTCAAATCAAACTCAATGGAAAATGAAAGTCTCTTTAAATAACTTTTGATTCTCTTTAAATGATCTTACTTCATAAGATTGTCTTTAAGAATTAATTAGGGTGAATGAAATTACATGCTTACATCACTTTATTTATTTCCTTGCATGCTAAATGTGTATGTCATACAAAAATCATACATTCATACTTTTCAAAAATCAAATTCAAAATGAAATATTTTCTTTATGTCAAATTACATGTTTTGGCTAAAGTAAAAAAATGAGTGGCTATTATTACTATTAAATTCAAAACTATTTTCAAAAATATATAAATTAAATACTTAAAACTGAGAGTGTGCTACTTGTAATTATTTATAAGCTTGCATGTGGATATAAATATGAAGATGTGTATAGTGTAGCCTTCCTTCTCTTTTCTTTTAAGTATGGTTTTGAATAGGATTTGGCAAAGTGTATAGTTCATTTGAAAAGAATACAACACTTGCCTAATTCCCTTCCTATTCATTCCTATACTATTACTTAAGAAGGACTTCTGTATTTGCATGTATAAATTGCATAAATAAAATAAATCAACCAACACAAACTTTTTGCATCTTTCTTTTCCATTCATTTTTTTTGTACGCATGCTTGTAATTAGGGAAAGTGGTATATTAGTCTGGACAATCCCAGGGTTGTGAGGCTTTAAGTAGTCTTAAGTAGGTCTTGTACCTTACACCCTTGGTTAACAATGGTGCCATACTCACTTATGCCTTTCATATATACATCTGTGCATATGAAAAATGGATAAAAGAATCACTCTCTTCTACTTAACAAAATCATGCATACATGAAACATTCTAAGTTTCCTTAAGCAACCTCTCTTAGCATTCATTATTAAGGTGTGCTAAATACTTGCATCGCATGTATATATATGCTTAGGATTCCTTCATGTGCATGATATACATGTGGGAAAGAAATAAAATATTGTGTGTTTTATGATAGTAATTCACTTTACTTAATTTTAAAATGCCTTACTTTTTGAATAGGTTTGTTTAGAGAAAATCTAAACTTAGGATTAATTAAAATATATAATAAAATATTCACTAAATAAAAATACTTAATGAATCTACCTTAGAAATTGCTTAAGGTAGGAAGGAAAGAGAAGTTCTCTTCTCTTTTCCTCTCTTTACAACCTTTAGTAATTAAGTAGGTTCATTCAAACCAAATCAAATCATCAAATAAAATTAACCCATATCAACTAAACAACTTAAATGAGACCACCCTTCTAAGTTAAACCTTTTCATACTTAGAAAATCTTAACTTTAAAGCCTAGCTAAGCATACCACACAAACCTTACATGGCACACACATTAGGCTAAGTCACTACTTCTAGTCCTATATTTGGGCGGTGCATGGTTTGATGTTTACTTTTATTTTATGATGTGATATTTTAGTCTGGATGTTAGGGTATATATGCATAGAATAAATGGTAGGATGATTTAGTCTAATCATTATCTTCTATAGAGGATTGTGCTTAAGGGGCGCTTTAATAAAAATGTAACTATTTTTATTGTGCAGGTTGTTTATACCCTTAAGCATATTCCAAAATAGGTTAGGTGGACTTGGTTACCCATGTGTGGGGTGCTAAATACAATTTTTTAATTTACATGCTGGGGATTTGTATAGTTTGTTTAGTTAATATCTATTTCATAGATATTAGTTAGATTTACTTTTCCTTTTCATGTATTTTTGTAATTAGGATTTTGGAATGATTATTATAGGGATTAGGATGAGCATTGGTTATAAGGTCATGCCTTATGTACCATGTGAAGCCTTTAGTGCATCCACCCTCCAACCATCCAAAAGAAGGAACCAAAGAAGAAAGAATAGAAGAAAGAAGAAAAGAAGAATGAAAAAAAATGAAGAATGAAGACCCCCATAACATGAATTTATTGCTTAATTGTAATTATTTTATTTATAATTCAGGTTGTATAAGGGTAGAGCTCGGCTACCCACATTTGTCTTTTCGGGTTTGTGAGATGGTGCCCGACCACACTTGGCCTTCTATTCTTTTGTGTTAGCTTTATAAAATGTTTGATAATTTGTTTAGCTTGTGCATTAAAAATGACATGTTTTCCTAGTCTCTTCCTTGCTTTCTTGTATGTTCTGGATGATTATTAGGCTCTTAGGGATAAATAAATCTTCTACAAAATTTAATAATTCAAAATTAAAATAAAGAACTCATAACTTCATTTAAAGCCTAAGTTAAAATCAAGATAAAAGAATTAGCAACCCATTAGCTGGATGAGCATTTCTTTTCTAACATCATGCATAAAAACATATTATTTCACTCTTAATTGGAGGGCTTCCACCTTTTCTAGAGAAACTTAGCTTGACCTTTGAGAGCCATGGTGGAAACACACCTCCCCCCTTCTCATTGATTTTGGCCAATAATCTTACTTCTCATATATTAAGCATATGAATCCTATAAGCCTGAGTCAAATGATTGTCCAAAAATGAAAATAATATGTAATATGATTTGCCTTAGATTTAGGTCATTTGAAGCATGCCCTTACATGATCTAGTCTCTTTAGGGAGTGAGTTTAAGGACTTAGTCTCTTCTTAAATAAATAATAGCCTAGCTATCTTGTATAAAGCATATGATTTGCCTACATAAATTTAAAATCATAGGAGGAGTTAGTTGGCAGCCACCCCAGGCGATTGTAAGTCCAAGTAGTCGGGTGGTTTTTTTCTCTTGTGAGGCAAACAAAATACCTATTATCGCCTTAGATTTAGGTCATGCTTTTGGCCCTCACCAAAGTTCTCTAGATTTAGGTTATGAGATTGTTTCTCCCTTCTATGGGCCATAAGCATAAATCCTCACCTCTTAGGCATTTCTATAACCTTGTATTGTGGAATTATAAGCCCTAAACTTCTAATAAAAATTCAACTCAAACAAATAATTTCCCTCAATTTTAAAATTGAAAAGCCCAACAATAGGATAGTTTGAGATGTTTACTAGGCTTCTTAGTATCCTAAACATCCCCTACTCACCTCCATTTGACATCAATAGGAACTCCCTCTCTTTGTTCAATCCTTTTTGATATTCTAAAATAAACTAATCGATTGATAATCCTACTTATTGAAATATTTGGAGACAACAATCATTTATCTTAATCGAGAGTATTCTTATGGAATCCCCTTCCTTTGGATGTAATTAACAATGGAGGCTTGCCCTTGTAAGGAATTTAACGAACCCAGTTTAAAATAAACCCTACTTTACTTTTACATATAAAGTAAGGGAAGAATCTCTGGTACATATGCAGATCCATTATCCTTAGGAGCCCTTATTGAGGTGATTAGATCCATTATAGGGTGGTGACTTCTGTCTTTTGAGATAGTGCACCTCTCTTCAATGTTATACCCGATCACCCTAATAAGAATTTCTATGAATCTACATGGTGCCCCAACCAAAAGGCGTATATTTCTATTTTCATTTATCCTCTTCAAGAGGTTAGATGAAGGTGGGAATATTTTCACCGTAATCATAAAATTAAACATACATCAAACCATGCACTGCCCTAACATAAGGCTAAAAGTGATGACTTAATCCAAGGTGTGTGTTTTAAGGCTTGTGTGGTATGCCTTAACTAGGCTTTATTATAATTTTTTAAGTGAGAAAGGATTTAATTTGAAGGATGGTTTCACTTTAAATGGCTTAATTGATTTGTAAGTTTTACTCGATGTTTTCTTTTATTTCATTTGGCTTACACTTAACAACTATGTGTTATAAAGAGAAGAAAAGAGAGGATCACTCTCTTTTATCCCTATCTTAAGCCACATCTAATTAAATGAGTTCTTTTTTAGTGAATGACCTATTACATATTATAAATTAATCCTAAGTTTAGGTTCACTTTATAATCTCATTCAATAAGAGAGGCATCTTAAAATTAATTAGAATGAACTACTATCACATGACACATATCCATTTCTTTCTTTCCATCATATATAACATGCATATGATTAAGTCCTAAACATATCTGTACATACAACATATTTTGGTACACTTAAATGCAGGATGCACAAATGAGTTTTATAGAAAAGAGTTCATTCATTAGCTAAATACACATTCAAATGTATGAAAGTTCTAAGCAAGTACTTTGCCATTTTTTTGCACCAGGGGAGTGAGGTAGGAACCTCCTTGGGGCTACTTAAAATTGTGCTTCTCTGGAATGTCCAGACTAATATACCAACTATTCTTAAATACATATAGATGCAAAAGCAACTATAAGAATAAAAAACCATTCAAAAGTAGAATTTAATTTAATTGATTTATTTGTGTGAATGAATTAAAGCTCTATCCAAATTCTAATGTCAAAATGCATAAGAATAAAATCAAACGGGTACGTTGCCATTATTTCACACCATGGGAGTGAGATAGGAACCTCCTTGGGGATACTTAAAGTCGATCCCCTGAATGTCCGGATATACACTAACATTCATTGCTTATGCAAATCAACATGTGAATGAAAGAAAGGAACTTCACTTCATACACTAAGCTTAAATTCACATGCGCCTCCTATGTATGTATAAATAATATCACAACATGTATTATTATTCATTAATAAGCTTTTGAAAATATATTTAAGATTTAATAGTGATAATAGCTACACATATTTTTAATTAAGCCAACACATGTAAATTTGACATAAAAGAAAACATTTATTTTAATTAATCTTTTAAAAAGGATGAATGCATGATCAAAAGTGGTATACAATATTTAATATAATTAGAGAGAAATAAAAGAACATAAGCGTATAATTTCTTTCAATCCAATTAATTCCTAAGGACAATCATATTAAATAAGATTATTTAAAACAAACCAAAGTTCCCTAATGCCATTTTTGACCTTATGTTTAACTTAATTTAAGAGCTATGGGAAAGATGTGCTATTCCTAATCCCATTCTCCATATATGGATTAATTTGATTTAATGAGTAGTAATTAGATGATTTTTATGGATTGATTAAGTTAAGGTATGAATTAAATCAATTAATTAACCCTTACCAATGTTACCTTAAGGTAATTAATTAAATAATTATGAGCTAATATAGTATGCAAATAGATTGAAAAGTAAATAGCAATGCTCTTAGGAAATAAAAGGGCCTAATGCAATTAGCTCATAATTATTTAATAATTAAGCTTAAGGAACTTACTTTAATTACTTTCATGATTTTCTCTCACATGTGAGCTAATCATAATTTCATTAACTTTCTTTAGGTTCTTGAATGCCTAAAGCTCTACTCAAGATGCATTAAGAAAAAAAATCAGATTTAATTAGATTTTTTTTTTAAATCCATTAAACCAATAATCTATTAATCCATCTCTCCTAAAAAGAGACTAACCAAAGTTAACAATTATCTTAAAATAAGATGGACTTAAGGGAAAAGGTAGGGAAAGAGGTCCCACCAATTTCCATAAACCATCCACTAGATTAAGCATAGTTTAACATGATTTTAATTCCAATTTAGGTAATTAACTTTCTAATTAGTTAATTAATTAATAATTAGGACTTTAGTTGAAAAGAGATGAAAAATTAGAGAAAGGATTAGGAGGGAGGCTCCAATCCACTTCCCTAAGTCTCCTTACTGTTCAACAGTAGTTAGAGAGTCCAAATAATTAATTAATCATTATTCATATGCTTAATCACCCATTAATGAAGTTATGAGGGTAATTAGCACTTAATCAATCAATTTTCTTACTTAAGCAACCAATAAATTCCAAAAAAAATATGTGGTAGTGGGGAGGGGGGGAGAGCAGAGGTCATCCCCCTAAACATCCTCAGAAAATTTGAAATCAATTGGATGATTAAATAAGGAGTAATTAAGCTAATTAAATTTTTAATTAAAATCTAATTAAGCTCTATTTGTGTTCAAAGCCCATTAGAAATATTTTTATTAAAATTTTCACTGAAATATCTTTAAGACAAGCTTCATTTGCATTATTTTAGATTTTTCTACAATTAATTATGAATTTTAAGAAGTTTTAGCCTTAAAATTAGATTAATTAACCATAATTAAAACCCTAATCTCATTGGCACCATGTGGCTACTGACGCGATGTGCTTTCCATGTTGTACGATGGGATAGGTTATTTAAGTTATCACATCGTGTGACTGAGTCAGTCGGCGGCAGATGCGCTTTCTTGTGGATTGTATGATCTAAGACTGAATGACCAAGATTAATCCTGCAATTTAGAGAAAATAAATCTAGATCTAAGCATGATCTAATCACGGTCGTCTGTTCTGATCACGTGGAACGGATGACCCGTGATCTTTCTCCTTCGCGAGAGATGAAAGACGGATGCCGTCCATCTTTCTCCATTCGATTTGAGCTCACCAAAGCTCGGTTTGCTCCCAAAATGATCTCACACTATCAAGTGAAGGAGAGGAACACATCCAATGGTCAAAATCATATGACATACAAATTTTCTTTGAAAAAGACCAACCACTTTTTCCTAAATCTACAGTTTTGAGAAATTACCTCGCTGGAGCTCAAGACCGGCGGTGGGATCAATGGAGGTAGCTTTGTCTAGTAGAGATGAAGCCCTATTAAGAAGCTTGGGCCTTGATTTGGTGTGGATTCCTCGGATGACCAATCTACATGCTTTGGAGCTTTGATCTGGATCGAACTCATGCTTAGAGTGAATTTGGAGCTCGAGAAATGGCTTCAATGGCTTTGATGACACACGAGGATGGTTGTGCAAAAGGAATTGAAGTTTGGTGGAGGATTGTGCAAATGGGATTTTGAAATGGCCTCCCCTATTTCAGTTTGAAGTAAAACTAAGAGAGGGAGAAATGGGGGAGCATGGAAGCTTGGGGAAAGGTTGTGGAAAACTCTCCTTCACACTCTCTGGCTTAAATGAAGTTGAATGAATGAATTCCCATTTGAATTGAGGGGGTATACCCCCTCAATTACTGAGGTGGATGGATGGGATTCAATCCCATTTTTTTGTCAGCCATCCACCATCAAACTGCCAGAATTGTCTCCATCAGGTCCATGTGGCTCGCCAGGAGTGGGGGAAGGCTTGGGAGGTGGCTCAAGGTCTCATATGGGGGAGATCTTATTTCCTTTATCCTTCAGGAGCTTGGTTTGGAGTGAAGGGGATGAGATTAGGTTTCCTCTGGTTCATGGCTGATCCTAGTGTGCTTAGAGTGGGCTAGGAAGGCTAGGCATACTCCATTTGTCAATTGGATGGGTGCCCATGTGATGAGAGAGTGGACTTTGCCAAATGGGGGAAGAATCCTATGTGAAGAAGTTTGTCCAATGGCAACTCCCCTTGAATGGAGCCCACTTTGCTTATGGGTAGACTTTGGGCTGACCTAGGGTCAATTTGGGTCGGGTTTGGTTAGCCACAAAGGTCCCATAGGTTAGTTTTGGGTGCTTTAGCTTCATTTGGTCAAATGAGTTCATATGTATTCATGTTGGGTTGGGTTGACCAATTGGTCAAATTAGGTCAAACTAAGGCTTGGGTTTGGTTCAAATGATGATTTGGAGAATTTTAGTTCAAATGATTTGGGCTGGTTTGGCTTAGGTTTAATTTTGGCTCATTTGAAATCAAATGGGTCAAATGGGTCAAGTTGATCAATTTAAGCAGTTTGACCAAATTGGGCTGGGTTAGGTGTTGGTTCATGTTCAATTGGTCAATTGAAAATAATTGTAGGCTTTGATTTGATCTGATTTGGGTTTAATTTGGATTTTGGCTATTTTAATCCTTTAGGTCAATTTGGGATAGGTTGGGGCAAATTGACCAATTGGTCAAATTGGACTCGATTGTGGCTTTGGTCAAGTTCAATAATTAATTTGGAATGAACTTGAGCCATTGGTTGCAATCAGATTCGGTTAAATCATGATTAGATCTATTTTGGCTTTTTAGTCCAATTTAGGTCAACTTTGGTCAAATGGTCAATTGAACTTAGTTTGGCTCAATTGAGGGTTTGGTCATATTCAATCATTATTTATGAGTTGATTTGGATCGATGGTTTTAATCAATATTGTATATGGTGGGTTTTGGCTAGTTTAGGTTTCATTTGAGCAAAAGGTTGACTTGGCCAAAGGACCAAGTTGACTTAGTTTGACCCAATTTAAGGTGGTTGATCATCATAGGGTGATTTTTGATCATGATATGAGGTTTGGATAGCCTTGGTTCAATCCAATTTGGGTTCTATTAGAACTTGGTTCAAAAAGGGTTTTTTAGGTCACTTTGGGTCAAGTGGACCTAAATGGGTCAATTGGTTTGGTTTTGGCTTGATTAAAGTTTAGTTGAACTACTATATGAGCCTAGGATTGAAATATAAATCCAACTATAATCAATTTGGAGTCTAGTGGATTTTGCCTCATTTGAAGTTTTCAAGTCAAAAAGGCTAACTTGGGTTTGACTTGGGTTGACTTGAGTTTGATTTGATAATTATAGTTTATGATTATATTTGGCTAAATGATTGAGGGAGTGATTGATTCATGGGAAAATACATTAGTTTTGGCTGGATTTGGATAGTAATTTTGGATTTGATTTTCGCTATTTGGATTTATTTTTCATTTATATTTGAGGAGATAAATGAAGATATAAATGATTCATGAGAAAATCACTTGAGTTTGGAATGATCTGGAAGAAAATTTGACCAAGCTTATGGATGTAGGTCAAAAGTTCTTAAGTAGGTAATTGATTTAGTTTGATTTATTTTTGGTCATTGGAGGGTTGGTTTCATTTAAATTTATGAATATAAATGAAGGAGTAATTAGTTTATAAAGAAACCAATTGATTTTGGATTGATTTGGTTTAAGATTTGAGTAAGCTTATGGAGATTCATCAATAGGGCTTAAGAGAGGATTTGGCTTAGTTTGATTTAGTTTGTTTTGATTTTGATCATTTGGATATGAATTTCATTTAGATTTGTAAATATATATGAATGAATAATTGATTTATAAAGAAATCAATCAAGTTTGGGATAATTTGGATGGAGATTTGGCTAAGCTTATGAGAGTGGGTCATAAGACTTAAGAAGGATTTTTGGTTTTAGATACAAGCTGAGGATTGAATCATTTGGAATTGGTTTTGAGTTGGGATTTGGTAAATGATTGAGAGATTGAATTGATATTTTAGAAAATTAATTGAATCAGGATTGGTTTGAATTTGGTTAATGTTAAGTCCGTAAGATGAAATCAAAGGGCTTAGGAAGGATGTTGATCTCAGATTTGATTATGGGTATCAATAATTTGATTTAGAATATGGATTTAGATTTTGTATTTGAGTTGGATTTGAGGTTTGGTTAGAGAAGGAAAGCATAGATTGGGCTTAGGCTATAGGGTAGGCAAGTTTTCCTAAGTCCCTAAGGCATGACCTATTCCTATGGCTAACCTTTCTAAGTCTCTAGGCATAGGTTAAATGTTCACTTAATCACTAGAAGTGTCTTGAGACTAAGGAACTCTTAGTGTCTATAAGAGTCTTAGATATGTGATGAGGAAGTGGATAACTCACTCTAAAAGTGAGGTCAACAGTGATGCTTGAGGAATTCTTTGGCCTCACATCCTGTTAAAGATTTGAGTTCTATGTTTAGTACTTCCATTATGAATTCTAAGCTTATGCATAATTCTTTGCAATTTTGGTGGATAGTATATTGGTATTCTTGTTGGCACCCTCTCATCAGAATCTTCATATTGAGTTGGCCGATCAAAATTGTGAGGCTGAGACTCTTTAAATTTATCAAATAAAGTTCCTGTTTTGCCACTCTCACTCAACGGTGGCACATGAAATGTTTTCAATTCTTCAATGTTATGAACCTTTAGTGGAGTAATTTTTTTGAAGTATTGCTGAGTGATGGATATAATTTTGAAGGAGTCATCTGACACTGCCAAGTGAACTATCCTTCTTGATGCGACCCTCTGAACTCTATTTTTATAAGTAGATTCAAAGTCATAGTCTGAATCTAAATCATTTATTTTATACTTTTCCTTTTTTGAAAGTTTATAAGTTCCCATAGGTTTGATAGAAATATTTTTTTTCTTTTTGTGTGTCACTTCCCAAATAAGAAACAGATCTTCTTAATTTAGGTGTAAAATTAAGTGCTTTAGGGAGAGTCGGCATTATCTTTTTTTTTCATCCTTTTTGCTTATACTCTTTCACATTCTGAAGTTGCTTTTTAATTCTTGAAGTGGATGCTATTGCCTCAAGAGGATCTATTAGCTTAGGCTATTTAGGGATGAAGTATTTTACATCTTCATAAATCTTTGCTTCATGGTCAGAGAATGGTTGTAAGTTTTCAGGAATTTTGAAGTCTTCTCTATCTCTTAAGTACTTCATACACTGATGCATAGTTGATGGGACCATGCTATACTCATGCAACCATGGCCGACCCAAGAGAGCTTTAAACGATGTATCAACATCAATTACATGAAACTTGGCTTCTGTATACAAATCCTAAAACTTGAGTGGGAGAATAAAATAGCCCAGGATTTTTTGCCCTTTCTCATTGAAATCATGAACCATCAACTTATCCCTCCCAAGATGTTGGATATCAAGTGATAATCCTCTTAATGCTTTAGACTCATAAGATTGATAGAAGAAACTAGATTAATCAGTATTCGGTTAATCATGATATCATCACTCTCTGCGATAACATATAGAGGACAGTTGTGATTTGTTGTTCCCAACATAAGATCTTCTTTAGAAAATATGATTACTCGAGATCTTGAGTTTGCAATGATTCAGTCATGTATTTTTTTAGCAAAGTAAGCTTCATAACTCCTGGATCTTTGAGAGTATGTATTAAAGTTTCTCGGAGATCTCTTGACATTAAGAGAGGATCCTACACACTTAATTGTGCAAGGATCTTTCTCAAATGTGATAGAATATTATAATCTATCTTTTTTATATGATTTAGGCTTTATTTTAATTTTTTGGGAATGATATCTTCATTGACTTCAATTTGTTTGCCTTTATCTTTATTTTAATTCCCCTTCTTTGATGAGCGTGGTAAGACTTTACCACTTCTCAATTGAACTTGAATCACCTTGTCTTGCTTAGATTTCTCTGAAGAAGCAGTTTCTTCAAATTCATTTTTTTCAGGAGGATTGACCAAAAGAGTTAAACTCACTTTACAACTTCATACATTTTATATATAATATTTTTGATGAGTCTGACTCCTCTCCATCTGGAAAACATAAGTCTTCATCTAAACTATTATCTTCTTATTGAGTCATTAGAAAAAATTCAAATATTAACTCCTCATGCTCTTCTTTATTTTCTGATAAGAATTTTGATGGGTTGATTGCCTCAGTATCACTACCATTGTCATCTGATTCAACAATACAAAGTTTAGACATAAAGTCTGCAAGCCTAACTGACTATCTGGTTGGCTAATGACACTCCTCTAAATTATTAATAATCTTTTGAGTTGTAGTCTTCTTCTTCTTTTTCTTTATTTTATTTGGTTTGATCAGCTTCTTTGAGAGATCTTGTAAAATTTGTACCAATTGCTTTTCTCTTTGGGATGAGTTGGCAGTGTTGTGGTGCCTTTGAGTTGAGGATGTGGAGGTTAACGCATACTATCTTGGTACCATTTTTAGATCAATCACTGGTTCAATAGGTGATTTCCAGCTGACACCAAGAATTCCTTCAAGTTGCTTCAACATCTTTATAGCCTTTTTAGAAACTGTAGTTTTTCATTCTTTAATCTGAACTGATTTTTCTTTCTTTTTATCTTTAATGGGTGATACAAAAGATGACGCAATTATCCTTGTGGATTCTCTTTTTAGGTTGACTAGAACACTATCAGATAATATAAATTCACCTCATCTATACTTCTTTTCTAGCCAATCTTTGAAGACCTAACAATCTTCAATAGAATGGCCGATCACTCGATGATAGGGATAGTAATTTAGATTATTGACTTGATGACTTCTTCAGGATTTTTACTTTATTATAATTGTAGACTAGCTTTGACTGCTTGTTGAAATAATTTAGTCATACTATCCCTTCTAAAGGAATATTCTTTATTTATTTTTTTCTTAAGAGATGGCTACATTCGCTCATCAACTCTTGCTGCTTATTTTGGATGTTCTCCACTGCCTGAAAAAGTCTGAGGTTTATTATTGCCTTCCAATACCAATTTTGGTTGTAGATTAGGATGAACAAGCTTCTTTCCCTTATCATCATTGTATAATTACTGTTTTCCTTTATCTACATTATAGATTACTCATTTTTCACTACTTGAGCTATAAGAAGCGACATGAGTTTCGTTTCTTCTTGAGTTTGAAGGCTTGCTTTTATTTGATTTATCTGTACAGATTTCAGACTTAGGGCGATTTAACTTTTCAAATTTGGCCACCATATCAAGCAAGTTCTGGAATGTTATAATTGATGCCATACATAAAAATGGTGCCATTTTATCATTCATATTGCCCATTAACAATTGGATTGCATCTTCTTCCTCCAATTGTTGTTCATATTTCATGCTTAGGTTACTCCAACGTGTTACAAATGTTATCATTGACTCATATTTTTTCTTTTTAACAAGGCAAGGTCAGCAATTGTTATCTTTTCGGTTGCACTGGCGAACCCTTTCATGAACATTATCTAGCTCAGCAAAGATTTTGACAGAATGACTCGGCAGTTCTACATACCACTCAAAAGTAGTTGAGGTCAGGCTACTGACAAATTGGCATAAAAGCAGTGCATCATTCCTTCCTATGTTACCACAAGTAGCCTTGAATTAGGTTAGATGTTATTTTGGATTTTCATGCTCACTAAAAATATTAAATTTTGGTACTGAGTAACCTTTTGGGTATGACACTTGATCAAATTCAGCTGGGTAAGGGTGACCTTTACTCACCAGCTTTTAAGCCTGCTCTGAAGCTATAATTATCTTTATATTTTTATTAATTATTATTTCTAGTTGAGCAACTATTACTATTTTTGGTGAGCTAGCCACATTCAAAATTATAGGTTGAAGAGCTAGTTGATTAACTTCACTCCTCCCTTCAGGCATATCATGACAGGTGAGCTTGAGGTATAAGAAACCTGTGGTATAATTATATTATTTCCATCATTGGTATTGTTATAATATTTATGATATATAATTATACATCTCTATCTATATAATTTGATTGAGATGTTCTGAGAGAGGGATGTACTACCATATGGACCTAATCACCTCAACAAGGACTCCTAAGGACAATGGGTCTACATGTGTACCAAAGATTCTTTCCCTACTTTACATAGAAAAATAAAGTAAGGTTTATTTTAAACTAGGTTCATTAAGTTCCCTACAAGGGCAAGCCCCCATAATTAATTACATCTTAAGGAATGAGATCCCTTAGTAATACTCTCGATTAAGGTAAATGTTCATTGTCTCGAAAGATTTCAATAGGTAGAACTATCAATCGATTAGCTTATTTCAGAAGATCAAATATGATTGATCAAAGAGAGAGAGAGTTATTATCGAAGCCAAATGAAGATAAGTAGGAGATACTCATGATGCTAGGAAACCTAGTGAGCATTTCATACTATCCTATGGTTGGGCTTTATATTTTTAAAATTGATTTAATTTGTTTGAGTTGAAATTTTTATTAGAAATTTAGGACTTATGATTCCATAACACAAGATTAAGAAAATGCCTAAGAGGTGAGGATTTATGCTTATGGCCCATGGAAGGGAGAAGCAACCTCTGAACCTAAATCTAGGGAGCTTCGGCGAGGACCAAAAGAATAACCTAAATCTAAGGCAAAAATGGGTATTTGATTTGCCTCCACAAGAGAGGACAAACCACCCGACTGCTTGGACTTACAACCACCTGGGGGTGGCTACCAACTAACCCATCCTACAATTTTAAATTTATGTAGGCAAGTCATATGCTTTATGCAAGACAACTAGGCTATTATTTTTTTAAAAAGAGACTAAGTCCTTAAACTCATACCCTAAAGAGACTAGATCATGTAAGGGTATGCTTCAAATGACTTAAATCTAATGCAATTCATATTACATTTTATTTTCATTTTTGGACAATCATTTTGACTTAGGCTAATAGGATTCATATGCCTAATGCATGAGAAATGAGATTATTGGCCAAAATCAGTGAGAAGGGAGGAGGTGTATTTTCACCATGGCTCTCAAAGGTTAAGCCAAGTTTCTCCGGCAAAGGTGGAAGCCTCCTCAAGAGTGAAATAATATGCATTTTGCATGATATAAAAGAAGTACTCATCCATAAGGCTAATTCTTTTATCTTGATTTTAGCCTAAGCTTTAGGTGAGGTTATGAGTTCTTTATTTTTAATTTTTTAATTATTAAATTTGGTAGATAATTTATTTTTTTCTAAGTGCCTAATCCACATCCAGACCATACATAAAGCAAGGAAGAAACTAGGAAAAGGATGCCACTAAATGCACAAGCTAAACAAATCATTAATCAATGTATAAAGCTAATCATAAAATAATAAGAGGCCATTTATGGTCAGGCACCATCGCACAAACCCGAAAACAAATTGGGTAGCCAAGCTCTTCCCTTATGCAACCTGGATTATAAATGAATTAAATATAATTAAGCAAGTAATTCATTGTTATGGGGATCTTCATGCTTCATTTCTTCATTCTTCTTTTCTTCTTTCTTCTTCTTTTCTTCTTTCTTCTTTGGTTTTTTCTTTTAGATGGTTGGAAGGTGGTTACTCCAAAGGCTTTACATGGTACATAAGATGAGATCTTATGATCAATGTTCATCCTAATCTTCATAACAATTATTCTAAAATCCTAATTGTAAAAATTACATGAAAATGAAAAGTAAATCTAGATAACACCTATAAAATAGAAATTAGCTAAACAAACCACACAAAATCCCAAGCATGTATATTGGACTTATTACCCCACACATGGGTGACTAAGTCCACCTGGCCTATTGGATTATGTTTAGGGGTATAAGCACCTACACACCAAAAGCATTTATATTTTTATTTATTATAGTGCCCCTTAAGCACAATCCCCTGTAGAAGATAATGGTTAGACTAAGATCGCCCTACCATTCATTCTATGAACATTCACCCTAACATCCAGACTAAAACATATATCACAAAACAAAAGCATGCATCGAGCCATGCACCGCCCTAACCTAAAGCTAGAAGTGGTGACTTAGCCTAATCTGTGTGCTTTAGAGATTTGTGTGGTATGCTTAGCTATGGATTTAAGTTAAAATTTTCTAAGTATGAAGAATGTTCAACTTAGAGGAGGGTTTCATTTAAGTGATTTGATTATTTTTGGTTGATTTTATTTTTATGATTTGATAAGGTTCAAATGAATCCTACAATTAATTATTAAGTTATAAAGAGAGGAAAAGAGGAGAGAACTTCTCTTTCCTTCCCTAACATAAGTAATATCTAAAGTGGATTCATATTTTAGTTTTATTTAGTAAATATTTTATTATGTGTTTTAATTAATCCTAAGTTTAGATGAACTCTAAACAAAACTTTTCAAAAATAAAGATATTTTAAGATTAAGTAAAATGAACTAAATTCACAAAACATACATCAATTCATTTCTTTTCCAACATGTATAACATGCATATGAATGAGTCCTAAACATATCTATACATACAAATGGGAATATTTAGCACACTTTATGATGCATGCTAAGTAGTTTATTTAAGAAAATTTGAATGTTTATGATGCATGATTTTTCATTAAGTAGCAAAGGGGTTTCTTATCCAATTTTCATATGCACATATGAATGTATGAAAGACACAAGTGAGTACAATACCATTATTGACCAGGGGTGTAAGGTACAAGACCTACTTAGGGCTATTTAAAACCTCACAATCTTAAGGTTGTCCAAACTAATATACCACTTTCCTTAAATACAAGCATGTGTACAAAAGAAATGAATGGAAAAGAAAGAATGCAAAAGTTTGTATTGCTTGATTTATTTTTGTTTATGCAATTTATATGTACAAGTATAGGTATCCTTTTTAAGTAATAGCATAGGAATGAATAGGATATGGAATTAGGAAAGTGTTAGGTTCTTTTCAAATGAACTATACACTTTGTCAAATCTTATTCAAAACTATACTAAAAGAGAGGAGAAGGAAAACCTACACTAGCACATCCTTATATTTTACTGACATGCAAACTTATAAGTAAGATATAAGTAACACACTTTCAATTTTGATAATTGATTCATATATGTTTAAAAAAATAATTTGGATTTAATAGTGATAATAGTCACTCATGTTCTTACTTTAGCCAACATATGCAATTTGACATTAAGGAAATATTTTCATTCTAATTTTGATTTTTGAAAAGCATGAATGTATGAAACCATGTGACACACATATTTAGCATATTGGAAAAGAACTAAAGTAATGGAATCATGCAAACACATTCACCTTAATTAATTCCTAAATACAATCTTATGAAATAAGAAAGCTTAAAGTAAATCAAAGTTTGTTTAATGTGATTTTTATTTTATCTTGCATTTGATTTAATTTGGAAAATGTGAGGTGAGTTTGCTGTTCCTAACCCATTCTCACATATGTTTGATATTTTTATTCAATCTTTAGATGATTAGATTCATTTTATATTTTGATTAGGTTAATGTATGAATTAAGCATATTAATTACCCCTTACCTATACCACCTTAGCATAGTTAACCAAATAATTATGAGATAATGAGATGACATAAAATCTCACAAGGAATTTAAATTTATAATGCACCTAGGAAGAAAAGGGCCTAATGCAATTTGGCTCATGATCAATGATTAATTAAACTGAGGGGTTTAACTTAAGAAATTTTAAAACACCCCTTCACACATATGAGTTAAATTTTGATTTCCTTAATTGAACTTAGGCTCTTTAACACCTAAGCATCTACCTAAGAAGAATCAAATGAGTTCTAAAAAGTTTTAGAATTTTAAGAAATTAATTAAGAGGGTAATTAGTGAATTAACCCTTTAATTAAGAGAGGATTAAGGGAGAAAAGGGGGTTTAAAAAATAGCTTAAAGGAAATGCCCCAAAACTATTCCCTAAACCTCCTATTCACTGAAATATCCCTTAATCAACTTTAACAAAGGATTAAAATACAAATCAAACTCTTAATCAACCCTAATTACATTAAGGGAGTAATTAAAGAATGAAATAGAAATTCCCCTAATTAAGCCACCAATAAATCTCAAGAAAATTAGGTGAGGTAGAAGTCATCCCTCTAATTACACCCTAGAAGTTTGAGATTAATCAGTGGATTAATTAGAGAGTAATTAGCAAATTAACATTCCCAATAAAATCCAAAATCAGAGAAAGACACTGTTCAAAATAAATTGAAATGAATTTTATAAAATTTCAGATTAAATTATCTATCAAATGCAATTTATTTCATATTTTAATTATTTTTCTATATTGAGATATGAATTTTAGAAGTTTAGGTAATTAATTGGAATTATTTAAATCCTAATTAAATCCTTAATCCTATGACGCCACACCTATTGGATGATGTAGCGTGCACTTTACATGTTGCGCCTTCCCATTGGCTATTTAAAATGTCCCATCATAGCACCACGTGGCGGCGACACTATGCGCTTTACCCTCAAGCGTTCGATCAAGGATCGGACGACTGAGATTAAAGCTGCGGATCGGAGGGGATAAAATAGGATATAAAGCATGTTTTAATCTCCATCGTCCATCCAAAATGCGCGGATGGAGGGCCAGAGATCCTTCCCTACAAATGCCTATGAGCCATAGAGATCGTCCATGTTCTAGGCCTTGATCCGAGCTCGATTGAGCTTGGATTGGGATGAAACTTAACCCACACCATGAACATGCATCCTAAATCACATATAACAGTCAAGATCTTATTCTATTAACATTTCTTTCACAAAGCTCCACACCACATTGAGTTTAATGGTCGAAAAATGGCTAACCTCGCTAGAGGTGATCACCGCTGCTCGATTCCCTTGGAGAAGCTTCGTCTGGTTGAGAAGAAGCTTTGGTGAAAGTTTGAGGGGCTGAGGTTGAGTGGATCTTCCTATTGGTCAACTCCTCCTTAGCTTGAGCTTGGCCTTGATCGAATTGGATCTCCCCTTTCTTCAAGAACTTGGAAGAGAGCTTGGGTAAGCTCGATTAAGCTCACTAATGGAGTGTGCAAAGGGAATTGTACTAATTTTGAGTATGGAGTGAATAGGCTTTTCAATGGACCTCCCCTATTTTCAAGCTCTGAAAATTAAGAAATGGAGTTTTCAAATCCTCTCTAAGAAGCTTGGGAATACTCTCTAAGGCTTGCTTTGAGCTCCTAAGCTTCAATCGACAGAGGAAAAGTTAGAATTGAAGTGAATTAAGGGGAGTATATCTCCCCCTTTGGTAATCGGATGGTCAAGCATAGGCTTGCTATTTTGATCCAATTGCCAAGATTGAAAGGGTTGTTTGAGCGGTTATGATTGTCCTTGAGTTCAATTTGGCCAGAGGAGTGGGAATATGAACTTCCCATGTGCTCAAAATAAGTGGAGGCATGATTCCCAAATGCCCATTTCAAGGAGAGTAGTCAGTTTTGCCCTTAGGTCAAGTTAGGCTGATCCAAACCCATTGGGTTGGGTACACCACCCTCCCTAGTGTTCACTTGACCTATTAGAAGAGTATTAAGTAGCTATGAAGAGGATTTGACCAAATTCCAAGTGCAATTGCCCAAAATTTGTTCTATGGATTAGGGGTAAAATGGTCATTTGGCTGATTTTTGAATTTGGATATGTTGGGTATGTTGAGAAAATAAGTCTGACCAAGTTTCATTGGATTTGGTGTTAATTTGGTATGGTTTGGCTCATGTTGACCCATTTAGGTTAAAATGGGTCAGCCTGGGTCAAGTTGACCAATTAGTCAAATTGGGTCAAACCAAGGGTTGGGACAAGTTCATATGACCATTTGAAATATTTTGGTGGCTTTGGTTTGATTCAATTTGGTTTAGGTTTGAATTTGGTTCATATGACTTCATTTAGGTCAAGTGGGTCAAGTTGACCAATTTGACCCATTTGACCTTTTTGGGCTAGGTCATGGGTAGGTTTAGGTTTTGGATAGTCATATGAAATGGATTGGTATCTTTATTTCCAATCAATTTTGGTTAAGTTTGAATTTGGCTCAATATGACCCTTTAGGTCAAGTTGGGTTCAAGGTCAATTGGGCTAGTTTAGGTATAATTGGCCAAATGAGGCTTTGGTCAAGTTCAACAAGTGATTTGAAATGAACTTGACCCATTGGTTTCAATCAATTTGGCTTAGATCAAGTTTTGACACATTTTGACTTTTTAGGTCAAGTTGGGTCAACTTGGGTCAAGTGGCCAATTGGGTTAGGTTAGGCTCAAATGTTGACTTGGTCAAGTTCAAACATTGGTCATGAATGAACTTAGGTCAATGGTTTCAATCAATTTGGCCTATATTGGATTTTGGTTATGTTAGGTTTCATTTTGGCTAAGTGTTGACTTGGTCAACCCTTAAGTTTGACTTGGTTTGACCCAATTTGATTGATTGATCATCTCATGGTGATTGTTGATCATGATGAGAGGCATAGATGAGTTTAGTTCAAACCAATTTGGTTAGGATTAGAATTTGGCTCATAAGGGTACTTTAGGTCACTTTGGTTCAAGTGAGCCTAAGTGGGTCAAATGACTTGGTCAAAGCTTGATTTAAGTTTGATTGAACTTGCATATGGACTTATGATTGAAATATAAATCCATTTGCAAGTGGTTTGAAGTCAAATTGATTTTGACTCATTTGACAATTTCAAGTTCAAAGGGTAAACATGAAATGGGTTTTGGCTTGATTTTTGAATTGAGTTTTGGTTAAGTGATTGAAGTTTGTATTTATATTTGGATTCATGATTGAAGGATTGATTGATTCATGAAGGAAAATCAAGAGTTTGTCTTGATTTGAAGTTGATTTGGCTAAGTTCAAGATTTTGACTTGAAAGGCTTAGGTTGAATTTTAAATGGGTTTGAGTTTGGCTTTTGGAAGTAGTTTTGATTGCTTGAATTTATATTTCATTTATATATGTAAAAATAAATGAGAATATAAATGGTTTATGAGAAAATTTCAAATATTTGAAGTGATTTGATGATGATCTAGGCTAAGTCCTTAAGATAGAAATTAAAGACTTAGAAAAGATTTTGAATTAGGAATTTGAATTTTTGAATTGAGGTTGATTGATTTTAATTTATATTTCATTTATATATGTGAATATAAATGAGAATATAAATGAGTTATGAGAAAATCTCATGAGTTTGAATTGATTTGAAGATGATTTAGGCTAAGTCCTTAAGGTGGAGATTAAAGACATATAAAAGATTTTGAATTTGGATTTTGATTTGATTGATTTGAATTTATATTTCATTTATATATGTGAATATAAATGAGAATATAAATGAGTCATAAAAATTTCATGAATTTGAATTGATTTGAAGATAATTTTGGCTAAGTCCTTAAGAGAGAAATTAAGGACTTAGGAAATATTTAGAATTTCAATTTCAATCTTGGGTTTCAATCATGGATTTCAGTTTTGGATTTCAATCATGTGGCATTGATTTGAGTTTGGAGAAAATCAAATAAGATTGATTTGGAGTTCGACTTGAAGGAAGGAAGGTGAGGAGTGGTTCAAGCTAAGGGTAAGAAAATTTTCTTAACACCCTAAGACATGACCTATTCCTATGGCTAACTCTTCTAAGTCTCTAGGGCTAGGTTGAGTGTCAACCTAATCACTAGATGTGTCTTAAGACTAAGGAACTCTTAAAGTCTAAGAGAAGTCCTATGTCTAAGATGGAGGGGTTGAGAGCTCATTCTAAAAATGAGGTCAACAACAATCATGTCATTCATCTTGGTATTAAGCTGTGAAATTTCTTTATCTTTGGCTTCCATTTGACGCTGCATTTGTCTTTGCTTTCTAGCTAGTGCCACGGAATCAATCAATACAGACTCTTATTCTTGACGCTGCATTTGTCTTTGCTTTCTAGCTAGTGCCATGGAATCAATCAATACAGACTCTTATTCTTCCTTTATTTCTTTTTGTTGTTCTCCTCCCTGCTCCTTTTCAGGGGAAGTACTTGATTGTCCTTCTCCTTGTGGGTTTGTAGGGACTGTTGTTGTTAGGGCTGAACAATGATGCTAATTGTAAAATCATGTACCAAGTTGATCATTTCCTGGTTCAACCATATAAATAGCTTCAACTCTCATAACTTCTTTTTCATTTCTACCTTCTTCTTCTTTCTTTTTAGTAGAGATTGCAGATCCATCTTCTACTCTCTTTTATGATAACTCTCCTTCATAAACATCGAATTCAAGTTCAAGCTCACTAGATTCATGTTGTCGATGATATTGAGCAGAAAGTTCATCTATATGTCTTATCATATAGACGAATTCTACTTTCATAGTGTCTTGTTCATCGTCTTCTTCTTGCACATGAATTTCTAATCGACACTTCCAATGGATCTCTAGATCATTATTAGGAACATACATTTCTTCCATTGGGAGACTACGATCAGAATCAACTTTCTCACGCGGGGGTGAATCTGATTGATGACGGGATCCCCTAGAGGATTCTCTAAGGTGTCAACCATCATATCTTTTATCAGTGATATCCCTTCTTTTAGGTATCCACTTATGATGAGCTATTTTTGAGGTAGATTTCTGAATATGTGCATCAGATGTCATACCTCTTTCTTTCTTCAGAATTTCATCACAGGGCTTTGGCATCCACATCTACTAATCCTTTCACCGGGACCATACAACAATGGATTCTTGGACATGAGGTCCAAGTGTCACACTCTGATGCTCACAGTGCAAAGCATACTTGGCTTAATGACTAGTTAACATAAGAGATGATAACCTTCTTGGTGGAATCTCAGTATCTTCAATCATCACATGCCTCTGAAATTTTTTTTTCATTAAGCCTTTATCCTTGGCCACTTTAAGGACGCTGTGTATTCTAGCGGACAATGTTTCAAGTTGTCTCCTCTACGGTGGTGGATCTTGACGTTGTTGAGTCCAAAAAGATTGCTTCACCTCACCAGTTGAGCTATTCCTTTCTACTCATTTTAGATTATCAAAGTTATTACTAGTAGGAATACTCGCTTCTAGTAGTAATATTGCTTATTCATTGGGTTATTTAAATGAAATCTGTTGAGCCCTCAACTCAGCATTTTTTCTTCTTCTTTGCCTTCTAGTTAATTTGCTTCCTAATGAGGAAGCCTCGAAATCATGTCTCCCAGGTACAAATATTTCACTTGGAGAAGTAGTTGTACCATGAGGCATCAAAGATATAGTATGCCCAATGACGGTTCTCTTCATCACTGGGGCTTCAGATTGACCAAGTCTTTCAAAAACTGAAGTTCTCTGTTAGGAGAACTCCTTAAATGAGGTTAGTTGTTGAATAAGTTGGCGAGCATGATGAGTAGGAGTTTCAGTAAACTAAGGCCTTCCAGCATGGCCTCAGATGAGTGCACCATGGGTGGGTACTTCAGGAGTTACAGCTATAATAACTAGGAAATATATGCTACCAAATTGAATGGTAGCTCCAAAATCTCCTATGTTGATGATAGGGTTAGCTAGAAGATGTTTGCACCACGCCCTAGCTAAACAGTGAAAGGAGCGCTCTATAAATCCATTCTGCACAAGTGAAAGATGGGGATTAGTAATTAGTAATTGTTATTTCACACCATACTTTCAAAATGCAAAGGTACTACACAACAAAATAATAGTATAATAAAAATATACTCTACAGAATAATTCATTCGACATAGAGTCTCATACATTAGTAATTTGAATTTATTACACATTTAAATCACCATTTTTGTTTTGAATTTTTAAATATTTTATTGCTACTATAGCATATATATATGACTAGCCAAAGATGGAAAGAGAAATCTATCCATAGTGGAGTTGCTAGAAATCTGTGTGCTCCAAAAATTTGCCACCGACCTCTCACATTGAAGAGAGTATGATTTATGTGTCGGTGATATTTTTAGAAGGTAGATGGAATAGTAGAAAGACACTACCCATAGATTTCACCCTCATTTAGTGAGGACTTTAGATATGGTTCCAAGTTTTCTATAGGTGCAAGCACCTATAGTTAATTACCCCTCCCAATACTGGGAAAGAACTTTCGATTAAGGATAGTCATTAGATCGCTAAATACGTAGCATATAGTAGCAACATATGGAGTTTAAATTTTAATCTTATGAAATTCATTATATTAACTTAAAGGTGATGGTTGGGGGAATGAGGATGTGCCCGATGTAGATCCCATGATTTCGTCATCCGGGGCTATCATGGTCTCTAGTCTACTTAGTCAGAGGAGGTAGTCGATCCAATCTAACTGAAGGATCCCTATCAGTAGCCATGGGTTGTGTCATCCAAGTAATCCTTGTAGACCTGGGGTGGTGTTTATCTAAGGAGATAAGCGTAAGTCTACCTTAGGTGAGAGATTTACGCCTATCGATACACCTTATAATTCACATCTCAGTGCGAGCCATTGAGCATCTGACTATGGCTGATCATAATATAATGGTATTATTTTGTGACAATCGAAGAGGACTCTGGTATGCTCATCATGTGGGGCCTCTGGCCAAACCAAGCATGACACACTATGTCCTGCATGATTGAGAATAAATATATAAATATATTTGATTTAACAATGGCTCCTTTGTGAACTAAGTTTTCTTAATTTGCCACCAATGACAAATAATTACAAAAGGTGGATTGAATGAAGTTTGTTTTAAGTATTTAAAGATTGAATTTCATCTAACCATTAATAGCTTAGTGATATATTATATTTCACATTTGGATCGATACTCAATTTAATTAATTTAATCTGAAATTAAAATCACATTTTGATGGAAGTATCCCCTTCGGTTGAAATCTCCATTGAACACATCCATCATCAGGGTAATAAATATACTTGAGCATTTAATTTATTATTTCAGATCCTGTCGACTCTATTAGTTTAATAATAGAGAATCAGATCTATCGTCATATGACAAAGATAGCTTCTTAGATATTTTAATAAGTTGAAATTTTTATAATAATTGGATTTTTTAGGTTTTGTTAACCCAGACCAGATCCTAAGACCAAAACATGAAGCAACCCGCACACCATCCTCAGACACTAAGTTTAAGCATTCAGCGTAGTGTCGGGACCTATGCAGGTATATTTAAGAATGCTTGCATAATTTTAAGGCATTGAATTTGAGTTTTAGTCATACTTTATAATATGTGCATGAGTTTAATTGAAGCCTTAATTAACTCCTTCTGTTCGCTTACACGATGTGTTGCAAATCCGGTGGCGTATTGTATCACAAAATTATGTTTATATTTGCACTTAAATGTTGTATCTTTACTTGCATTTTATTTATTCATAGAATTTCTAAACTTTAATGGTTGGCTTATGCTCATTACAGACCTGTTAGATCTTTGCAAATTCAACATTCAAATTTGATATTCACTCATATAAGTTGTTATACTTCCTTTAAGCGAGCTTATTTGAATTTAAGCTTCTTTTGAATGCAAGTCGATTATTCAGTAAGAAGTATCGATCATGCTTGCTAATAGGCTATTTAGTTATAATAAAAATCTCTTATGAATTTTACTTGATTTTCACTTTAGTTTGAAAATAGTACTCAACAAATCCTACGTGCTTTAATTTCGTGTCCATTTAGAGCCTTATTCAATTCACTTTAAAATAGACATTGCAATGTAAGAAGGCATGTTCATTGTGAATCTCACTCTAAAGTTTGATTTGGGCTCTATCTCATTTGAAAATTAGCTTTCTAGCTTCATGTAACCTCCTCATCAATATAACATGAATTCAAAGTTATGTTTGCATTTGGCTTATTTTCCTTCAATCATTCTCACACATGATATAACATAAGCCACAAAGTTTAATTAATTCTTCTTAGCTAATTAATCATTAACCATTATAGTTTGCTATAGAGTGTAAGTGAATTATCAGGCTTCGTCTTCATTCTCCAAGTTTGATTGTGTTCAATTTAAATCATTCTTAGTTCACTTAGAATAAGTTATAATAATAGCAATGTTTATTGAAAAGATCGTGCATGACTAAACTCATCGGTGAATATGCAAGTTATGTTCTTCATCTTCTTCATGTAAGAGCGATCAAACCCAATTTGACTTTATTTTAAATTCCATATTAAGAGATCAATATATATATATATATAACCAAAATTTAAATTTATTGCTAGTTTCTTATGAGTTTAGAGTTAGCTTCAAGCCTCACTTGTATTCTATTTGAATACTTCCATTTGTTTCAATATATAAAATAATGGACTCATGCATTCATTCAACGATAAACTAAGTGAATAAACTAATTTTTTTACTTAGCATATTCTCATATGATATTAATATTTATTAAGTTAATTTAAATTTAATTTCAAATTCATTTCTTTAGGACTTTATATTTTATATTTAACTTAATGTTAAATCATATTTTTTTTAAGTCCTAAAGATTTGATAAAATTTCGGCAGCATTTTGGCATATGGGTGCAACATTTGACAGTTTTTGGGCTTGCCTGTCACGCCCTGAAGAGATCGGATTCAATTCAATCTCTTCCATACAGGTTAACGTCATTGAACAAAGACTCTGAAAAACAACCTCGGATAGGTCAAAAATCCTCAACGGATTCAATTCGACCTCTTCTATACAGGTTAACGTCATCGAGTCACACTCTGACAAACAATCTCTGATAGGTCAAAAATCGTCAGCGGATTCAATTCAATCTCTTCCATACAGGTTAACGTCATCGAGTCACACTCGGACAAACAACCTCGGATAGGTCAAAAATCCTCAACGGATCTAATTCGACCTCTTCCACACGCAAATGCTGATGAGTGTGACGGTCAGTGTTTTGAAACACCTCGGTCGATTTTCATCTTGTCATGCCCTGATGAGCGTGACAAGGCCTTCAAACTTACATAAAGAAACACATATATATATATACTATAATTTTCACCCATTTCTTTACACATCTATCACCAATCACAAAGATAAACCTTAGCATCTAAACTCAATTATGTAGGAAGTTTGCTAGAGTAGTAAACTTAGAGGAAGGAAGGGAACGGAAAAAAGGCTGAAGACCGAGAGGAAGGGAAAGGACTGGGAAGATGCTGGAAACCAAGAGCAACCTGCCTGATGACGGAGTTCCCTCTTAGCTGTGGCAAAGGGAATACGGGATGAGAGCGAAGATGGATAGAGCCGTGCGGTGATTAAAATTACAAAAGATAGGAGTCACAAGCTTTAAACAATAGGATTAATGAACCATCAATTGAAATAATTTGCTCTTCAATCATAAGGCACAAAACTTTGTGGAAATCCATTCAATAAAAATTCAAGAAGATGAACACATGAAGCCTCCCGAACAAAGCATCAAAAACAAGAAGAAATAATAAATCTGGAATGGAAAGCAAGAAGATGTTCGATTAACATAAATGAAACCTAGGTTTGATTTCATTGAACTAAAGGAGACGATTGGAAGGTGATACATCCTCAGAAAATTAATCTGATCAAGCACGAATCTCAAGACATTTTCAGAAATGCTTCGATCTAATCACCGATTTCAGCAAACTTATAGTCAAACTGACCGTCTCGATGAGACGAACATAACAACATCAAGCATAGTCTGATCCGAGCTCGAATCGACTCAGATCAAGCTATCGGAGCATGAAAATGGATCCTAATCCGCCAAATAGTCACCAAAATTGACATATTTATAGTCAGATCGAGCGGCTCGTCAAGACGAATCCAACGAATCTAAGATCACCCAATTCCAACATCATTAAGGCACCCAGATCATCAAAATACACGATCGAGGGATCGACCGTCCGATAGGAGTGGTTGGAGTTTTCCACGAATTTACAAGGCCTGCCACTCCCAAAATCTATAAATAGAGCTTCATTCTCACCTTGGGGATAATCGATTTGAAGACCAGAGCTCGAGAACCACCTTGACCTCGACACCGACGATCTATCACCACCGCCACCACCAGTCGAAGATCGTGAGCTCGCCTTAGGAGATGTGGGGACTAGAAAAGACCTTGCCGCTCCTTTCTCCCAAGATCAAGAGGTTGCTCCTAAGATCGGTTCGCCGCTTTGGGAAACTTCTCCTGGGTTGGAGTTGACCGATATTTTTTTCTACACTCGAATATTGTCAGAACACCTTCTTCTCCTAACTAACGGAAGCAAGGACCGTATCTTTTGAATACATAGTGAAAGTTCTATAGACTGGGCAAGGCCCCATGGTTTTTTCCCTTAACGGGTTTTCCACGTATAACCCCTGTGTTCATATCCCCTGCTTGTGTGTTGGATAATTTTTGGGCTACGAAGAAGATCTCGCATCTACCGGAATAAAATTCTCTAGCACGCAACAGAAGGGATATTTGGTTTAGTGGGAGGAGTAGAATAAGATTGCTGATGGAGGGATTGGAATTTCTGGAATCACCTGTTGGAGAAGTGGCGACGGGATGGTGATTTTTGGCTGTGGAAGAAGGCTGATGAGAGGGTGATTTCCGGCTGCGGGATGGAGAGGGGCGATCGGAGTTTCTGCCTGTGTTTTCGTGTGCACAGCTGAAGGGATTGGAGATGGGATGAAGAACTCGTGTGGCTTGCAGCTTGGGGTTCGATTGGAGGAATGTCATGCGGTTACCTTGCGGTTGAGGGAGACGGAAGCACGAGAGAAGAGGGAGATGGGATAGAACGAGCAATTTCTTACGGTTTTAAGGAAAAACCGAGCGAATTCGGAAGAGGGGGAGATCGAAAGTTGAGTGGAGCGTTCGGTTTCTTGCAGTTGAGGGTGACGGAAGTCAGGCTTGCGACTCTAAGCGGGACGGGGCGAACGAACGAGGGCTTGCGTTCGATCCGACTCGGGTCGTGCTTTTTTTTTGGAGGCGGCCGGTTAGGGTTAGATAGGTACATATAAGCATTGTTAGTTTTTTAAATGCTTAATTAACTTCAATATGAATTTTACGGTGACATTATTAAATAGTTAATATATATATCAATTCTAATTTATTTTGATATTCCGGATGCAACGGCGTAATCCGTTTTACGATTGGAGGCTATTTGATTCAAATCAGCGTCGAGTCGAGCCAATTTCAATTAAAAAAAATGCGTCTTATCGCTTCTGATTGCTCGACATCCGCATAGAGTTGTCCGAATTGAGCGCAGATAGTCTCATTTGGTAGGTTTTGACTTTTCTAAGCTAACTGTGTAATCAATTTTACGAACAGAGGTCGTTTGGACATCGTCTCAGCTTCCCTACTCCAATATGCATATCTACACATTGACTGCTCGATCTTTTGATTGATTTACCGTTAGATTGTGCAATATTTATATTTTGATCAATTTCGACGTTCTGAATGCAATGACGAAGTCCGTTCGTCGATCGGATGTCATTTCAACTGATTTCAATGAAGTCCAGTGCATTCAGCTCCGATTTGCACACTATTGCATCTGAAATTCTTGAAACTTGGCTTATAGGCTTGACTTGACTCATGTAACATATATGGAGGTCAACAAATGTAAAATATTTCAATGTGTTTCTTTGATTATAGGCAAGCACATACTTTAAACAATCCAAATTAAGTTTGAGAATTGTTTATTTGCATGTATTTCAACTAAAATTTTTGATTGATGGTCTAGATAAAGTCTCAATGTGAACATTAGTGCAAAAGGTTTTTTAAAGTTTTAGAACTAGGGTAAATATAAGTATTTAATAAAAGAGATGAGCCCAAAAGTATGAACAATAAATCTAAATTGGAGCAAATGGACATTCTAAAATAAGATTTAATTAAGAAAAATCTAGTAATTAGTAATCATTTTGAAAAAACTCATTATTAAAGATCTCATATAAGATCATAGTTTCTTAATCTTCTATTCTATCAAATTTCATTAATCTTTTCTTAGGATTAGGTGGAGAAATAAAGATCTGACCCAATAAGCAATGATCGTTTATAGCATTCCTCGTTGCTTGGAAGGTAGGCCTTTCACTAAGGAATTTGCTTGTAAGAGAAAGATGAGAAGGAGCTATCAATTAACACAAAATGCTATACAATAACAATAAAGTAGGCTAATCATTGTGTGAGGAGACTGTCAAAGGTTAAATATCATTATAGGATAACGAATGCATCTAGGGGCATGCTATTAACAAGAGGACACGATAAGGAAATTAATCTAATCGTCAACAACACGAAAATGTAGAACTTTTAAGAAGATGAGAAATAATATTTGTGGGTATTAAAATAAGAATACAAAAAAAAGCCACAAACACAAGTAAAAAAACACATAGATTTTACTTGGAAAATTCAGGACCAGGAAAAACCACAAGCATATGAGAAAATTTTAGTATTTAAAAAAAAAAAAAAAGGCTTACAAGCAAATGAAAAGTGATAGCTCACACAACACATAAACATAGAAACCTTTATATATATATATATATATATATATATATATATATATATATATATATATATATATATATGCGCTAAAAAATAATAAGGATCCATGCAGACTAAAAAATTTTCTCACAATTTTTGATAGTACCTTATGTGTCACAAAACAATTTTTGCGGTCCAAGTCAGACAAAAATTGGGTCACAAACTTTAACAGCCGAGAGGAGTTATTTTTAAATTAGGTATAATCCTAATTTTAACTAACAGTTTAGGTTTAAAATTTTTTTCTTATGAAAATAAAGTAGTCGTCAGTTTGATGACGGCAAGATATATCGCGTTGGCGTTAGTCGTCCGTTCAGAATTTAATTTTTTTTTTCCGTAGTCTTAGGAAGCACGATGAGAGAGAGAGAGAGCAGTTTTATTAATTTTTTTAATTAATATAATTATTTAAAATATTTAAAATATATAATTTAAATTTTTTTTTATAAAATATTTAATAACTAAATATTTATATATTTAGTTATTAATTAATTATTTATATATATACTTAAATATATAATTTAAAAATATTTTTAATTATATATAAATTTATAAATTTATTAAATACTTTTTTTATTAATTAATTTAATTATTTAAAATATATAATTTTTATTAATTTTTGTTAATATATAATTTAAAAATATTTAATATATAAATAAATAATTTTTAATAAATAAATAAAGAAAGGAATAAATTATATAAATATTTTATAAATTATATAAATAAAGTAATTATATATATATATATATAAAATATATATATATATATATATATATATATATATATATATATTTATTTAGTTATTTACATATTTAAAATATATAAATAAATAATTAGTTATTTATATATTCATTTATTTATTTAATTAGTTATTTATTTATTTAAAAATATTTATTTATTTAAAATATATAATTAGTTAAATAAATAAATAAAAAATTTTAAATTATATAAATATTTAGTTATTTATATATTTATAAAATATTTAGTTATTTATATATATATATATATATATTATTCCTTTCTTTATTTATTTAAAAAAAATTATTTATTTATTTATTTTTTATATTTTTTATATTTTTTTTATATTTTTTGTTATTATTATTATTATAGACTTATATAAATAAATAAATAAATATATATATATATATATATATATATATATATATATATATATATATATATATATATATATTTCAATTATATATTTTAAATATTTTAAATATTTTAAATAATTATATTAATTAAAAAATTAATAAAACCTCTCTCTCTCACCCTTCCTAAAACCACGGAAAAAATTAAATTCAAGACGATTATCAAGTGACTGATTTACTTGGTCGTCGTCAACTGACTATTCATAAAAAAAAAAATTTCTAGCATAAATTGCTAATTAAGATTAAGATTATACTTAATTTAAAAATAACCCCCAGCGGAGACTTAAATGTGAAATCAAGAGGCCACCTCTACACGGGCAGATATGGGGGAGAATATGAGGACATTGACAATAGCACAAGGCAGCAAAGCTCCAATTTTTACGAACAGACATGCCAAGGTTAGACAGATATGTACAGTTTTCATGTACAGTAAGGTTAAGCTTGGATTTGGATTCAGATTCATTCACTTAAACTACCACACTAATGATTAAATTCATTTTAAATGCACGATTAAAGTAATTTTATTTTAAAATAAAATATTTAAAAAAAAAGTTAAAATAGCTTCTAGCGGTTCGCAGTATAATCCGCGTGATAAGGTCAAAACGATGCTGCATTAATCAACACGCTTTCTTCGGAGATCTAAGTTGCTATTATATTTTTACAACCATTAGTTAGTCATCATCATCTTATCTTTTCAAAGTATTATATTACGTCATTCCATTAACGTTTGTTAATTTTTGGTGGGTATTTCTCTTAATCACTTTAACTTCAGATATCTTGCACTGTTAATCCTAACTTTTATCAGTTTGGTTTTAAAACTTAATTGTACACTATCCACTAATGAATAGACTTAATAAGTTTGCTTCAATTAAATCCATTTTATGAGTATTCAAATTAAAAGTTCATCGTTTATTTAAAGTATTAAAAGAGGAGCAATTATGAGTATTCAACAGAACTACAAGTTAATTTTTCTTGCGATTAAAAAAATCTATTTTTTTTAATTTTTTATGCATAATTAATGGCCTTAAAAGGATTAAAAGTGCTGTAAAATATTTGTAAACGAAGCTTCTTGCAGAATAAAACAAGTTGGAATCAGCTAATTGCATGATTCTTGATACATCCTCAGAAAATTAATCTGATCAAGCGAATCTCGCATTTTCGACTTTCGATCTAATTTTACTTACGATCAAGGCCGTCGATGACGAACATACATCAACATAGTCGATCCGAGCTCGAATCGACTCAGGTCAAGCTATCGGAGCATGAAAATGGATCCGATCCGCCAAATGGTCACAAAACGGACATATTTATAGTCGGCGGCTCGTCGAGCAATCCACGATCATCAATTCGACATCATTAAGGCACTCAGATCATCAAAATACACCGTCTGATCGAGGGGATCGCTCTGGGCCGTCCGATGGGAGTGGTTGGAGTTTTCCACGAATTTACAAGCCTGCCACTCCCAAAAATCTATAAATAGAGCTTCATTCTTACCTTAGAAAGGGCAATCGATTTCAGAGCTCGAAATCGACGCCACAGACGATCTATCATCCATGCCACCACGGTGTCAAGATCGGGCTCGCCCTTAGATCCTCAGGGACAAGAAAAGACCGATTACGCTCCTTCTCTCAAGATCAAGAGGTTGCTCCGGAAGATCGCTCGCCGCTTTTGGGAAACTTCTCCCTTGGGTTGGAGTTGAAGATATTGCTCAATATTGTTTAAACACCTTCTTCCAACTAACGAGAAGCGAGATCTTTGAACACATAGTGAAAGTTCTGGTGGGCAAGGCCGGTTTTCCCTTAACGGGTTTTCCACGTATAACCCCTGTTCATATCCCCTTGTGTGTTGGATAATTTTGAGACTACGAAGATCTCGCTACCTAATAAAATTCTCAGACGCTTACGCGTCTGTGGGAAATAACAGTTCCCCCATTGCTATATCTCCAATATGATTGGTAAACAGGGTTTGCGCTCCAACGCTCCTCATCCTCAGGATCAAGGGCCTGATCTTCTTCTACATACGACTTATGTCCCCGGTGAGGGCGTGCCCTCTTTAGAAGATCGCTCAAAGGATGGAGGATTCCCACGAATTCTTGACTCTGAGAGGGCCCAAAAGCGTTCCAACACGCCTAGAAGAGCACGGTTCGCCGGCCCTCGGATAATCCATTTTCTTCACGAGAATGGTTACCGGAATCGGATCAACAAGTAGAACCCCGCACCACATCCGGATCAACTTACGGATCGCCGTTCTACTCACCCCACGAATGGCCTTCATCAACACCGCGAAATCAATTGTATCGAATCTCAAATCAAGTTCGTGCGTGGGAGAGTCTTGACTGGAGAAGCCCTTCCGGAGGTATCCTCATCTCGTAAGTCAAGTTCTCGATGTTGAGGTTCGTAAATAAATGCTTGCTTGATAAGCTTGTCTATCTGTTGATTCCCACTTACGCCGATGCCGGTGGTGTGAATTTCATCTTGGTGAGAGCAGATGTGTACTAATATATACCTGGAGAGGTCTCCCAAATATTGCATTGTATGCGGACTCAGACTTGACTACAATAAAATACATAGAGGACATCCACTTTCCCAGTATTCAAGGCCCTTGGGTGATACAATCTCTGGAGGACCAAAAAGAATCTTCATGCATTGACCGTCGGTCCTTTCTACAAAGCGCACTTGTACACCGATGCTATCTGCCTCACGTAAGCGAACTTCACCATAATCGGTGACGAACTCTGGGTCCTTCTTAGGGCCCTACTTAAAGTGTCTACCACCTTCGGAGGCTAACTATGCAATGCGAGAGGTTCATTCAGGAATTTGTGGTGAACATTTGGGAGGAAAAGCTCTCGCCCTCAAAATCATGAGGCAAGGTTTTTACTGGCCTACAATGAAGAAAGACGCATTGGAGTTTGTAAAGAAGTGTAACAAGTGTGATTCATTCCAATCACTCATACACCATCTAGAACTCACCACAATCCAGGCCGTGGCCCTTTGCTCAATGGGGATCGACATAATGGGACCCTTTCCCATTGCCAACGAAAATTTATAATCTTGGCCGTTGATTACTTCGAAGTGGGTGGAAGCGACGGCCAAAATCACAAACAAATGCCAAGCAATTTGTCCGGAAAAATATTATTTGTCCGTTTCATTCCAAAAAATCATCACCGATAATGGGGCATTCACGGAAAGACATTCACATCTTTCGCGCGAGTCGCATATCCGTTAATCCACACAGTATCCCATCCAATGGCGGTAAAGTCACCAATAGGACAATACTAAAAGCCAATGCTTATCTAGTGGATAGCGTCCTTGATCGAGAAAGGATTTCGACATAGTAAATTGGTCGTTGTAATGAATTCTCCTGCGACGAGCTTACGGCATGAAGAAACAGAAGATAGATGTACACTTCTCTCCTTGGATAGCTTTGATAATGGGGAAGCTAAATAGACTCAGTTGCTCAAAAGCGGTCGACATTCATCCTCGGAATCCATTTCTCGTGCACCCTTAAGATTTTGAAAAATGGTAGATACTTATCTCTGGCGCCAAGAATCGTGATAAAGGCAATCCTTCCGTCAAACGTTGGACTTCCTTGATCGTTCTTGGGGTGACATGTCCTTGAGTGCTTTTATCTTCTGGTTGGCCTCTATCCCGGTGACCATGAAGCCTAGGAATTTCCCGGAAAGCGTATCAAGTGGGTTACGTGTCGGAAATTCTCCAAGAGTTAAGGAAGACGATTGTCCCTTCCACTAGTACCGGTCGATTATCAAATCCATACAGTGGACCGGCCGCGGGTTGAAGCTTCTCTCTTTCTATACCCATGTAAGGGGTCGCTGTTATGAAGATTTGTTCTCTCAGCATCAAAACGGCACAATATTATAACTTTAATATCAAGCAGCATTGCGGTCAATATCGTGATATTTTCAAGCTCTTACCAGATATCATCAACATACACCTCCATATTGTGCCCTATCGATCCTTGAAGATCTTATTCATAAGCGTTGATATGTTGCTCCGATTTTAGTCGAATGGCATGACGATAGCGGATAATCCCTTATCTGTTTGGAAGGATGTTGCTTCCTCATCTTTTGTTCATCGATGATTGTAGCGTAGGCATCCGTGAAGCTCAACATCGGTGTCACGATTTCGCATCAACTAGTTGGTCGTCACGAGGAAGGGGAAGCTATCTTTGGGCATGCACGATTAAGGTCGGTGTAGTCGATGCATATTCTCCAGAACCATTGGCCTTGACTCACGTTAAGCCAACCGTGGGGTAGTAGACTTCTCGAATGAACTTGACTTCCAGAAGTTTGGTGATTTCTTGTTCTAAAGACACGACTGAACCACGCCGGGGGGCAATGGGCCGAAGAACTATCCAATGTTCTTTGGGCTTATCGCACTACATCAAGGACCCTACGAGAAACGCATCGTGTTTGGGCGTTATTCGGTCGATGGGTCCGAGCCCAACCCTTAACTTTGATGCGGCAATGACGATAAGCGATTCCATCGATCTCCCGCAAGAGACCGCGACATGTCAGCACTCCGAATGGCTTCCTATCAGCAAAGGATTGCTCGAGGTTTCAACCGAAGGGTAAAACCACGACCAATATCTGTTGGGGACCTCGTCCTCAGAAGTCTCGACTCAGCAGGAAAAGGCCCACAACAGAACAAACTCTCACCAGTTTGGGAAGGCCCGTATGTGGTGGTGTCTAAAATTAAGCCTGGCACGTTCAAGCTTAAGGATAGTATGGGGAAGACTCTCCCACGTACCTGGAATGCTACAAACCTCCAGAAGTACTACCAGTGATATATCAGCTTTTTCATTCTAGTGAATGCAGAAAACATTATCATCGTGTATAGTTGTATTACAATTACACATTTATCGATACTCAGTTTGTCGTACTTATTTGTCCAACCTTGGCATCAAGGTGTTTGGATTTATGTTTCTATCTATGTTAAAGTTCTCATACATATTGTGACTTTTACTTGCTTACGCTTGCATTTGAAAATAGCAAATGAAAATTGAGAGTCCATCAACTGCGCATTTTGAGAGAACAAATCTTCATAACAGCACAATATTATAACTTTGGAAGGATTTACCCATCGATTTCGGTGCGAGAACCATGGTCGACCTTGGCGCCGGCGATCTATCATCATGCCACCAGTAGTGCACGAAGATCGGGAGCTTCAGAGATCGCCTCGGGGACAAGAAAAGACCATCGCTCTTTTCTCAAGATCAAGAGGTTGCTAAGATCGTTCGCCGCTTTTGGGAAACTTCTCCGTTGGAGTTGACCGATATTGCTCGGAATATTGTTTTCAGAAACACCTTCTTCTAAGCGAGGCAGTATCTTTTGAACACATAGTGAAAGTTCTGAGGCAAGCGCGTGGTTTTCCCGGGTTTTCATTATAACCCTGTTCATATCCCCGGTGTTGGATAATTTTGAAACTGACGAAGATCTCGCATCTACCGGAATAAAATTCTCTAGCACGCAACAATTCTAATAATTAAACTTACAAGCAATGGCTATTTAATTTAGCTTAATATCTCAAGTTTAAATCTAGTAAGCCAATTAACAAATAAATAAATTTGAATATAATAATTTTTTTTGGAAAGTCTGTTCTATAGAAAATTGTGTGGGCAGATTAATAAAAACTTTTTTTTTTTTTTCAAAATCTTATATTCAGACTTCATATCATAATAAATTTTAGAATTAACATACATATTATATAATTTTAATATATTTATATTTCTAACAGCAAAATCTTTATATTTAGTTAATTAATAATCTAAAGTTTGAATATTATTTTTATCGATCAATCGCTGTCCGAAACTATATCGGTTGGGTGTCAGACGCAAATGCTGATTAATATTATTGTATACTTGTAAATATATGAATTGTTGGTGTTCGTTTGGAGAGCATTAGTGTCGAATTAGAGACTGATCTTCACTATTAGTTAATTATTATTTGCGGCATTATCTAAAGACTTCGGAAAATTCTTTTGTGATTAATTATCTAAAGATGTCTGTTGATCTGTTCGCAGTCACTTGTCGCTAAAACAGGTGATCAGAAAAGTAGCGAAACTGTTCAGAGTTTGGCGAACCGTTTTGGTGACATTTTCTGTAGCATAGGCGCACTGACATGGCTGGCTGTTCGACCAAACTACAGCGTAGTCAAAACAAGAAAGCCGCCATTTACTCGGTCTTAGAAGAAACCTTTTCGGTTCATTTGAAAAAGTAAATAAATAAAGCAAGTCATCTTAACTTACGAATCATTGGGCCGGCAATGATGATAATGATAATGCAATATGATCTAAAACATATTATATTATTATTTAAAGTGTTTCATTCTTATTATATTTTAAATGTATTTTGAAAAATATGTAATGAAGAAGTTGTATTTTTTATGTGATTAAAAAGTTATAATTTAACTTTTAAAAAATAAAAAAAATTTATATAACGACTGCAGCTCCTCGAAATATTAGCTTTTTTTCATCGTCTTCATCAATATTTTATTTTATTTAAATTTTTTTTTTGCAGCTATAACTATCTCAAATATATTTTAATGATTGAGAGCTTTTACTTTCAATCAATAGGTGTTGGGTTTAAAATATCACACATTAGTTATATGTATAAGTTTACGATTAAATTTTTCTAAGTCTTTAAAAAAAAACTAAATAAACAATTGCTTGGAGAGCTAGCTGCTGATGCAAGTTAATTTTAGATAAAATTTGCATTAAACATGTTTCTCCGTTTGAACCAAAAGACAAAACTGAATCTATGTGCCATTTAATACATTCTTTTGGGCTATGATATATATTAGAAAGGCTATGGATGTTAAAATCCATGATACAACATCGATATCTCACAATAGATGTCACATTTGTGAAATCAAAGACCTTATTCCTTAAAAATAACTCTAAATCTTTTCTCTGAGAGGAGAAACTAAGTGAAGAGTTGGTATTTGAGAACTAGCCTATCATTGGAGGCGAAGAACAAGAAGCTAAATAAATTAGAATTATAAAATTAAAAAAATAAAAGTCAACTAAAATATAATAATTGTTTTACATCCCAACTATAACAATCAATGCTATAATAGCTTGACAAGTTCAATATAGAGAAAGTCTTTATTTTGAATATGACATTACATAGTTGACTGGTCTCCTAAGAATATTCCTAATCCATAAATACTAAAAATATAACTTCATTGTCTAATTTGGCCTACAAACACAATCAATAAAACCATCAAATCCTTACTCTTTGAATCTTGAAGCAAAGATGTTAAAGTAACTAATACCAAATCATGTTTCAATCCAAATACTATCATAACCTCTCAAAACTCTTGTACATAATATTACTTTTAATTATATTCCTACCACACTATAAGGGCAAGCTAGAGGCACAAAATAATCCAAAAAGGTTAATGAAATGACACTGAAAATTCTACTAGTCGAAGCACGAATCTTGATGTCAAAAGTAAGTTGATCCTCAGTTGAAACTAGTCGAGATCAAGCACTTAAAATATCATTGAAAACTTTGGGATATCAGTTAAATCCATAAATAGCTCTTAAAAATAGAGTGTTTATAGTCAAATCGAGTGTCTTGATGAGCCGATTCTAACAAGCCCAAGATCTCATAATTCCGACTTCGTTTGAGCATTCAAATACTTAAAATACCTCAAATGATCAAAAGAATCATTTTGAGCCGTCCGATGAAGTGGAGTGGTTCGGATTTTGCATGTATTTATAGAGACGCCACTCCTCCAATCTATAAATAGCCCCTTATTTCTCATATGAAAGGAGGCCCAAGCAAGAGAGAGGAGAGAGCTTTAAAGCCTGAAAATCCTCCAAGCACAATCGCGTTACCACCGATGGTCAACCAACCACCCCGCCGCCGCCGTCGATCCGCCGTTGTCAATCTCCTCCGGTCTCCATCATGACGACCTTCATCGCTGGTCGCCCCGTTGTTCACCATCATCTGCTACGATTAGCAACTGTTACAACATGAACGTGACTATATGGCTGTTGTTGTCTGATAATGAGATTCCCATTATCAGCCCTTCTCATATACAATTCTATAATCCCATATCGGGAAAACTTGTACTCCAAAATAAATATATAGTGGAAGATTTTTACTGGGCTAGGCCCCGTGCTTTTTCCCTCTTTTCAAGATTTTTCACGTAAAAATTCTGGAGTTTTTTTATTCACTCTTTAAATACCTGTGTGTGTGCTAGATTTTACAACAAGGCTAAGGCGTAAACTTTTACTCTACCATAACTGGTTTTCTAGCACGCAACAATTTGACGCTGTCTGCGAGAAGCTGATTCCCATTTTTTCATCTTGTATAGCGACTAAGTTTCCAAACAAGATCAAAACCATCATCGAGGTGGAGCATTTCAAGCTTTTAAGGAACGCAAGTGAAGAATGAAGATTCATCAAACTTCGTTCCTTCATATTTTATCAAAAACTGGGGGGCAACTCTTAATATTAGAAGATCGCCCTTATTAATATGATAAGCATCTAATCAATTACCATCCCAAGAAACAAGTCAAAGTTGGAGGATATTTCAACATTGAGCAGAAATATAGCATTGCAAATTATGATTTTCCAATCATACTCATGGAAAAATAAGACCAAGGTTAAAGAGCAACTTTGGCTATAACCACAAACGGATGTTTTGATTCGACCTCTTCCATACAGGTTAACATCATCAAGTAATATTTTGACAAACAACCTCAGATAGGTCAAAAATTCTCAGCGGATTCAATTCGATCTCTTCCATACAGGTTAACGTTATCAACTAATACTTTGACAAACAACCTCAGATAGGTAAAAAATCATCAGCGAATTCAATTCGATGTCTTCCATACAAGTTATCTTCATCGAGCAAAGACTCCGACAAACAACCTCGGATAGGTCAAAAATCCTCAACGGATTCAATTTGATCTCTTCCATACAGGTTAACATCATTGAGTCACACTCTGATAAACAACCTCTGATAGGTCAAAAATCCTCAGCGGATTCAATTCAAACTCTTCCATACAGGTTAACTTCATCGAGTCACACTCTAACAAACAACCTCGGATAGGTCAGAAATCCTCAACGGATCCAATTCATCCTCTTCTATACAGGTTAACGTCATCGGGTAACACTCTGACAAACAACCTCGGATAGGTCAAAAATCCTTGGCGGATTCAATTCAATCTCTTCCATACAGGTTAACATCATTGAGTAACATTCTGATAAAACAACCTCGGATAGGTCATAAATCCTTGGCAAATTTGATTCAATCTCTTCCATACAGGTTAACATCATCGAGTAACACTTTGACAAAATAACCTCGGATAGGTCAAAAATCCTTGGCAGATTCGATTCAACCTCTTCCATATAGGTTAACATCATCGGGTAACACTCTGACAAACAACCTTGGATATGTCAAAATCTTCAAATCTACTAATTTTTTCCATATGGTTAACACCATTAACACTCGACAAACAACCGGATAGGTCAAAATCCTTGGCGATTCGATTCAATCTCTTCCATCGTGTTAACGATCGTAACACTCGACAAACAACCTGATAGTCAAAATCTTGGCGAATTGATTCAACCTCTCCCATAAAGTTAACGCCATGGTAACACTCAACATCGATGGGTCCAAAATCCTCAACGGATTCGATTTGACCTCTTTTGTGTAAGTTAATTTCATCAAGTAACACTTTGACAAACAACCTTAGATGGGTTAAAAATCCTCAGCGGATTCGATTCTACCTCTCACATGCAAGTTAACAATATCAAGTAACATCATGGAGAATGATACTTTGAAATTATCCATCAGACTTTTAGAGTTGCTCGTATGACAGTTCCTAATTAATGCTTCCCCGCCATCATGGTAGTTATCAACTGTTGAACCATCCATTGAAGTTTCAAGAAATCCAATTTCCTATAAGAAGAAGTAGGAACTATGGACCATCGCCGATCGCACCGCTTCGGCCGCCAATCACATCATCGCTGTTACACTGCCGATCATCGCCGGCCATCTCCGCTGACATCGCATCATCGTCCATCCCGCTGATTACCGACGCTGCCGCCCGCTACCGCCGTTGCCGGTTACCCCCATCACTTTAACCACGTCATCACCATAATCCTTATCGCATTACCGCGATCGGATCTCGCTGTTATCACGCCACGATGCCGACTACCATCGCTGTGCCGCCGACCACTGGCCAATCGCTAACCATCGCTGCCATCTTCGCCGGGCTACCACCGCCACCTCACAATTACCACTATCGTTGCGTCATCCTCACCGATTCCGACGCGGCCGCACCGCCGACTATCATTGCGTTGCCGCCGACCACTCCGCTGGCCGCAACCATCGCCTCCGGCCAGCCCAACGGTCCGAAGGTCTGACACCTCTTTGAGAGAAGAGTTTATGAACTACGGGTCTTGATCTCCTCCAATTTGGTTCGATGAGGTTCACACCTCTTTGAGGGAAATCGGAGCCTTGAGGAACTACGCCTGATCACCTCACCCACTCCTCTTAAGAGAAGAGGGACACTCCATATAGGAGTGACTTCTCTGCTGGGGTTTTATAACATATAGGCAAAAGGTAAACGAAACCATCATAAATGCAAAACCGTAAAATCGCGAAAATTGCCAAAATGGGAGTTTAGCCCCTCCCACGCCTCGATGGCTGCTCATGGGCTGCCGCATCTCCCAAGGTCCGCGACGTGACCAGCTGCTGATGCACCACCAGGACCCGCCGACTAGCAACCAACGCCCCTGCGGCCACACGATATGGGGCCGACCCCATTGCAGTCTGCTGACACCGCTGTATGCTGAAACTGGATGCTCACGGTGCTCTGTGTCCGATGGGTCCATAACCCAAAATATTACGCCATGTCACATATCCGCACCGCACTGCTTATGATCATAATCTTGTGCTCCCATGAATATTTATTCTCTCAAATTGTATGGTTAATGGACCAGCAAATTTCATTGAAGAATTTATTATTTTCAAGTATATGACATAAATATTTTTAGATGATTGAGATAATGTCATCCAAAAATAGGGGGCAACTGATATGACATTGAAAATTCTACTAGTTGAAGCACGAATCTTGATGTCAAAAGTGTCGATCCTCCAAAACTAAAAGATCAAGCACTTAAAATATCATTGGAAATTTTGGGATATCAGTTAAATCCAAAAATAGCACTTAAACATGGAGTGTTTATAGTCAAATCAAGCGTCTTGACGAGCCGAATCTAACAAGCACAAGAGTTCATAATTCCGACTTCGTTTGAGCATTCAAATACTTAAAATACATCAAATGATCAAAAGAATCATTCTGAGCCGTCCGATGAAGTGGAGTGGTTTGATTTTGTATTTCTGAGAAGCCACTTCTCCACCTATAAATAAATTCTCATTCCTCATAGAAGGAGGAAGCAAGAGAGAGAGAGAGCTCTAAAGCTTGAAAATCCTCCAAGCACAATCTGCTACCACTGACGGTTGTCAACCACCCCACCGCCCGCCGCCGTCCCACGGGCCTCCGGGCCGTCCGCCACCGCCGATCCTGCCGTCGTCAATCTCTCTGTTTCCCATCGACGACCTTCATCGCCGCCGCTCCTCTGCTCACCACCCGCTACTACTGAACTGCTACAACAACGAACTATATGGCTGTTGTTGTCTGATAATGAGATTCCCATTATGAGCCCTTCTCATATACAATTATGTAATCTTGTATCGGGAAAACTTGTACTCCAAAACAAATATATAGTGGAAGATTTTTTTTCAGTGGGTTTTCCTCTTTCAGGTTTTCCACGTAAAAATTTTGGAGTTTTCTTGTTCACTCTTTAAATACCTGTGTGTGTGCTGGATTTCATAACAAGGCTCAGGCATGAACCTTTACTCTACCGCAACTGATTTTCTAGCACGCAACAGTTAACAAGAGAAGAATGATAACACTACAAAAGAGTCATTCATGGACACTTCAAGATAAGTGCAAATATGAGAAATTATTGAAAAAATCTCTTAAAATCAATCATCTTCATAGGAATTAGATTTTTGTCAATCATCAATTAATTTATGATTTATTTATATGTATATTATATTACATTATTTATTTCCTATAATAGAAGCATATTTTCTTTCTTTATATATCTAACATGCATTGTAGAAATAATAAGCAAACAAAAAAAATAGTTTTATCTTTTCATATTACTATTTAGCTACTAGTTTTGTTAATTTTCAAAATTATATATGTTAGACTGTTGTAAGTTTACTATTTCAATATTTTCATGAGAAAAACTTATGATAATTATAATAATTTTATAAAAAATATATAGTATAAAAATTCTATAATTACTCTTACATATACTGGTAGCCATTTCAAATGAACCCTAATCATGGTTGGGACCAATCGTTTCATCGCCAAAGCCCTAATCTAAGAGACTGAATGGATCTAACAACCCATCTGAACATGAAACACCCCTACTGTGCTGAAAAACTTCATGTGTTTCACATAAATCACTAAAATTTGTATACTGTTATTTTCTTCTCTCACTATTCCTGACCAGAGTTAGCCCGGTTGGATTAACTGATTCAGAAACCGTCATATGAGAACTATAATTCATAATTCCAGCAACTATCTTGTCCTGTTCACGTGGACGCCGTCACCGTCGTCGTACCAACAGATACAGCTAAACCCGACGAGAACCTCCACAATCGCCATTTCCACTTTCTCCCTATCAGAGAACGTTAGAGTCTGTAGTGCCAAAACCCCCGGCTTCGTGTTCAAGCGCTGCCTCTTGTCCATCGTCCTCTCTTCGTGCCATTCCTCTGTGTATCTCGCTACTTGACCCAGCCACCTCAGTATTCTCTCCACCGCCTCTCTCCACCCTTCCGCGGGTTCACCGTCAGCCACTCCTCTCTCCCTCCACCTCTCCTATACTATATTTAATCTCTTTAAATAGTATTCTTAATTTTAATGAAGCCTTGAAAAGTATATATCACTATAGCTCCGCGGCTTCTTGCATAAAAGAAAAACCTAACTATAAATGGTTAAAATTAAATTTAATTTATACTCGTCTGATTACTATAGTGAATGAAGATTTAACGTTCTTTTGAGTGAATGGAGGTTCAAAGTCATGTTTATAATTTTTTTATAAATATTAAAATATTAATATTTCATGATATGCTATGCCGAAAGAATTGAACATATATTAAAAAGGGAATTATTGAACAAGTAATTAAAATGGTGGGGCCTAAAGTTTTCTAATTAAATAAAGCATAGATGGCCATAGCCTTTGATAAGATGATTTTGTCTTAAAAGAACAATAAGTAATTGGAAGTACGATGCATATTATATAAAACTTTGGTCCAAGATATCAATCTTGTTTCAAGATTAATCAACATGATTTTTATATTTTTAATTTTCTTTTTAAGATGAATACAAAGTATGAGTATTAACTAAATAATGAAATTCATTGGTTATAACCATAGTTCTAGAGAAAAAAAAGAAACAAAAGTGGTTAGAAAAATAAAAGGATTATAAATATGCAAAAAAAAAAAAAAAAAACAAAAAAAAAGCTTTGCCCAAGTACCAAATAAAACTTATTGTAGTAAATTTCTTATCTAGACGAGCTTCTATACAATAAATTAAAACATGCTCTAGTGAAAGAGGAGACGTTCATGACATTAATTTTTTTATCTTTGCCCTACTGATGTGATGAAGGTTTCATAAAATATACCATATGGCCTAAGAAATCATTTAATTCAAATTTGCTTTTATCATATATAGATATGATCTTCTTGATATCTAAAGATACTAAGAACCAAAGGGTGTCTTAGCAAAGATAAGAGGTCAATATTAGAGTTGTTCTTTTCCTTAGCTAATGGATTACCCTCACAAATTAGTCTAGATTCAATTTGGATATGAACAATTATGAATTCAGAATTTGTATAAACAACTTGCTAATTAAAATCGCATTGGTAACTAAGTCGAACTTCCATTTGAGCCACAAGAAGAGGAGATTGATTTGATGGCAAAGAAGGAGAAGGTGAGTGTACAGAAGAAATCATGTTTGTAGAAACCACTTCCCTGTGCCCTCACTGAGTTAGCTGAGATAAGGAAGTGACTATTTGGTTGCAGGATTTGAGTAGGGTTTACAGTATTTTTAGAGAAGTTAAATCCACTAGTTTTGTAATCACGTTAAAGCCACTTTTTCAAGTTAAATCTGGATTGACTAAATCCTATTGATAGCTGGATTTAGAGAAGCAGAAGCACGCGAAGAAGGGTGGGAAGGAAGACAAGGATACCTTTGCGACATCTCCCTTCTCTTTTTCGGGCAGTAGCGAAGCCAGGAAAGAATACCAAGATGCAGGTTTCGAACGCCGATATGCCATCAATACCTTCTCTTTAGTTATTTTTATTTAGATTAATTATAAATTATTATGAACTTAGATATAATTAATATAGACTTAATGCTTTATAATTGATTAATAGATTTATAATTAATTAAAATATTATATTATGATAAATATATTATAATTAATTTAATTATGATTATTATTATTATATAAATAAATAAATAAAAATTATTATTTAATTCACTTATTAAATATCCTCCATTATAATCTCACCACACATGCAGATTATATATTTTATTGATTACTTAAACAATATTTATAGCGTGCTAGAAAATCAGTTGCGGTAAAGTGAAAGTTTACGCTTTAGCTTTGTTGTGAAATCTAGCACACACACATGTATTTAAAGAGTGAACAAGAAAACTCCAAAATTTTTACTTGAAAAATCTTGAAAAGAGGGAAAAAAATCACGGGGTCTAGCCCAGTAAAAATCTTTCACTATGTATCTGTTTCAGAGTACAAAATCTTCCCGATAACGAGATTACAGGATTGATAAGGAAGAACAACAACTATGTAGTCACGCTCGTGGTAAATAATAGTGTGGTAGATGATGGTGAGAGGGTGCGACGACGATGAAGGTCATCTGATGGAGAGGCACAGATGGTAATGATGGCATGATGGCTACGGCGACCGATCGATGGTTTACTCAGGTGGCGGATTGTGCTTGGAGAATCTTCAAGCTTTAGAACTCTCTCATCTCTCTTGCTTGGGTCCTTTCATATGAGAAATGAGGGGCTATTTATAGATTGGAGGAGTGGCGTCTTTGTAAATACATGCAAAATCCGAACCACTCCACTTCATCGGACGGCTCAGAATGATTCCTTTGATCATTTGATGTATTTTACGTATTTGAATACTCAAATGAAGTCAGAATTATGAGATCTTGGGCTTGTTAGATCTGTCTCGTCAAGACGCTCGATTTAAATATAAACACTCCATGTTTAAGAGCTATTTATGGATTTAACTGATATCCCAAAGTTTTAAATGATATTTTAAGTGCTCTATCTCGACTAGTTTCAAATAAGGATCAACTTACTTTTGACATCAAGATTCGTGCTTAAACTAGTAGAATTTTTAGTGTCATATCAGTTGCTCCCCTATTTTTGGATGACTTTATCTCAATCATCCAAAAATATATATGCCGAATACTTGAAAATAGCAGATTCTTTAATGAAATTTGTGGGTCCATTAACCATTCATTTTGAGAGAGTAGATTTTCATGTGAGTATAAAATTATGATCGTGGAAGCGGGTGCAGGACCGCGGATGTGTGCGGGTACGTGCGGATGCAAGATTTCGGGGTTATGGACCCATCTGGGCACTTATAGGTGCTTGTAGGCATCCATGGCTGATGTCGCCCATGGCGACATGAGGAGTAATCGTCAGCATGAGTGCGCTATCGCGGCAAGCGGCGAAGCCGACGAGTGCGCGGGCACGCAGAGGCTCGGCCGGGAGCTGGTCCTCAAGACGCTGGGTGCCCGTGGGCACAAACCGCATCGATGAGGGTATTTTCATCCATTTTTGTCCATTTTTCACGATTTTGAGCAATTTTAAGCCATTTTTCTTAGATTTTTGACCTTTTTACCCATATAGGGGTCTATAAAACCCCTGGGCCAGGAGATATTCTCTTCTTTTGAGAGAAGGTCATTTAAGCAGTGATCAAGGCGGTTCATACCTGAGTTCCAGCTTTTCCCTCGAAAGAGGCATCAACGCCTCTTGTCGGACGCCCGGAGGTGATCAAGGCCCGTAGTTCATAGGCTGAGTTCCGCGAAAGAGGCATCAACTACCTTGTCGGACCGACGGTTGAGGCGATCAAGGCGTATGCATTTCATTTTCTCGAAAGAGGCATCATTTGTCAACCGGGTTCGAGGTGACCAAGGTCCGTAGTTCATACTGGCGAGCTGATTTTCCCTCGAAGAGGTGTCAACCGCCTTGTCGACCGACCGGCTCGATCATCGTGTTCATCGAGGCTTCGGTTTTCCATCGGCGTAACCGCCCTTGCTGACCGGGTTTGGAGGCGACAGCGTATTTCAGGCTCATTTTCCCTCGAAGAGGTGTCAACCGCTTTGTCGACCACCAAGTTCGAGGTGATCAAGGCCCGTAGTTCATATGGTGAGCTTCGCTTTTCCCTCAAAGGCTAACCGCCTTGTCGACCGACTGTTTGTAGCGATCAAGGCCCGTAGTCATACGACGAGGTTCATTTTCCCTCGAAAGAGGCGTTAACCGCCTTATCGACCAATGAAAGGCGATCAAGGCCCATAGTTCATACGACGAGGCTCTAGTTTTCCCTCGAAAGAGGTGTCAACTGCCCTTGTCAGACCGACCAGGTTCAGAGGCGATCAAGGCCCGTAGTTCTTACGATGAGATTTTGATTTTCCCTCGAAAGAGGCGTTAACGCCTGACCGACCGGTTCGAGGATCAAGGCTCGTAGTTCATACGGCAGGCTCGTTTTTTTCCTCAAAAGAGGCGAACCGCCTTATCGACGACGGTTTGAAGCGACATTGGCGACGATAACCCGACGGATGACCGGCGGGCCGACGCCGAAGTTGGCGAGATGACCAGCGATGGGTGGTGACCGCGAGCGACGATGGTACGTGACCGATGGTGGTTGGCGGCGAGGGTGGTCGCAATACGCAATTGGCCGACGTGCCGCGAATGGATGACCGGATACAATGATGTGATTAGATTATCACGAAGGTCGGCACGGACCGGCGACGGATGATTTTTTGACATATCCGAGGTTATTTATCAGAGTGTGACTCAATGACGTTGACATGTATGGAAGAGGTTGAATTGAATATGGTGAGAATTTTGACCCATCCGAGGTTGTTTGTCAGAGTGTTACCCGATGACATTAACCTATGTGGAAGAGGCCATGGGAAGCCCACCAAGGACTTTTTGACCTATCCTAGGTTGTTTGTCAGAGTGTGACTCAATGACGTTAACCTGTATGGAAGAGGTTGAATTGAATCCCCTGAGAATTTTTGACCTATCCGAGGTTATTTGTCAGAGTGTTACCCGATGATGTTAACCTATATGGAAGAGGTCGAATTGAATCCACTGAGGATTTTTGACCTATCCGAGGTTATTTGTCAAAGTGTTACTTGATGAAGTTAACCTGTATGGATGAGGTCGCGGGATGTCCACCAAGGACCTTTTGACCTATCCTAGGTATTAGCCAAAGTGTTACTTGACTTCTTACCTGTATGGAAGAGGTTTGATCAAGTCCCCTTGGGATTGATTATGCCCCGATTGAGATACAACGTGAGTTGTATATTTCTCAAGTGGGAGGATTAAATGAAAGAGAAATAAGCTTGTAAGAAAAAGCTATAAATTCATTACTTTGATAAGTTCGGTGATACAATCATAAGACGATTTTAACACGGATATGAGTTTCAAGAGAAAATGACAACAAAATAACAAGTCTTTATCCCACTAAGTAAGTGCTACATGAAGAGGAAACAAATGAGATAAAATAAAAGTTGCAATAATTATGCGGGGAATCGATAATATTTTGGAGATTCTCGGTTCCATGTTTGAGGTAGAGTTTTTCCTTCTAGATCCTTGAGCTTGAATGTTCCTGTCTTGACCATAGCTATAACTACATATGGTCCATCTCAAAGAGGTGAGAGTTTATTGCGTTGAGGGCTTTTGCATACAGCTTCGAGATTTCATGGGACCAAGTCCTCGACAGATATGGGACGAGGTGTTACTCTTCTGTTGAAGTGATGAGCTACCATTTGGTGATAGAAAGCAGTCTGAAGTAGGGCCATGTCACGAGTTTCGGGGAGTAGGTCCAGTGTCTGGAGTTTTCTTCATTACCATCATGAATAATTGAACTCTTGGACTTGGAACCCGATATCTACGGTATAATAGCTTGTAAAACATAAGTTATATGGTGTCTCACCTGCATGATGTAGTGTGGTAAGCCCAAAGAATATTAGAAAGCTCATCAACCCATTGACCCCAGCCTTCTCAAGATGTGTTTTTAGTCCTTTGAGTATAGTCCTGTTGGTAGCTTCAGTCTATACGTTAATTTGAGGATGTGCTACAGTCGTAAGCAGTAGCTGAATGTTAAGATCTTTGCAAAAGGACGTAAAGATTTTTCCAGTAAATTGGATTCTATTGTCAGTGATGATCTTTGCAGGAAGACCGAATCGACATACTATATTTTTTCAAACAAATTATTTAGCATTTGCCTCCATGATTTTAGCGAGTAGTTCGGCTTCCACCCATTTAGTGAAGTAGTCGATGACTAAAATGATAAACTTTTGTTGCCCTGACGCTATCGGAAAAGGTCCCATGATATCAATTCCTTACTGAGCAAAAGGTCACAGGCTTTGAAGGGATGAGAGCTCCAAGGCATGTGAGAGAGGTTAGAGTGCAACTGACAACTTGCACATTTTTTTATGAACTCCAAGGCGTCTTGTTTCATCGTAGGCCAATAGAACCCTTGCCTTATAATTTTAAGGGCTAGCGCCCTTCCTCCTAGGTGTTCTCTACATATCCCTAAGTGACCCTCTCTTAATGCATAATTAGCCTCTAAAGGTGAGAGGCATTTGAGGTACAGTCCATAGAAAGCTCGTTCGTATAGTTCACCTATGATAATAGTAAAGTTTGAAGCTTGTCTTCGGAGACGAGTTGGGTCTCGTGAAGGGTTCCTTCTTGTAAAAAAAAAGACGATGGGGTCCATCCACGAATGTTCCTTTATCTCATTAATTGTTTGTGACCACGGATGCTAGAAAATATATTTCTTCAACATGCTTTCTCTTAAATAGATCTCCAAGTAGATGTAACAAGCTTAGAGCGTCCGAGTATTCTTCTCTCGCAAGAGATGTGAATGATTTGATGTGTCTTGAAATGGGTAAGAAGAGACTTTACCAAGTGGAGATATTGCGCTAGCTGATGATTATGAGTATTAAAGTTTCCCTCAACTTGGGAGGCTGCGAGAGTCGCAGTGGATTACTAAGTCTTGAGCTTCACAATCAATGACGAGTCTTAACCCTACAATGAGAGCCTCATATTCAACCATATTATTAATTGCAAGAAATTTTAGGCGAAGTCCATACTCTAAGATATTCTACTGGGGGAAAATAAGTAAGATTCCCACACTGAGCCGATTTCTCAAGCTCCATCAACATAGGGTCCATTTAGAGACAAAAGGCATAATAGATAGCTGGAGTTGCGTGTATTCCATTATAAAGTGCAGTACTTGAGACTTTATAGCAGGTAGAAAATTATATCAAATTCTCACCCTACTATTCATTTAATTAATCTCCCGTGATGCTTCGGTTTCTAGGGATGTCCCTTAATGGTAAATGAGTGTAAACCGATAGATGAGCTTGGAAGTATGGATGCAATTTTCCCGAGAAAACTAAAGCCGAGCCACCTTATCCAAGTGGATACGACTTTCTATATCGAGAGAATTTTGACATAGTAAATTGGTTGTTGTATCCCATTTTCTTCTCACACTAAAACCGAAGCTTATCATGGGAAGAGATCATGAGATATAAGTATAGCATCTCTTTGATAGGCTTGGATAGTAGGGTGGAGATGCTCCTTTAGTTGCTCAAAAGTAGATCGACATTCATCACCAATCAAAAATTATTATTTTAGCTCCCTTTAATATTTTAAAGAATGGCAAGTATTTATCCCCGCAAAAGCTAGAAGCTGATAACGCAATTCCCATTCAAACATTGAACTTCTTTAATATTCTTCGAGGAGTCATATCTTGAGAGCTTTGATTTTCTGGTTGGCCTCTATCCCATGGGTTACCATAAATCCAAGAAATTTTCTCGATGTAACCCCAAAAGCACATTTGGTCGGTTATGTTATAACGTCAAAGAATGTTAAAGCATATTTCTAAGTCAAATATGTGATTCTTCAAGCTTTTACTAACATGTCATCCACATATACCTCTATCAGCGTTTAATAGTCTTTAAAACCTTATTCATAAGTCGTTGATAAGTAGTGCGAGCATTTTTTTAACCCAAACGGCATAACTTGGTAATAGTATAAACCTTTATATATTTGAAATGCTGTAGATTCTTCATCCGTTGGCTCCATTTTTATTTGGTTGTAACCAGAGTAAGCATCCAAAAAATTGAGCATTTAATATCCAGATGTAGCATCAACCAATTGATCAATTCGAGGAAGAGAAAAACTAAATTTCAGGCAAGCCTTATTAAGATCAGTGTAATCAATACACATTTTCCATGTTCCGTTTGTTTTCTTAACCATGATAATATTTTCTAACCATGTAGGGTAATGTACCTCTCGTATGAATCCCGCTTCTAGAAGCTTGTTAACTTCTTGCTCAATAGCCTGTAGGCGATCAGGTGCAAAACTTCGCTTCTACTGGATAATCAGTTTGAATGTCGAATCGATCTTGAGGGAGTGCATGATCACATTGGGTCGACACATGTCCGTTTGACTCCAAGATGTCTTGATTTTTGTGCAAGAAGTCTATGTATTTTTCCCTTTGTTCGTCTGAGAGCAGAGATCCAACTTGCACTATTCGTCATGGTTGGTCATCTGATAATGCAATAGAGAGCAAGTCTTCAACAGGGGAAGCTTTTTGGGGTACTCTTTCATCTTGAAAATTAAAATCTTCGGCGTCAAGGTCACGTAAGGTTGAGCTTGTTCGAGGTAGCATGATTGTTATCTGCTGATTTCCATGACCACCCCAACTCAACGGGGTTGAAAATTTCACCTGAGATGATAAGTGAGCCAAAATTGAGGAGGGCCTTCCAAAGATAGCGTATAACTGAATTTGACCACCATGAATTGGATTATGAGTCACTTGTCGAGGAAATTCACCAAGGACAACAGGAAGGGTGATTGTCCCCTCTACTTGCACAGGACGATTATCAAACCCGTATAATGGTCCTGCAGCGGGTTGGAGCTTTTCCTTAATTAGGCCCATGCTAAGAAATGTGGAGTAAAACAAGACATCAACAAAACTTTCATTGTCAATCAAAATTCTCTTAACATTATAGCAAGGGTCCGTCCCTCTGATGACAAGTGGATCTTGATGAGGAACATGGACTCCTTAAATTCGAGTCATTAAAAGTGATGGAATGATCAATATGAGACTTCTTGGTGGTAATGAAACTTGATTAGATAGTATTGGTCCTCCCGATTGATTATTTCAATTTCCTAACTATTTGATTAGATTTGTTTGTTTTTACGTGATGATTGTCTGGTTGCCCCAGTTGGAGGTATGTTTGTTTGATTCACTTGATTCTTCACAAATCGACATAGATATCCTTGTTGAATGAGCCTCTCGATTTCTTCTTTGAGTTGTTTGCATGCCTCAGTAGTATGTCCACGACTTGATGGAAATATTGCTCGATTTCTTGTTTGATGGATGTGGCCACTTGATATTTTCTTCATCTCGAATAGCCATCGGAGGTTGACATGGCGTGTTCATGGCGTGTATTCCTTTTACGGGTCAGTTCACGTCATTGATATGGGGGCCGTGGAGGGAGATCACGACTGCCTTGTTACTTCTTTTGATGGGATAGTCGGTCCGCATTCCCTAGGACGTTCTTACGTTTTCCTGTATATTATTCAAATTATTTGCGATGGGAATTAATGGCCTCATCGTCAGAGATTTGTGCTTCCACACGATGAACTCATATGATAGGCGGGTCTCATTAGTGAGTAAAAGGCCCCGGGCGAGTCCTCAAGGAAAACTCCTCTTAATAGTTCGGGTCTACTATTTGGCGAGCTTCTAAGGAGAACCTCGAAATATTCCTTAAGTGATTCACCCTCATTCGGCGAATGGAGATGGGAGGAATCTTTAATGATCCTCTTTTGCAATGAAGCTTCCACAAAAAATCTTGGCGAGTTCGTCAAAGATACGGATGGATCCCCTTGGAATGGAGTAGAACCAAGTGCAAGCTTGCCCTTTGAGGGTAAAGGGAAAGACAACAAGTGAGGAGCTCGTTGGATATGCATGATAGTCAGTAATGGTCGATGTGTTCATGTGTGATCTCCCCATCATAGGAATCAATGCTGGAAGCTTGAAACCCGAGAATAGGATGTTGAAGAATAGCTTCAACTAAAGGTGAGATTCCTCATAACCGGTGAGGGGAAGATGATTTCGTCTTGAAGGTGAAATTAGTCTTGCATTAAGCGTCGTAATTACACATTATAACATGATGAGTGGGGTCAGGGGAGAATGTGTCAAATACCGCAATAATTGGTGGATTAGCAACGGTTGAGCTACATGATGGATGAGTATAACTAGCGGTCGAGGAGATCAACATCACGGTCTCTACGGGAACTTGTCAAGAAGATTAGCATTTTGACCTCCCACCTACGATCGATCTTGGGGAGATGTGTTTGCAGTAGTATTGTGTTCCCAAAAAGTCGGATCATCTCATTTTGAGACTCTTCCATTCGACAGACACGATCTTCTAAAGAGATTCTCATCGCGCCTTCACAGCAGTCCACTATCGAGTGAGGCTTGGTGTCCATGGTTCAAGGATTAGTTTGAGAGTGGCGGAGTTGGGAGGCTCATTGTATGAGTGTTGCGCTATTTGCCATAACGAGGGTGTTCACATTATGATTGAAGGGTTCTTTTCCATATAGGCCACTTGTGCTATAAAACCAGTTGCGGTAGAGTGAAAGTTTACGCCTTAGCTTTGTTGTGAAATCCAGCACACACACAGGTATTTAAAGAGTGAACAAGAAAACTCCAGAATTTTTATGTGAAAATCTCAAAAAGAGTGAAAAAACCATGGGGCCTAGCCAAGTAAAATATTCCACTATGTATCTATTTCAGAGTACAAAATCTCCCGATAACAGGATTATAGGATTGCATATGAGAAGGGAACAACAACTATGTAGTCACATTCAGGTGGTAACAGTTGCTAGTGGTAGTAGATGTTGGTGAACATTGAGGGACATCGACTGACGATGAAGGTCGTCATGATGGAGGCAAACAATGAGATTAAGCGGCCGGGCAGTGGGCGGTGGTTGGCTGATGGAGAATGGTGGCTGAGATTGTGCTTGGAGAATCGCTTTTTAGAGCTCTCTCTTCTTTTGCGGGTCCTTTCATGATTTATCTTCAGTATTTGATCATTTGAATCTTTAAATATGAATATATCCTTCAGGCTTTGATTTATAACATTCATGTTTAAGAGCTATTTAAGGATTTAACTTATTCTCAAAGTTTTAAATGATATTTTTGGTCTTGATCTCAATTTTGAGGATCATCTTGCTTTTGACATCAAGATTCGTGCTTTGACTAGTAGAATTTTTAGTGTCATATTAATATTTAAGAATAATATGTTAATTACTATCATTTGCTTATTTTTATTGTGTTCTTATAACTATCATTTGCGTATCTATTAGATATCAATTAATATAAATTTAATTAATATTATCATCTACATTACTATTGTATTCTTAATTACTTGACTTATATCTTCTTGATTTTATTATTTAAATAGTTTTAAAATTTTATTTTGTGATAAAAAATACAATAAAAAATAATCTCTAAATATTCATTATTTAAATATTAAATAAAATAATTAATTTAAATTCTCATATAAATAACATTAGCAGAGATTTAACTGGATTTAACTATCATCATACCAAATTGTTTCTAGATTTAATTTTCATATAATTTATTAAATCTAGATTTATTGAATTTACTAAATTTTACTTGAGTTAAATCCTATGTGCAGCTAAACAGTCTCTAAATACAACAAAAGTCTAAGTTTTGTTTCTCCTCCAGTCCTCTCTCTCTCTCTCTCTCTCTCTCTCTCTCTCTCTCTCTATATATATATATATATATATATATATATATATATATATATATATATATATATATATATATATATATATATATATATATATATATATTATAATAGTTTTGGCAATTCGGATTTTGCTTTCTTCATTCTCTCAAGGTGGTTGATCAAGAAATCTCACCATCACGCTTTGCTTTCGCCGCTCTCTGGAGTCCTGTCGTCTTGCACACACTCATTTTAGATATAATTAGTTGGCAACTGTTGTAACTTAATTATATTAATGCTCCTTAAATACTTATCAATTTAGGTATAATTAGGAAAAAAACTAAACATAGCAGGTTTAGTATTTAATTATGAATAAAAGAAAACATATCTTTCAGTCACATAAAATGTGTAGGTTATATTTGATTTTTGATTTATTTGTATATTTTGGTATGATCATGTATTTATTTATAATAAATTATCATTTGCTGAATTTTATAATAAACGATTGTAGAGGTTCAAAATGCCTTTCTTGTGTGTCAGTAATTCAGTAAAAATTTCTAGAGGAGAAATGATGACAATTTTTTTTATTTCGATTTTTATTTTTATATTATAATATGTGAAGCTGAAGTGTCATTTGCCATAATCTTATTTAATCCTTGAATGAGTTTTTCTTTTTTAATATGATAGCATTGATATACTTTTTTTCAGCTTTTATTGATATACTTGAAAATTTATACCGTATTTAATTTCACCATTTTAATTAATTATTTTAATTAGATATGAAGAGATATGTTTAAAAAAATAGAAGCAGTAGAGCTCAACTTTTTCATATACTACTATTTGTGAGAATAGTACCACAAAGTCTAAAAAAGTTCATGTAGAACTTAACTTAGAAGATATTCTAGTATATCTTGATTTGGAGAATTTGCAAGTACATTTCAAAGTTGAAAGACATTAGAAAACTTGCATAAAAGTTGATAGAAAAAAATGATGTTTACTTTATGTATATTTGCTTATAAAGATCACATTGATATTATCAATCGTAATAATAACTATTTTCTCACTTAGTGAGATTAAGGTTTGTTGTGGTTGTTGTTGTTGTTGTAATAATAACTATTGAACAAGTATTTTTAACAATAAAGATCGTAAAAAATTATTTGTGCAATAGAATAAGAGATTTTTAGATGAATGATTGTCTTGTTGCATATATTGAAAATTATTTATTTACAAATATTGATAACAAATTGATTGTATAATAACTTCAAAATATAAATCTCAAAAGGAGAAATAATAAATGATATTTAATGTGAAGAAAATTTATTTTATTGTGATGCTTAATTTTTTTTATTTTGTTATATAAAATGCTTTGATTTTAATTTGTATATTAGTATTATTTTCTTATCTTGTTGTGCCCCGACTAAAAATTTTTTTCTGGATCCGCCCCTGACTTGAGGGATATGATTCAACAACCTTAAGAAGTGGAGAGCCTTTATTATTGATATTATTAGTAGCGTGATTGTTAATTCATCTACATAAGGTGGACTCTTTACACCCAAAAAAGTAGAAGTGATTATAAAACATTATAAAATCTTTCAATGTCTTTCTTTGATTATAGGCAAGCACATACTTTAAACAGTCCATATAAATTTTGAGAATTATTTTTTTTGCATCTATTTCAACTAAATTTTTTTCGATTGATGATCTAGATAAAGTCTTAGTGTGAATATTAGTGAAAAGGGTTTTTCAAAGTTATAGAACTAGAGTAAATATAAATATTTAATAAAAGAGATGATCCTTAAAGTATGAACAATAAATCTAAACTGGAGCAATTGGACATTCAAAAATAGGATTTAATTAAGAAAATCTAGTAATTACTAATCATTTTGAAAAACTCATTATTAAAGATCTCATAGAAGATCATAGTTAGTCAATCTTCTATTCTATCAAATTTCATTAATCTTTTCTTAGGATTAAGTGGAGAAATAAAGATCCGACCTAATAAGCAATGATCCTTTGCAGCTTTCCTCATTGCTTGGAAGGTAGACCTTTCACTAAGGAATTTGTTTGTAAGAGAAAGATCAGAAGGAACTATCAATTTACTCAAAAATGCTATACAATAACAATAAAGTCGGCTAATGTTTGTGTGAGGAGAGTGTCAAAGGCTAAATATCATTATAGAATAATGAATGTAGCTGGGGTCATGTTATTAACAAGAGGACACGATAAGGAAGTTAACCTAATCGCCAACAACACAAAAATGTAGAACTCTTAAGAAGATGAGAAATAATATTTGTGGGTATTAGAAACAAAAGAAAGCCACAAACACAAGTAAAAAACACAGATTTTACTTGGAAAATTTAGGACCAGAAAAATCAAAAGCATACGAGGAAAATTTATATTGAAAAAAAAGGAAGTCACAAGCAAATGAAAAGTGAAAGCTCACAGAACACATAAACATAGAAACCCTTTATATATATATATATATATATATATATATATATATATATATATATATATATATATATATATATATATATATATATATATATATATATATATATATGCGCTAAAATAATAAGGATCCATGTTGGTTAAAAAATTTTCTCACAATTTTTGATAGTATCATATGTGTCACAAAACAATTTTTGCGGTCCAAGTTCAACAAAAACTGGGTCACAAACTTTAACAGTGGAGGCTGAAACGTGAAATCAAGAGCCCACCTCTACACGGCCAGATATGGGGGAGAACATGAGGACATTGACAAATAACACAAGGCAGCAAAGCTCCAATTTTTACGAACAGACATGCCAAGGTTAGACAGATATGTACAGTTTTCATGTACAGTAAGGTTGAGCTTGGATTTGGATTCAGATTCGCTTCAACTACCACACTAGTGATTAAATTCATTTTGAATGCATGATTAAAGTTATTTTATTTAAAAAAAATATTAAAAAAAAGTTTAAAAAGTTTCTAGCGGTCCTCAGTATAATCCGCATTATAAGGTCAAAACGATGCTGCATTAATCAACACACTTTCTTCGGAGATCTAAGTTTGCTATTATATTTTTACAACCATTAGTTGGTCATCATCATCTTATCTTTCAAAGTATTTGATAAGAGCTAAATTCTATAATTCAGCTGAGACAGTGATTAATTTCTGTAAATTTAGCTGATACAGTGAGGTTTTGAGTGATTAATTCTTTCTGGTTTAATTATGGCTCAGATTAGGCTGGATCCCCGGTTTAGGCTTCACCAACTTGACTTGAATCGGTTTCGAGTTAACCCACCCTTGATTCAACCCGAGTCTCGATAGGTAATTTTGGTGCCTTCGTAGGATCTTTTATCTCTGCCGTTGGATGGGATCACGCGGATGGTGTTCCTTTAGAATTGTTTCTTAACCGTCGGATGGATTGGGATCTCTAATAACCCTTGGATGTGTTATTCTAAGTTGCGGTTTCTGATTACTGCTATTCTGAGTGGATTACAGGTGTTCAATTCCTGTCGGCTTGATCTGTCTTTTGGCTGAGGATCGTGGGATGAGCTTTAGTGGAGTACACGCGTTGAGCATCCGTCGGTGGAAATTCGAATGGAGGGATTGAATCTAACGACGTCTAACTCCTTTTGCTCATTTCTTTCAGGCGTCTTCTCGCGTCTGCTAGGGTTCCTGAGGGGAGATCGGAAGGAGAGGAAGAAGATCCTTACCGGCGATGGGCGATCCGGTGAAGATCCACCGTAGAAATGATCTCAGGATGTCGGAACAGCCTCGAGACAGAGAAGGGAAGCGATCTGTTGGAGTTGTTCCTTTCTGATGGTGTTTTTCCGGCGATTTCCACCGGGAGATTTGACTGCAGGGGAAGAGGGAGACCGGGAGAAGGAGTAAGAAGAAGCTAGACAGAGAAGATCTAAAGATATTCTTCAACTCCTTTTCTAGATTTCTTCATCCTATTTATAGTGTTGGATTTCATCTGTTCATGATACAGAATGTTCTTGAGCTACATGCTTAATTACATTATTTACATTAATTTCCTTGCCTCTTGTCTTGTATGCGGTTGGATATCTTGATTTCTTCTTTATCGTCACATATGCGTCGGTTATTCTTGTTAGAGTTCTTGATCTTAGTTCTGTCCTTGTCATCATCTTCTGTTTGTCTGGGATTTAATCTTATACAAGTTTATTTATTTTCTGTTTATAAATGGAACTTCTACTGGCTTCTGTTATAACGTTTTGGGAATATTAATGAAGTCTTTTAGCCAATTTGGCATTCTTTTGATTCTTTTATCTCTGTTGTTGGCTTGGGTATATGTGTTCATATCATTACTCCCCTCCTCTGACGACCTTGAGGTCAAAATCTGGAGATGCTTTACGTATTTCTTTACTTGATATCGAAGCTTACGTGGCTAGAAATCTTCGGTTTGTCTTGATATTTCTTTACTTTGTGGCTCTCCGTTAGTACTTTTCTTTGATCTAAACTTTTAACAAGTTGATTACTATCTTGTCTTACGATTTGGTAATTTTTTTGATTGTAGTGTAAAAGCATGTCTGTATTGTCTAAGTCTTTGGATTGAAGCTCTCTTCTATATTATCGGCCATTTGTTTCATGTTGTTTGTGAGCTTCCTGTGATTTAGATGGGTCTGTCCAACCTCTCTGAAAATAGAAGCTCCTTTGTATGTGGCTGGATTATGTGACATTGCTCTGTTTGTCCCTCATATTTGGGCATTATTGTTGTATGACTTGTCTTGTGGACTATCCTATTCTATATAATTGGGCTATATATCTAGAAATTTAATTCAAGTCGATTATTGAGAATTATTTAGACTATTCTATACTTAGACAATTATCTGTCCTGTCTTAACCTGGATTGAATGGCTGATATTTGAAGCTTGGTGTTAATATTTCTTCTTGTATCCATTGATTGTCGGGCTGATTATCATGTTGCAGTTGATGTTGCTGGTCATCATTGACTTGCATTAATGCCAATAGCTTGGTTCTTCCTTCTTTGTGTCATTTGTGGGAGGCTAGTAGTTGGGTTGGAGCACTCGATATTCTTTATTTAGTGAAGTGTCTGATTTCTATTTATGCATTCTTTGTTTCATCATATAATCTGTCTTCCATTAGCTTGGAAATGCTTGTTCAAGGAAGAAGGCGTAGGGCTCTTACTTCTCTTTTGATTTCGGTTTAAGCCACGATTCAAAGCGACTTTGTTCATTTGGAATGTCCGAAATTTGGTTAGCTAGGTCTTCAAATTCGGTATAAAATTGTTACCTTGTGGTTTCTTTGTTGAAGCGTGGCTAGTTCTCTCTTAAATCTTGTAGAGGGAAGGGCCAAATCTTTGCATAATTTGTTCTTTGAGCTGAAGCTGCTTAAGAATGCAATTGTATTTGAGGGATATCATTTAAAGATCCATCCTCTGTCTTCTCCATTAAATCTTGGCATATCTATTTTAAGAGGCATTGATATGGGTGTGTGTGTGTATGTACGTTTGGAGTAGGATTGAAAGGGATGCATCACATACCTGGATTTGAGGTTGTTTTTCTAGTTTGTTTTCTATTGCTGTCAATCTCTTTGATATTTCATGCAATGCCATAGTGAGTGAGGTCATTTGCTCTTCATTATTGTTCAGCCTGTTTACACATTCTTCAATTATTTTGGATGTGTATCTTGTGCCATCTGCCATTGTTTGAGTATTGGGAATCAACAAGAGCACCAATGATAAGAAATTTAAATTACGTAATTCAATTTGAGAGATGATTAATTTATGTAAATTTAGCTGATACAGTGAGGTTTTGAGTGATTAATTCTTTCTGGTTTAATTCTCGATTAGGGATCCCGGTTTTTCACCAACTTGACTTGAATCGGTTTCTTGAGTTAACACCCTTGATTCCTAGTCTCGATAGGCGAGTAATTTTGCGGGTGCCTTCCGTAGGATCTCGCTCTTTTATCTCGCCGTTGGATGGGATCAGGATGGTGTTCCTTTAGAATTGTTTCTTAACGGATGGATTGGGATCTCTAATAACCCTTGGATGTGTTATTCTAAGTTGCGGTTTTGATTCGCTATTACAGTGGATTACGGTGTTCAATTCCACGGACTGTCTTTTTGAGGATCGTGGGATGAGCTTTAGTGGAGTACACGCGTTGAGCATCCGTCGGTGGAAATTCGAATGGAGGGATTGAATCTAACGACGTCTAACTCCTTTTGCTCATTTCTTTCAGGCGTCTTCTCGCGTCTGCTAGGGTTCCTGAGGGGAGATCGGAAGGAGAGGAAGAAGATCCTTACGATGGGCGATCCGGTGAAGATCCACCGTAGAAATGATCTCGGATGTCGACTCGAGGCAGAAGGAAGCGATCTGGAGTTGTTCCTTTCGATGGTGTTTTTTTAATTTCCGGAGATTTGGCTGAGGGAAGAGGGGACCGTGAGAAGGAGTAAGAAGGCGAGAAGCTAGAGAAGATCTAAAGATAATTCTTCAACTCCTTTTCTAGATTTCTTCATCCTATTTATAGTGTTGGATTTCATCTCTGTTCATATTCTAGAATGTTCTTGAGCTCAGTAACTAATTTCATTTTACATTAATTTCCTTGCCTCACTTGTATCCGGTTGGATATCTTAATTTCTTCTGTTCATCGTATGCTTGTCTTATTCTTGTTAGAGTTCTTGATCTTAGTTACGTCCTTGTCATCATCTTACATGCGATTTAATCTTATACAAGTTTATTTATTTTCGCTTATAAATGGAACTTCTTCTTATAACGCGTTTTGGGAATATTAATGAAGTCTTTTAGCCAATTTGGCCTTCTTCTGATTCTTTTATCTCTGTTGTTGGCTTGGGTATATGTGTTCATATCAGTATTATATTACGTCACTCCATTACCATTCGTTAATTTTTCGTGGGTATTTCTCTTAATCATTTTAACTTCAGATATCTTGAACTGTTAATCCTAACTTGTATCTGTTTGATTTTAAAAATTAATTGTGCACTATCCACTAATGCATAGCCTTAATAAGTTTGGTTCAATTAAAGCCATTTTATGAGTATTCAAATTAAGAGTTCCTCGTTTATTTTAAAGTGTAAAAAGAGGAGCAATTATGAATGTGTGAAGATTAAGAAAAAAAAATCCATTTTATGAGTATTCAACAGAACTTAGAAGTTTATTACCTCTGTCAATTTTTCTTGCGATAAACAAAAATCTATTTTTTAATACTTTTGATGCATAATTAATGGCCTTAAAAGAATTAAAAGTGCTGTAAAATATTTGTAAACGAAGCTTACAAGAAAGGCTTACAGAGTAAAATAAGTTGGAATCAGCTAATTGCATGATTCTTATAATATTTTATTAAACATATGGTAAATTAAATCTTACAAACAAATGGTCGTTGATATCTCCAAAGTCATTCATATAAAAAATAATTTAAAAAATTATGTAACTTTATTTTTTATTTTTGACATCTGTGAAACATAATTTCTCATGATTTTAATTTTATTGTATATTAATAATTAAGGAAATAAACAAGGAATATATATATATATATATATATATATATATATATATATATATATATATATATATATATATATATATATATATATATATATATATATATATATATATATATATATATATATATATATATATATATATATATATATATATATTAAAAAGCTTGTGTATCTTCTTATAGGAAATCTTGGCCATTCATTTTTTATGTGAGTAATAGTTGACCTCACTTTTGGAGTGAGGATTCAATATCCTATTCTTAGATTTAGGAGTCTTCTAGATTCTAAGACTTCCTTAGTCATAAGACACTTCTAGCAATTAAGTAAACACTTAACCTAAGCCTAGAAATTTAAAAGAATTAATCATAGGATTAGGCTATGTCTTAGGACTTAGGGAGACAAACCTATTTTATAGCTTAAACCCAATACATACCTACCTATTGGGCCTAAACCAAACCTCAAATTCAATTCATCCAAATTCAAATTTCAAACCAAATGATTGAAACATATAAACCAAATCCAAATCCATTCTAAGCCATATGATTTGATCCTTTGGACCTAGCCAAAATCCTCTTCAATTCAAGCTAAATTCAATTGATTTTCTCATGAATCAATCAACTCTCCAATCAACCCATGCCAAATATAAAATCAAACTCAAATTAGCCAAACCAAACTAAATATCAAATCAATTCAAACCTATCTTAAGTCATATGATTTGACCCTATGGACTTAGCCAAAACTCCATTCAAATCAAATCAAATTTAATTGATTTTCTCATGAATCAATTATTCTTCAATCATCATCCCAAACATAAATCAAATCTACAATCATCAAGCCAAAATCAATTAAATCAAATCAAACATAACATAACCCATTTGACTTGAAATATCCAAATGAACAAAAATCCATTTGAATCTAGATCAATTCCAATCAAATGGGTAAATCAATCTTAAATCTATATATAAATCCAACTAAACTCAATTCAACCCAAAATCGACTCAACTAAACCCAATTTGGTCCACTTGACCCAAAGTTTCAAATCCTTCCTAAATTGAATTGAACCAAGCCTACCAAAATCTCCTATGATGATTGTTGATCACCCTTGATTGATCAATTATCATCAATTGGGTCAAACCAAGTCAACTTGGTCATTTGACCAAGTCAACACTTTTAACCTATACGAACCAAACTAGCTAAATCTCAACCCAAGCCAAATTAATTGAAACCATTGATTCACACCAACCTATGATCAATGATTGAACATGACTTGACCATAAATTGAGCCAAACCTAATCCAATTGGTCCTTGGACCCAAGTTGACCAAATTTGACCTAAAAGAACAAATTAGGTCAAATCAAGGTCTCACCCAAATCGATTGCAACCAATGACTCAAGTTCATTCCAAATTGATTGTTGAACTTGACCAATGCTTCAATTAACCCAAATTGGCCAATGGGTCAACCCAACCCATTTAGCCCAAATTGACCTAAAGGGTCAAATTAGTCTAAATTCAAATCAAATCTAAATTAATTTAAACCAAAGCCTACAATCATCTTCAATTAACCAATTGAACATGAATCAACCCATAACCTAAGCTATTTTGACCAATTTGGTCAAATTGGTCAACTTGACCCATTTGACCTACATGAATCCAAATGAGCTAAAATCAAATCTATGCCAAATTGACTCAAACCAATTGAACCAAAATATCTCAAATACTCATTTGAACATGACTCAAGTCTTGATTTTATCTAGTTTGACCAATTGGTCAACTTGACCCAACCTAGCCTAATTTGACTTATATGGGCCAAATTGAGCCAAATCCACCTAAACCATGTTTAAACCCTTTGCAACCTGACCCAACCCACCATAAACCCATTGTGGTGTTTTTTTTGGATGTGGGGGACACCATGAAGATTGTAGGGGGTACTTATTGAACTGATCGGGTATGACATTGAGGTATGATGTACTTTCTCGAAAGATAGAGACATCATCCTTCAATGGTGGTCTTCAAATATACCACAGATTTTTTTTCCTACTTTACATGGATGAATAAAGTAGGGTTTATATTAAACTAGGTTCTAAAGTTCTCTATGGGGGCAAGCCTCCATAGTTAATTACATCCTAAGGAATAGAATTCCCTAAGAATACTCTCGATTAAAATTGATAATTATCATCTCCAAATATTTCAAAGTTAGACTATCAAAGGATTGGTTATGCTTGGAAAATCAATTGGGAAAGTTCAAGGAGAAGACTTATTTTTAGAATCCAAAGGGAGGGAGTAGGAAATTCTCATGATACTAGGAAGTCTAGTGAGCATTTCAATCTATTTTATGATTAGGCTCTAAATATTTGATAGTGAAGAGATTTATTTGTTTGAGTTAAATTTTATTAGATGGCTAGAGCTTATAATCCGCCAACACAAGATTGTAAAAATGCCTAAGAGGTGAAGATTTATGCTTGTAGCCCAAAGAAAATAGCTACCTCGAATCCGAAACCTAGGGAACTTTAGTAAGAGCTAATGCACGACCTAAATCTAAGCGACATGTGGACATAAAAGGTTTACCTCATAAGAGAGAGTAAACTCGCTTGACTTCTGGACTTATAATCGTCTAGAGTGTCCACCAGCTAACTCCTCATACAATTTTAAAATCATATAGTCCGGTCTTATGTTTTGTAAGATAGCTAGGGTAGTTATTTAATTGAAAAAAAACTAAGTCCTAAACCCACTCCCTAAGAGACTAGAGCATGAGTGGTATGAGCAATGACTTAGTCTACAAATGTAAAATCTTTTCAAATATTATTTCTTTTTTTTGATACATCATTTAGACAGAGGCTTTAAGATTTTTATATGCTTAAATGAATGATGAAGTAGATTATTGGCCAAATCAAAAAGGAGAGGGTGAAGCTCCGCAGTAGGGGTTGCTCTCATAGGTCAAGCAGTCCCTATGCGTGTAAAGACGGAGGCCCTCATTTTTGTAAGAGTGATTCAAGATACATGCATGATGTGAGGCATACAACCATACAGCTAAGGGGTTACTAAATCTTTTAATTATCTTATTTATGTCCTAGGCTTTATGATGAGATTATGAGTTGTTTAAAAAATTTAATTATGAGTGATTATTTGAATAAAAAATTTATTTTTATCCTAAGATCTTAACACATCCAGGCCACACATTAAATTATCAATCATAAAAAATAATGAAAAAGCATGCCGTTTATAATGTGCAATTTTAAATAAATCATCAATCAATATTATAACTACCGCAGAAGAATAAGAGGCCAGTGTGGTCGGGTGCTGCTGCACAACCCAAAAAGAGAAAAGATGGGTAGCTGAGCTCTACCCTTATACAACCTGGAGTATGAAAGAATAATTACAATTTGGAAATGAATACATGCTATAGGGGGTCTTCATTCTTCATATCTCTATTTTCTTGATTTGATTGTGCTTGCTCCAAAGGCATCACAGGGCCTCCCAAGACAAAGCCTTCTAGCCACTGCTCATCCTAATCCCCCAAGGCACTAATTCTAATTCCTATTACAAAAATTACATTCATATAAGAAAAAAGTAAATCTAGTTACATCTATAAAATAGAGGTTAGCTAAACATGCATACAATCCCAAGCAGTTATATGTATAATTTGGACTGAGCACTCTGCACATGGGTATCCAAGTCCACATGTCCTAACTTGGATTATGCTTAGTGGTTTAAGCAGCCTGCAAAGAGAGCATTTATATCTATTTTTAGGCATTTGCTTAAGCATAATCTCCTGCATAAAACATGATTAGGCTAGGAGCAGCCTAACATCCAGTTAATGAGGCATATACTCTAACATCTAGTTTAAAATAATACATCATAAAATAAAATATACATCACATCATACATCATCTTGACATAGAACTAGAAGTAGTGACTTAATTCTAATACGTGTTTGAAGGTCTTATGTGGTATGTCATAAGTAGGCGTTATAGTTATATTCTTCTAAATTTGGAAGTTATTTAATTTCACATAATGGTCAATTTCACTTGAAGTTGTTTAATTGATTTGCGAATTTTAATTTGTATTTTATTTTATTTCATATGATTTACACTTAACAACTAAGTGTTATAAAGAGAAGAAAAGTGGATTGCTCTCTTTCATCCCTACCTTAAGCCACTTTCTAAAATATATTGATTTGATTTAGTTCTCTTTAGCGAATGATTTATTACTCATTTTAATTAATCCTAAGTTTAGGTTTACTTTAAATAATTATATTTAATATGAAAGGCATCTTAAGATTAATCTAATTGAATTACAACCACATGGTGCATATCAAATCATTCCTTCCCATAACATGTAACATGCATATGATTTGATCATAAATGTACCTATACATGCAACATGTTGTAGCACAAATGATGAATGTATATTTTTGGAATTTATATTTCATTTGATTGAATTATTTAATATATGCTAATTAAAGCTCTATTCAAATTCTTATACAAAAATACATAGGGATGAAATTGAATGGGTACGTGCCATTATTAACCAAGAAAATGAGGTAATCAAATGACCTCCTTTGGCATAGCTAAAGCCTTGTATTCTCGGGATGTCCAGACTATATACCCATTTGCATTCAAGCATATGTAAGCCTGTACACATGAACATAAGAAAGAGAACTTCAAATCACATGATTAATTAATTTAATGACCTAAACAATTATGTATGCATGTATTTCTAATAGAAAAGAGGAATTTTCATTTACTAATCACATATACATACACATGTATATCATAAACAAATACATGTCATTATTAACTAGGGAAGTGAGGTAATCAAATGATCTCCTTAGGGCTAGCTAAAGCCTCGTATTCTCGGAATGTCTAGACTATATATTTTTTTTTTTAAATACACATGAATGTATACATAAATGAAGAAAAGAAAACCATGTAAAGATTGTATTTTTATTTGATTAAATTATTTATGTATGTGAATTAAAGTTCTATCCAAATTCTAATGTAGAAATACATGTAAATGAAATCAAATAAGTACGTGTCATTGTTAACCAGGGAAGTGAATGTTGACCTTACTTTTGAAGTGAGTTCTCAACTTTCTCTTCATAGATCTAGGACTCTTACAGATAATAAGAGCTCCTTAGTCTTAAGACACTTCTAGTGATTATGTGAGCACTTAACCTAAGCCTAGAGACTTAGAAGGGTTAGCCATAAGAATAGGTTGTGCCCTAGGGACTTAGGAAAATTTGCCTACTCTATAGACTAAACCCAATCCATACTTTCCTTCTCAAACCAAACCTCAAGTTCAACTCAAATACTAAATCTAAATCCAAATTCCAAACCCAATGATTGAAACCCATAATTAAATCCAAATTCAAAACCTTCCTTAAGCCCTTTGATTTCATTTTATGGACTTAGCCTTAACTAAATTCAAATCAATCCCAATTCATATGGTTTTCTCAAAGATCAATTCAATCCCTCAACCATTTACCAAATCCAAATCCAAATTCCAAACCAAATGATTAGAACCCATAATCAAATCCAAAATCAAAATCCCCCTCAAAGCTTTATGATTGAATTCCATAAACCTTGCCAAATCTCCACCCAATTCAACCCAAATTTGATTGATCTCTTCATGAATTATTTATATCTTCATTTATACTCACAAACATAAATGAGATATAAACTCAAATAGCTAAAAGTAAATCAAACTAAATCCAAATCCAATCAAAACCCTTTTAAGCTATATGGACCTACCTCCAATGACTTAGCCAAATGTCATATAAATCAACCCGAAATCAATTGGTTTCTTTATAAATCAATAACCTCCATCATTTATGTTTATAAATATAAATGAAACCCACCCTCCAATGATAATAAATAAATCAAACTAAATTTGTTTTCCTCCTTAGCCCTTTTGAACTTCCTCCATGAGCTTGGTCAAATTTGCTTCCAAATCACTCCGAACTCAAGTGATTTTCTCATGAACCATTTATATCTTCATTTATATTCCCAAATATAAATGAAATATAAACTTAAATAGCCAAAACCAAATCCAAAATCAAGTCAAAATCCAATTTATACCCTTTAAGACAATTTCTTGGACTTAATCAAATCTTATCCAAATCAAGCCAAAACTAATGGATTCTCTCTTAAATCAATCATTCCTTCAATCATCTATCCAAATATAAATGAAACCTATAATTAAAAAGCAAAATCAAAATCAACTCAAGTCAAACCCAACTTAGCCCATTTTACTTGAAATATTCAAACGAACCAAAACTCATTTGAATCCAAACCAATTGCAATTGAAATTATATGTCAATCTCAAATCCATATATAAACTCAACTAAATCAAACTCAACTCAAAATAAAGCCAATTAAACCCAATTGGCTCACTTGACCCAAAGTGGCCAATTGGACCTACATGAACCAAAATCCAATTCAATTCAAATCAAAGAGAATTTAAGCCAATCCAAACTTCATGTCATGATTGTTGATCATCCTAGGTTAATCAATTATCATGAATTGGGTAAAACCAAGTCAACCTAGCTCACTGACCAAGTCAACCATTTAACCCATATGAACCTAAACTAGCCAAATTGCAACCTAAACCAAATTGATTGCAGCCAATGGATCAAATTCATTCCAAACTGATTATTGAACTTGACCAAAGTCATAATTGAGCCCAATTTGTCCAATTGGTCAATCTAACCCAACTTAGCCCAAATTGACCTAAAGGATCAAATTGGCCAAAATCCAAATTAAATTCAAATTGATTCAAATCAAAGCTTACAATAATTTTTAATTAACCAATTGAACTTGAACCAATAGCCAACCCAAGCTAATTTGGCTAATTTGGTCAAATTGGTCACCCTGACCCATTCGACCTATATGAATCCAAAATAGCCAAAATCAAATCCGAAGAAAGTTGAACCAAAATAATGATACCAATACACTCCAAATGTTCATGTGAACTTGACCCAACCCTTGGTTTGACCCAATTTGACCAATTGGTCAACTTGACCCAACCTAACCCAATTTGACCTAATTAGGTCAAATTAAGCCAAACTAAATCAAATGAACTCCAAATCACTTAAAATTTGGGCTAATCCACTTTTGACTCATCTCAAATATTTCCAAATCAAATCCATTACAAAATGACCAAGATACACTTGGGCTAAGGGCATCACATGAGGCAAATCACTTGGGGGAATGGCCATTTCTCTTTCTTGGCCACTTGACACCCATCCATTGGTCCACTTAGGCACTTAGAACACTGGTTAACTTGACCCAAGGGTGGTTGGGTCGGCCATGACTCATGGGGAGGTGAAATGACCTCCCCATTCCTATTAGAATATTTGGAAAGCCATAGGACACCCACCACTCCCATGGTAGCCACTCTCACACCTTCCTCCACTCAAGTGAAGCCAATTATGGTGATTCACTGCCCAAATCGAGCTCCCCATGATAACCATTTGATTAAAATGGTCAAACAAGGCTAGTCCTCTGATCCAAGGAATGAGGGGGTATACCCTCCTCATTCTCACTCAAATCTATAGACACACACTCGATTCAACCCTAGCAGTCAGAGACACACTTCCCAGAGCCATTTCCAAGCTTCCCGAGCTCCCCCATTTCTTCCTCTATCAGTTTTATGGAAAACCAAAATAGGGGAGCCCCAATCTAATTTTTGTTTGCTCAAACCTCCATCAAAGTGCAATTAACTTTGCACACACCATCCTTGGAGCCAAACGAGCAAGAACAAATCATCCCCCAAGCTTCTCGACGATTGGAGGGTCGAGTTCGATCGAAGTTGACCACTTCCGTCCTGTGCAATGGACTTTCATGCAAACCACACCAAATCAAAGCTCGTGCCGCTCAATAGGGCTTCATCTCTACTAAATGAAGCCTTTTCAATCAAATGGAACCATCGGTCTTAGCACCGATGAGGTATGCCATTGAAACCGACCCCTAGGTAGAAATGGTTTGGTCCTTTGTGAAGAAAAGTTGCATGTTGTGAGATTTCCACTTTTAGATCTCTTTGTTTGGCTTCCATGATGGTGTGAGATTGATTTGATCTCCATTTGAGCTAAGGTGAGCTCGGATCGAGCGATGGACGATCTCCGTCTCTCGCCGCTCAGGAGGAGACAGATCACGGTCCGTCCATTCTACTTGATCGAAACGGATGATCCTGATCAAATCACGCTAGATCAATTGAATTAATCCTACTCAATTGTGGGTTTGATCATAGCCATTCGATTTTAGATCGGACAGCTCACGAGAAAGCGCATCCACCACCGACTGACTCAGCCGTGCGATGTGACAACATAAATAATTAATCCCGTAGCGCCATGTGGAAAGCGCGTCGTGTCAGCGTGCCACATGACACCAATGGGATTAGGGCTTTAATTAGGGTTAATTAATCCATTTTTAATGCTGAAACTTATAAAACATAACTAATTGTAGAAAAATTTAAAAAATGCAAATGAGGGTTCATTTTAAAAGTATTTCAGAGCGGAATCTATTAAAATTATCCTTAATTAACTTTGAATAATAATTTTAGCTTAATTGAGATTTAATAGAAAAACTTAATTAGCTTAATTACTATTTAATTAATCATCTAATTGATTTTAAACTTTCTGAGGATGTTTAGGGGGATGACCTCTACCTCCACTATTTTTTTGGAATTTATTGGTTTCTTAAATAGGGAAATTGATTGATTAAGCTCTAATTACCTTCTTAACTTAATTAAGTGATAATTAAGTATATGAACAGTAATTAATTAATTATTTGGACTCTTTAATTACCATCGAATAGTAAGGAGGCTTAGGAAATTATATTGGGGTTTCTCTCCTAATCCCTTCCCTAATTTTCCCTCTCTTTTTAACCAAAATTGCTAATTAATGATTAATTAATTAATCAATGAATTAATTAATTAATCAACAACTCAATTAGCTAAATTAAAACTCAAATCATATGAATTCATGCTTGATTAAATGGATAGCTTATGGAGTTAGGTTGGGACCTCTTTTCCAACCCTCTTCCCTTAAGTTAATCTCATTTTCGAAAGATAATCAAATTTGATAATTAAGAAAGAGAAAAAAATGAATTAATGGATTAATCCTTTGATCAATTAAATTAACATTCTAATTAAATATGATTTTCTTAATTAATCCTTGGGTAGTTCTATGGGTGTTGAATAACCTAAAGAGAGCTAATGAAATTATGGTTAACTCACATTTGTGAGAAAACCATAGAAGTAATTAAATGAGTCCTTTAAGCTTAATTAATTAATGATTGTGAGCTAATTACATTGGGCCCCTCTTATTTCATAGGACCATTGCTATTTATTTTTTAATTTATTTGCATATCATATTAGCTCATAATTGTTTAATTAATTACCTTAAGGTAACATAGGTAAGGGTTTAATTAATTGATTTAATCCATGCTTAACTTAACTAAATTACTTTTCATTAAATCAAATTAATTCACAATTGGGTAATGGGATTAGGATTAGCAAATATTTCTCACATTTCTTAAATCAAATCAAACATGAAATTTTTTTAAAAAATGGCATTAAGGAACTTTGGTTTATTTTAAATGTTCTTATTTAATATGATTATCTTTAGGAATTAATTGGATTAAATAAAATTATGTGATTATGTTCTTTTATTTCTCTCCAATTGTATTAAATGTTGTATGCCACTTGTAATCATGCATTCATCCTTTTCAAAAATTAATTAAATTAAATGATTTCCTTTATGTCAAGTTGCATGATTGGCTTAAATTAAAAATATGTGTGGCTATTATCACTATTAAATAGAAAATTACTTTAGAAGTATATAAATCAACTATAACACATAGAGTAATGATAATGATGAATATTTATAAGCTTGTATGCACTTACAACTTAAAACATGTGATATGAAGTTCTCTTTTCTTTAATCTTCATAAATTTACATAAGGATATGAATATCAACAAGTGTATAGTTCATTTGAAAAGGACACAACACTTGCTTGGGTTTATTCTTATGTATATCCATGTTAGAATTTAGAAAACATTTTAGCTCACTGCTACTTCAGCAAATCTCTTAATAAAGAGCTGCTCCAACTCAGCATCACAGCCGTCCGAATAACATGCTATAAAAATTCTTCTCAAGAATATTCATGACCCGTTTGCTTTCATACTCAAGGGATTTACAATTAAAACCTTTGAGAAATTAATCAACACTCACATGCATAAATAAATCAAAATACAATTCTTACATGTTTTATATTCTTATAGTTGTTTGTACACTCATGAGTATTTAAGAATAACGGGTATGTCTAGTCTGGAAACCTAGGGACGCACAGCTTTAAGTAGCCCCAAGGATGTCTCTGTATCGTTCCCCTGGTCAAACAATGGCGAAGTACTTGCTTATAACTTTTATACACTAGTGTGTGCATTTTGCTAATGAATGAAAACCTCACCTTGTTCCATATGCATAATTCAAACCAAAAATATAATTTTTTGCATGATTTTCATTCTTATAGTTGTTTATTGTGGGCTCCGAAAATTTCTCCACTGACCTCTTCGATGAAAAGAGTGTTTTAAGTGTGTCGGTGTAATTTTCAGAAGGCAGATGGAATAGTAGATAAGACACTACCCAGAGATCTCATCCTCATTTGGTGAGAACTTTAGATTTGGTTCTAGGTTTCCTATAGGCATAAGCCCCTATAGTTAATTACCCCTCCCAGTAAGTGAGAGAGAACTTTTGATTAAGGCTAGTCATTAGATCATTGAATGCGTAGCATATAGTAGCAGCATAGGGAGTTTCAAAATTTAGATTATGAAATTTATCATTTCATTAAACCTAGGATTTGGGGAATGATGACGTGTCTGATCTAGATCCTGGTTCGTATTCCACAGATGTCCCTAGTCTACTTAGTCGAGGATATAACCCAACGATAGAAGGATCCTCATCAGCAACACATGTGTTACGTCATCCAAGAAATTCTTGTAGATATGGGGTGGTGTTTTTCTAAGGAGATAATTTTAAGTCGACCTTAGCTGATAGAGGGTTGTTTGCCCTATCAAGTATACCCTATGATTCACAACTCAAAGGGTTGAGCCATTGGGGAGCATAATGAAGCTTCGTGATCATAATATAATGGAGTGGACCGGCCAAACCACCAATGAGGACTCGGTCATAAGCTTCATCTATGGAGCTCTGCCAAGCCACGTAGAAGGACACGCCACATCCTCAAGAGATTGATTGAGAGTGAACATAGCAGAACAGGTGATTTGACATTGGCTCCTTTGTTAGCTAGAGTTTTCTTAATTTATCACCCACAAAAAACTATTGCGGAAGGTGGATAAATTGAGTTTGGTTTAAATTTTTAGTGATAGAGTTTCATTTGAATATTTTTAGATTGATATTTAATTTGATTTGAAAAATTGATTAATTTGAATTTATTTAAGAGCTTTAGATCTTATCAACTCTATTTAGCTGCTAATAGAGGATTAGATCTACTGTCACCTGATAGAATCAGTTTTTCAAAAATTTCACTGATTTGAAACTCTTATTATAATTTTTTAGGTTTTGTTAACTTTACCACCCAAGACTAAACCGGAAGCAACTCAAGATCCTCAGACACTTGAATTTAAGCATTCAACATAATGTCTACTCAGTATAGTAATTTAAGGTAATTTTGTGTTTGAATTATGATATTGATTGATTTTATTTAATTCCATTTCAACAGCCTTTTTTTTTTAACCATTAAAATTTGTACTTGAAATCTCCATGTTCGAGCACATGCATATATTTATAGCTTAGCTAATTTCATCTAGTTAATGAAATTATTGATATTGAAAATCATAATTAGGACGAAATTCCTTAATTTTTTTTTGTTTGAAAAAAGCCTTATGATATTTATAGAACTGGATTTAGTATCACCTTGCTTCTTTACAAGAGTTGCGATCCCATAAGAAGGTTTTGAAGCTATAGGTTCAAAGGATAATTTAATTTGTCATTTTAAGAAGAAGATTTACTCCTCAAAGTAATTCTCATTTTTTTCCTCTTATACTTAAATTTGATTTCCCCCTCTTTTTTTCAAATTTAAATTTTCCCCTCTTTTGTTTCTCCCAATTTCTATAAATAAAGCATGGGGGTGTTGCCTATTCTATCCCATTTATTTGAAAGGTTAGAGTTAAGGCATTTGAAAGGAAGTGATTAGGAGCTTAAGTGGGCTTTCAATTCTGCTTCAATAAATTTTGAAAGTGATTTTTTACCTTTCTTTTATTTTATTTTGTTTTTATATATGTCGTATGTCATTTTAATTCCCCCCCCCCCACTTTTCGTTTGATGCTATAAAATTAGCTACAAGTTTTTCTATTTAGCATTCCTACGTCAGCTCATTTTACCCTCCCTTTTTTTTTCTAAGTCAAAAGATTTGATGTAATTTGCTCCAAAGATCATCCCCATATGACTGGGGTGTTTTGGCTTGTTCACACCCCATCTTGAAGCAGTGGTCTTACACCACAATCTATTTTATTTTTATCTCGTTGTGCCCTACTGAGCACAACGAGGTCTTCAAACCTGCAAAAATACATACAATGCAATATATAATTATTCCCTCTTTTTTTTGAAGTCTGGAAATTAGACAAAATTTTTAGATTTCGAGGGGAGCGACATCTAACAACTAGTTTGGCTTACCTAGATGCCTTGAAGGATCGAGGTGTCTTCACACCACGCCTTATTTTTCCATCTCGTCACCACTGGGCACGAGTCTTCAAACCCCAAAAATACAAGCATATGTATATATTCACATTCACAACCCCACATATCGACATATTGCATTTACAAAGGAACCGGAGATGCGTGATTGGAAATGTAAGGTAAGGGGTGCGACGTCAAAAATCAAAGGAATAATTCGTCTACTGACGATTTTCTTCCCCGATTTGTGACGTAGTGGAAATGGGACAGCTAAAGCAAAGGGGGTGCGACGCCGAAAATTGAAGGAAGAATTCTCATACTGACAATTTTCTTCCTTGATTTACACGATGGAAGCAGGGCAGCTAAAAGCAAAGTGCAATACGGAAGCGGATGGCTAAAGTGAGGGTGCAGCGCATTGAAAACGATGAAATTTGGATGTGTTGAGCTTGCGGAAGGATTCTGAAACGGGCCGATTTCGGCTGGATTATGCAAAAGCAGGCCAAAACAATGAGCTGTAAGCTTAATTGCGATGTGGCAGGTTTGAAGGAAGGAGGTTGGCGGGCGTGGGCTGCAGTAGCAGTTTGGCTGAGCGGGCTGCAGTAGGATTGACGGGCCGGATGGGCTGAACAAGAGCATGACGAGCCGACCGGCGCAGACGACGCAGTCTGAGTCGATTCAGCTGGCGACCATGGGTAAGGCTATTAGTTTAGCTAGAAAATCGATGATCGCTCGAATATTGAATCAAAATTTGGATCGGATCGAGATCGAATCGATTACATTAAGCCGAGCTATGAGCCAAAAATTTGGATCGAACTTTTTTTCGAGCCAGGCATAGATCGGATCAAACCAGCTCGAGATCGGATCGAATTTATTTATTATTAAAAATATTTAAATTTATATATAATATTTTTAAGTTTGTAATAATAAAATAATTCCTAAAATTAAGTATATAGAATTATAACTTGTAATCTTTTAAAATAAATATAATATATTTATAAGTATAAATATTATTTTTTTGAAAATTATATATTTTTATTTTATCCACTTAATTCAATTTTTTTTAATTTTTTTAATAATTATTTTTATTAAATTCAAACTACTCAATCAAAATGAGCCAACTCTGAATTCGAGCAAAAAAAAGTTTAAAATGTTCAATTTGAGCTGGCTCGAAATCAAAACGAGCCAGCTCGAAGTCGATTAGAAAATGAGCCGAGCTGGCTCGAAATCAAATTATTCGAGCCACGAGCTGATCTCGAGCCGAAAGTATTTGAGCGATTTGAGCCGACCTTGAATCGCTCAATCGGCTCGTTAACAACCCTACCGTGGGCCTTGGCCAGCGGGTCACACGGCGGCGAGGTTACGATTTGGTGGAGTGGGTCGCGCGGGCGTGGAGTGGGTCTAGGCCGGGGTCGGTGTGGCGAGGCGTGGGCGGGTCGCAAGCAGAGGTCACCGAGTGCGGCAGACGCGTGAGGCATGGGGCAGGATGTGGATCAGCGTGAGGGTGGAGTTCTGGAATGGCGGGACCGCGTGGTGAGTGCTCTGGCAGAGCAGGAGAACCTGAAGGATTCTGACTGAGTCACGCAGTAACAAAATCGTCGAAACAGCGTTGGCGGCATAGTTTGGCCGGCGAGATTGGAGGTAAAAATGGACTGAAAATCGAGAGAAAGAAAAGGAAATTAAAAGAATTACCATGTATGTCGGAGAGTCCAGGAGAGAGAGAGTAGTGGGAGAGAATGTGAGGGAGAGGTTACATAATGAGGGGGAGTTTTTCTGCCCAAAATGAGAGGGAGTGGTTATTTATTTATTTTTTCCTTTTTCAGAAAACTGAAAGTGGGGGGAACTGTTGAGCATGGGGGTAATGTAGGAATTTCTTTTAATAAATTTTAAATTTATTAAATATTTTAATATGGATTTCACATCGATAAATGCATATAGTCAATATATATATATATATATATATATATATATATATATATATATATATATATATATATATATATATATATATATATATATATATATATATATATATATATATATATATATATATATATATATATATATTAATTTAGAATTCGATGCTCAATGCAATGGTGTCGCTTTTATGATCGGAGGTCGTTTGGTTTGAGTCGACGCCAAATTGAGTCCATTTCAGCTCAAAATGCGCATCGCCGCTTTCGCTTGCTCGATTTTCATGCAAACTCATCCGAATTGAGTGCAAATAGTCTCGTTTGATAAATTTTGACATTTTGATGCCAATGGAGTAATCAATTTTACGAACGAAGGTCGTTTGACTTACATCAGCACCTCTTGACCTTGATATGCATGCAGGCGTGTTGATGACTCGAGTGCTTGATCGGTTGCTCATCAAGTCATGCAACATTTATATCCTTACCAATTTTGATGTTCTGAACACAATGGCTAAGCCCGTTCATCGATCAGAGGTCATTTCGACCATTGTCGGTGATGCCCAATGCATTTTGAACCCCGAGTTGTGCACTGTCGCTTCTGAAGTTCGGCGAATTAGACTTGCGAGCTTGTTTTGATTTATGAAACATATGTGGAGGTGAACATTTATACATCCACATGTATTTAAGAATAGCGGGTATATCTAGTCTAGACACTCGGGGATGCATGGCTTTAAGTAGCCCTAAGGAGGTTCCTACCTCATTCTCTTGGTCAAACAATGGCGAAGTACTTACATAGAACTTTCATACATTTGAATGTGTATTTAGCTACTAAATGATAATCCTCTTTTTCTATAAAAATCATTCATCCATCCTGCATTTAAGTGTGCCAAAAACATATTGTATGCATAGATATATTTAGGACTTAATCATATGCATGGTACATATGATGGAAAGAAATGAACAAATATATGTTGTGTGATAGTAATTAACTCCAATTAATATTAAGATGCCTTTTTTTATTGAATGAGATTATTTAAAGTGAACCTAAACTCAAGATTAATTAAAATATATAATAAGCCATTCATTAAAGAGAATTGATTAATCAATATGCTTTAGATGTGGCTGAAGGTAGGGATAAAGGATGGTGATCCTCTCTTTTCTTCTTTTTATAACACTTAGTTGTTAAGTGTAAACCAAGTGGAACAAAAAAAAACATTAAGTAAAACTTACAAATCTGTTAAGCCACTTAAAGTGAAATCATTATTTATAATTAAATCCTTTCGTACTTAGAAAATTATAACAAAGCCTAGTTAAGGCATACCACACAAGCCTTAATACACATACCTTAGATTAAGTCACCACTTTTAGCCTTATATTAAGGCAGTGTGTGGTTTGATGTATGTTTAGTTTTATGATGTATTATTATTGACTGGATGTTAGGCTGTATGCTTTGTAGAATGGATGTTAGGCCGTGATTAGCCTAATTATATTTTATGTAGGAGATTGTGCTTAAGGGGTGCTTAAAAATAAATATAAATGCTCTGTTTTGTTGGTTGGTTAACCCTTAAGCATAATCTAAATTAGTATAGGTGGACTTGGTTACCTATGCGCAGGGTGCTAAGTCCAAATCATACATATAACTGCTTGGGTTGTATGGTGTATTTAGCTAATACTTGTTTTGCATGTGTAGTTGGATTTACTTTTCCTATTTTTAATGTAATTATGCATTAAGAATCATGATTAGTGTTATGAGAGGATTAAGATGAGCGGAGGCTAGAAGGCTTTGTCTTGGGAGGCCCCCATGATGCCTTGGAGAAAACAAACCCAAATGAAGAAATGGAGGAGATATGAAGAAAAAAAGATAAGAAGCCCCCCATAGCATTTATTCATCCTTAATTGTAATTATTCTTTTGTATACCAGATTGTATAAGGGTAGAGTTTGGCTACCTTTTTTTTTAGGTTGTACGGCGGTACCTGATTGCACCGGCCTTTTATTATTTTGTGGTAGCTATAAAATATTTAATGTTATGTTTAGCTTGTGCATTAGAAATGACATGCCTTTTCATAATTTTTTTATGATTGGTGTTTGTTGTATGGCTTGGATGCGATTAGGCTCTTAGGGAAAAAAAATAAAATTTCTACCAAACTACAACTCATAATTAAATTTCTAAATAACTCATAACCTCATATAAAGCCTATACATTAAATCAAAATAATTAAATGACTTCCCCTTAGCTGAATGGTTGAATGCTTCACAACATGCATATCATATTATTTCTCTCTTGAAAATAGGGGATTTCTATCCTTGCATGACAGGGGAATGCTTGACTTATGAGGGCATCCCTTGTGGTGAAAAACACCTCTTTCTCATTGATTTAGCTAATAATCTAATTACATCATGCATATAGACATACAAAATCCTAACACCTTTGTCAAAATGAAGCATCAAATACAAATAAAATTTGAAAAGATTTGCATTAGACTAAGTAATTACTCATGCCACTCATGCTCTAGTCTCTTTAGGGAGTGGGATTAAGAATTTTAGTATCTTTCTAAATAATAATAACCTAGCTATCTTGCAAAATTATAAGACTCACATACATGGTTTTAAAGCGTAGGAGGAGTTAGCTGATGGCCACTCTAGGCGGTTGTAAGCCAACAGTGGGGCGGTTTATCCTTTCTTATGGAGGTAAACCATATACCCATCTTCGCTTAGATTTAGGTCGCACTTTGGTTCTTACTAAAGCTCCCTAGATTTAGGATTCGAGGTAGCTATTTTATTCGGGCTACAAGCATAAATCCTCTTCTGTTAGGCATTTCCATAATCTTGTATTGTGGGATTATTAACTCAAATACATAATTCTCTTCAATTTCAAATATATAAAGTCCAACCATAGGATATATTGGAATGCTCATTAGGTTTTCCTAGTATCGTGAGCATTCCCTATTTATCTCCCTTTAGCTTCAATAATAAGTGTCTCCTTTTTGATCTATCCCAATTTATCTTCCTAATATAACCAATTTATTGATAGTCCTATCTTTGAAATCTTTGGAGATAATAATTGCCTACTTTAATCGAGAGTATTCCTAAGAAACTCACCTTTCTTTGGATGTAATTAACTATGAGGGCTTGCCCCATAGGGAACTTAAGAACCCAATTTAAATAAACCCTGCTTTACTCATCCATATAAAGTAGGGGAAAAATCTCTAGTATATTCGAAGACCCATCATGCCTCAAAAGTCCTTATGAGGTGATTATGTCCATTATAGGGTGGTGATTCTATCTTTCGAGAGAGTGCACTATTCCTTAATGTTGTACCTGATCACCTCAATAAGTACATCCTCAAATCTACATGGTATCCCCCATACATATAATCAAAAATAAACACCACAGTGAGATAATCAAATGACCTCCTTGGGGCTAGCTAAAGCCTCGTATTCCCGGGATGTCTAGACTATATACTCATTAACATTAAAATACATGAAAAGCTACATATGAATTAAGGAAAAGAAAGCTTTACTTCACATATCTAAGCTATAAGCACATGCAAACATACATGTATTCATAACTACTATCACTCTAATCAATGTAATTGATTTATAGACTTTGAAAAAATATATTTTTAAATTTATTAGTGATAATAGCCATGCATATTATAAATTAATCCAACACATGCAAGCTTATATAAAGAAAAATTATTTGATTAGGTTAATCTTGAAAAGATGAATGCATAATTTTAAATGACATATAATATTTAACATGATTGGAAATGAATAAATAAATATAAATATATGATTTCATTCAGTTGAATTACTTCCTAAGGACAATCATATCAAATAAAATCATTTAAATTAAACCAAAGTTTTTTTAATACCATTTTCAATTTCATGTTTTGATTTGATTTAAGGATGTGAGGGAATAAGTTATTGGTCCTAACCCATTCCCATGTTTATTAATTAACTTGGCTTAATGAAATGTAATTAAGTTGATTTTATGAGTTAATTAGGTTATAGTATACATTAAATATATTAATTAACCCTTTCTTATGTTACCTTGATGTGATTATCCAAATAATTATGAGCCAACATGATATGCATATGAATTGAAAATTAAATTAGCAATGATCCTAAGAGATAAAAGGAGCCTGTGGTGAAAATATTCTCGCCTTCATCTATCCTTTTGGAGAGGATAAATGAAAACAAAAATATACACCTTTTGGTCGGGACACCACGTAGATTCACAGATGTTCTTATTAGGGTGATTATGTATGACATTGAGGAGAGGTGTACTATCTCGAAAGATAGAAGTCACCACCCTATAATGGACCTAATCACCTTAATAGACAAGTGCATGTACTAGAGATTTTCCCACTTTACATGAAAAGTAAAGTAGGGTTTATTTTAAACTAGGTTCATTGTTTCTATGGGCAAGCCCCATATTTAATTACATCTTAAGGAAGGGATTCCTTAGGAATACTCTCGATTAAGGTAAATGATCATTGTCTCCAAAGATTTCAATAAGTAGGACTATCAATCGATTAGTTTATTTTTGGCAAATCAAGTGGGATAAATCAAGAGGAGAGAGTTCTTATCAAAGCCAAATAGAGATGAGTAGGGGATGCTTAGGATACTAAGAAGCCTAGTAAACTGTGGGCTCTGAAAATTCACCATCGACCTCTCGATAATATTTGAATTGAAGAGAGTATGATTTAAAGTGTCGGTGTAATTTTCAGAAGGCAAATGGAAGAGTAGATAAGACACTACCCAGAGATTTCATCCTCATTTGGCAAGGACTTTAAATCTAGTTCCAAGTTTCCTATAGGCGTAAGCCCCTATAGTTAATTACCACTCCCAGTAAGTGAGAGAGAACTTTCGATTAAGGCTAGTTATTAGATCGCTAGATGTGTAGCATATAGTAACAGGATATGGAGTTTTAGAATTTAGATTATGAAATTCATCATTTTAGCTTAAACTGAATGGTTGGACGAATGATGACGTGCTTGATCTAGATCCCATGGTTCCATCATCCCGGGCTATCGTGGTCCCTAGTCTACTTAGTCATAGGAGGTAGTCAACCCAACCTGATCGAAGGATCCTTATCAGTAACACATGGGTTACATCGTCCAAGAAATCCTTGTAGACCTGGGTGGTGTTTGTCTAAGGAGACAGGTTTAAGTCTACCTTAGCTGACAAAGGGTTGTTTGCCCTATCAAGTATACCCTATGATTCATAACTCAAAGGGCAGAGCTATTGGGGAGCATATGGGCTACGGTCGTGATCATAATATAATGGAGTCTGACTGGCCAAACCACTCGATCAGAGGACTCTGGTCATAACTTCTTCATTTATGGAGTCTACTGGCCAAGCCACGCAGTCAGAGGACACGAGCCACATCTTTACTAGCAAGAGATTGATTGAGAGTGAACATAGTAGAACACTTGATTTGACATTGGCTCTTTTATGAGCTAGAGTTTTCTTAATTTGTCACCCTCGATAAATAGTTGCGGAAGGTGTATAGATTGAGTTTGATTTAAATTTTTAATAATAAAATTTCATTTAAACAACTTTTTATATTGATTTTTAATTTAAGTTAATTTGATTTGAATAATTGATTAATTTGAATATATTTAAGAGCTTTAGATCCTATCAACTCTATTTAACTGCTAACAGAGAATTAGATCTACTGCCAAATCGTGAATCCTCGATATTTTGAATTTAAAATTCTTATTATAGGTTTTTAGGTTTTGTTAACCCGGACCCAGTCCTGAGACTAAACCGATAAGCAACCCATACAACATCCTCAGACACTTAAATTTAAGATTCAGCATAGTGTCGGGGCCCATGCGGGTGTATTTGAGAATGCCTTAATTAATGCCTTCTGTTCACTTGTACAAAGTATTGCGAATCCAGTGACATAAAAGACATTATAAATTGATCTGATATCTTATTAGATTTTTCAGATTAATATTTAATTGATTCCCATTTAGCCTGTGCAGCCCTTTCAGACATTAAGATTTGCACTTTAAATCTCTATGTCCGAGCACATGTAGGTGTTTATAGCTTAAATAATTTCATCTAATTAATGAAATCATTAATTTTTAAAAATTATAATTAGAATAAAATTTCTTAATTTTTGATTGAAGGAAGCCTTATGATTTTTGTAGAATTGGATTTAGTATCTGGTGGCTTGTACAAAGAGTTGCAGATCTGGTGGCGAAGAAGGCATTTTGATTTAGATTGTAGTTTAAAACATTACTTGCACTTAGTTTACTTGTTGAGTTTTTATAATTCTCCCAATTTGATTATGTTAAATTTACATCACTTTTGATAGGTTATGTCGATTTCAGTGTTTATTGCTTTAGCCATACTCATGCTTATTAGCTAGCATAGTAATCACCTCCATATTCGTATGTGAGTTATTAAACTCGATTTAGATTCATCCTTAACTCCATATTAAATTTTATAGACTTTGAGTTTATTGCAAGTTTGTTATGAGTTTAATATCAGTCTCCCCAAATTCCAATTAAAGCTTATTTAATTTTGAGGAATTTACAAGAAAAGAGAACTCACTTTACTACTTCAATTTAAGCCATAGAGAATTGAAATTAGAGTTGGTGAGTTTAATATTAACCTCCCCAAATTTTACTTGCATTTTAAATGAGTGTTCTATTCTTTCCAAAATTTTTTTAGTGCTCTCCCCCTATTTCTCTTTGATTTAACATTTATCTTCATGATATATTCTTTTGTTTAACTTAAGTTTAAGCAATTTCCATTTCGATTTGTTTAAGTCTTGAATTTTAGTCTAAATTTCAGCAGCCTCCCGGCGTCATCCCCGTGTAGGGGGCTACATTAAGAGTGTTTTGGCTTACTTGGTACACCCTCTTGAGCGTAGCGAGCGGTGTCTTGCAACACCATAGTCGGGTTTTAATCTTGTCGAGCCCTCTTAAGCACGACGAGGCCTTCAAACTTGGAAGAAGACAAATGCAATATATATTCATCCCCCCTTTTTTCTAAGTCTAGAAATTAAACAAAATTTTGACAGCATTTCGTCTAGGGGGAGCGACATCTAGCAGATGTTGGCTTACTCGGTACACCCTCTTAAGCATAGCAAGTGGTGTATTGTGATACCATAACCGGTTTTTCATCTCATCGCGCCCTCTTGAGCACGATGAGACCTTCGAACCTGCAAAGAAACATAAGCATGTATATATATCAATGTTCATAGATACCACATATTCTGACTCATTTTTCTGTGTGCCACAAGGCCCGGTAAGGGAACAAGGTTGGGTATGCCGAAAACCAAGAGAAGAACCCACCTCTTGATGGTGTTGCTTCTCTAGATGTGATGAGGCAAATAATGGAAGGATAAAGCGAGGAGTGTGACACTGAAAATTGAAAGAAGAACCTATCTCTTGATGGTGTTCTTCCCCGATTTGTAGAGAAGCGAGGGATTGGAAAGGTGATGCAAAGAATACAACACTGGAAACTGAAAGAAGAACCCACCTCTTGACGGTGTTCTTCCCAGTTCTACAAAAAATTGACTGCTGGAAGAAGGTGTAGACTGGATTGCTGGCCTGACAGAGCGAGGCTGCCGACAGCAGTGATGGAAAGAAGGTCATCTGTCGTGCGGATCGACCGAAGGATCTGGTCCCAGGAAAGGAGGGTCTTGTGATGAGACGCCGGGTTTGAATGAGCGAGCCCAGGCGAGCGGATCTGGCAGCGGTGGGCTGCTGAGAGTGAAACGTCACCGACCTGGAGTGGTCTACCCAAAGAGTGCTGACGCAATGCAGCGATGCTGAGTGTGGATGCGATGCCGGCTGGATCATACGCAGTGGGATGCGGATGTGTGGCAGATGTGGATGCACTGTGGGGCGGGATGCAGATGCACTGACGTGCAGAAACAAGATGGAATGCGAGAGGCTGAAAGAGGGAATTACAGGCGTGGGAATGGAGGAAGAGAGAAGGAGTGGAACCATTTATTTCTCTTTTCTTATTTCTTTGAACCAGAGAAAATGAGAGGGAGTAGTTTTTTTTTCGGTTAAGTGAAACACAAAACAAAAAAAAAGGGTGGGAACAGTTAGATTTAGGTTTATTTAATTTTTTTAAGCAATTAATCACTATTTAAGTAATTAATCACATTTTGAGCCCCAATTTGTGCGCTGCCACTTCTGATTGCTCTTTAGATTTTGCAATATTTATATTTTGATCAATTTTGATATTCTAAACATGATGGCAAAGTCCGTTCGTCAATTGGAGGTCATTTTGACCATTTTTAGTGACGTCCAGTGCATTTTGAGCCTCCATTTGTGCACTCTCACCTCCGAAGTCCGTCGAATTCTATTTGTAAGCTTGACTTTGACTTATGGCACACATATGGAGGTCAACATAAATATCCCAAACTACCCTATGGTTGGGCTTTATATTTTTGAAATTGAGGGGAATTATTTGTTTGAGTTGAATTTTTATTAGAAGTTAGGGCTTATAATTCCACAATACAAGGTTATGAAAATGCCTAAGAGGTGAGGATTTATGCTTATGGCCCAAAGAATGGAGAAATAATCTCAAAACCTAAATCTAGGGAGCTTTAGTGAAGGCCAAAAGCATGACCTAAATCTAAGGCAAAAAATGGGTATTCAGTTTGCCTCCACAAGAGAGGACAAACTACCCGACTGTTTGGACTTACAACTGCCTGGGTTGGCCGCCAATTAACTCATCCTACGATTTTAAATATGTAGGCAAGTGTTATGCTTATGCAAGATAGCTAGGCTGTTATTTATTTAGAAAGAGACTAAGTCCTTAAACTCACTCGCTGAAGAGACTAGATCATGTAAGGGCATGCTTCAAATGACCTAAATCTAATGCAAATCATATTACATCTTATTTTCATTTTTGGACAATCATTTGACTCAAGCTATAGGATTATTTATGCCTAATGCATGAGAAATTAGATTATGGGCCAAAATTAGCAAGAAGGGAGGTGTATTTCCACCATGGCTCTCAAAGGTCAAGCCAAATTCTCTGGCACAGGTGGAAGCCCTCTAAATCAAGAGTGAAGTAATATACTGTTGCGCATGATGTTGTAAAAGAAATCCTCATCCAACTAAGAGGTTGCTAATTCTTTTATCTTGATTTTTAGTTTAGGCTTTAAATGAGGTTATGAGTTATTTATCTTTTAAATGTGTTGATTAATTTGGTAGAATATTTATTTTTCCCTAAGAGCATAATCTTCATCCAGGCCATACATCAAAGCAAGGAAGAAACTAGGAAAAGGATGCCATTTCTAAAGTACAAGCTAAATAAAATATCAACATTTTATAAAGCTAATGCAAAAGAATAAAATGTCATGTATGGTCGAGCACCACCGCACAAACCCAAAAATAAATTGGGTAGTTGAGCTCTACCCTTATACAACCCGGATTACAAATGAATTAATTACAATTAAGTAAGGAATTCATGTTATGGGGGTCTTCAAGCTTCATTTTTCATTCTTCTTATCTTCTTTCTTCTTTGGTTCCTTCTTTTGGATGGTTGGAAGGTGGTTGCTCCAAAGGCTTCACATGGTACATAAAGCATGGCCTTATAACCAATGCTCATCCTAATCCCCATAACGATCATTCCAAAATCCAAATTGCAAAATTACATGAGAAGGGAAAAAGTAAATCTAACAAAAACCTATAATATAGAGATTAACTAAATAAACCACACATTCCCAATCATGTATATTGGACTTATCACCCCACACATGAGTAACTAAGTTCACCTGGCCTATTGGATTATGCTTAGGGGTATAAAGTACCTGCAAGCAAAATCATTTATATTTTTATTACAGCACCCCTTAAGCACAATCCCTGCAGAAGATAATGATTAGACTAAATCGTCCTACCATTCATTCTATGCACTTACACCCTAATATCCAGACTAAAACATCATATCATAAAATAAAATAAACATCAAACCATGCACCACCCTATCATAGGACTATATGTGGTGACTTAGCTTAATGTGTGTGTCATGTAAAGTCTATGTGGTATGCTTAGCTAGGCTTTAAGGTTAGGATTTTTCAAGTATGAAAAGGTTCAACTTAGAATGGTGGTCTCATTTAAGTTATTTAGTTGATATGGGTTAATTTTATTTGATGATTTGACTTGGTTTGAATGAACCTACTTAATTTTTAAAGGTTGTAAAGAGAGGAAAAGAGAACAGAACTTCTCTTTCCTCCCTACCTTAAGTGATTTCTAAGGTAGATTCATAAAGGATTTTTTTAGTGAATGCTTTATTATGTATTTAAATTAATCCTAAGTTTAAATTTTCTCTAAATAAATCTATTCAAAATGAAAGAAATTTTAAGATTAAATAAAGTGAATTACTATCACAAAACACACAACATTTTATTTCTTTTTTACATGTGTATAACATGCATATGAATGGATCCTAAGGATATCTGTACATACAAATGGGAATGTTTAGCATACTCTATGATGAATGCTAAGTGAAGTTACTTAAAAAAATTTGGAATGTTTTATGTATGCATGATTTTGTTAAGTAGAAGAGAGTGACTCTTTTATCCATCTTTCATATGCATATTTATAAGTATAAAAGACATAAGTGAGTACGACACCATTATTAACCAGGGGTGTAAGGTACAAGACCTACTTAGGGATAATTAAAGCTTCACAATCCCGGGGTTGTCCAAACTAATATACCATTTTTTTAAATACAAGTGCATGTACAAAAAGAAATACATGTAAAGAGAATGCTAAGTGAACTACATAAGAAAATTTGAATGCTTTATGATACATGATTTTTATTATGAGAAAAGAGGTTTTATTATCCATTTTTCACATGCAGACATGTATGTATGAAAGGCATAAGTGAGTACGACGCCATTGTTAACCAAGAGTGTAAGGTACAAGATCTACTTAGGGCTACTTAAAGCCTCGCAACCCTAGGGTTGTCCAGACTAATATACCACTTTTCTTAAATACAAGCATATGCACAAAAGAAATGAACAGAAAAGAAAGATGCAAAAGTTTACACTTATGTTTTAACTTGGTTATGCAATTTATTTGTGTAAGTGTAAGGATCTTTCTTAAGTCATAATATGGAAGAGGATAAGAATAGATTTAAGCAAGTGTTATGTTCTTTTAAAAGAACTATACACTTTGCAAATCTTATTCAAATCTATATTAAGAGGAAAGAAAGGAAGCAAACATAAGACACATTTTATATTCACATGCAAGCTTATAAATAAACTATAAGTAGCACACTTTCAGTTTTAGGTATTTGATTTATAGATTTTGAAAATAGTTTTGAATTTAATAGTGATAATAGCCACTCATATTTTTATTTTAGCCAAAACATGCAATTTGACATAAAGAAAACATTTCATTTTGAATTTGATTTTAGAAAAATATGAATGCATGATTTTCATATGACATACACATTTAGCATACTAGGAAAGAAATAAAATGATATAAGCATGTAATTTAATTCATTCTAATTAATTCCTAAAGACAATCTTATGAAGTTAGATTATTTAAAGAGACATTCATTTTATTTTGAGTTTGATTTGAATTAGGAAAGTGTGAGAATGTTTGCTAGTCTTTACCCATTCCCACATGTGCGTATTATTTTAGTTTAGTTTTTAGGTGATTAGATTAATTTTATTCTTTAGTTAGGTTAAGATGTAGATTAAATTAATTAATTATTCCTTACCTATACCACTTTAACATAATTAATCAAATAATTACCCAATGCATGACATAAAACCACAAGGAATTTAAATCAGCAATGCATCCAAGGAAAGAAAGGTACCTAATACAATCGGCTCATAATTAATGATCAATTAAGCTAAAGGGTTTAATTTAAGTACTTTCAAAACCTTTCCCACACATATGGGTTATGTATGATTTTCTTAAGTTTACTTAAGTTATTGAACACCTAAGTATCTACCCAAGAAGGATTGATTAAGTTTCTGGATTAATTTTGAATATTTTTTATCAAGTTAATTAAGTAGGTCATTAGTGGATTATCCCTTAATTAAGTTTAGATTAAGGAAGGGGGTTTAGGGAATAGCTTAAGAAAATTAAAACAAATCATTTTACACTCAAAATTTAATATCTTTTAATCTAGAGGTTATTTTGACTTAAAATTTTTATGATAGGTGTATTTTGACATCAGTTCTAATATCTAAAAATTTTAACTTAATCTAACATGTATTTCTAATTTAATTAAATAAATTTTATTTTCACTAAAAGTCTAATTAAGATCAAAATATTTAATGAAATTTGGAGATTTTTAGTTTGTTGGATTCCTCTCGGAAAGATGAATCCAATGAGCTCTTATTTAGAATTTTTGGTTAAGTAGTTTATTTTTGATAAATTTTTGAAGTTTCAAGTATTTTAATTAATTTTTTAAATCAAAAAAAATTGCTACCGATGGCCATGTGGTGCCTTGTGACGATTGATTTGAGCATGGCACATGCAGGATATGTGGCACCGCGAATGGCATGGAAAAGAGTGTCAATGTGGGAAAAGCCACCAGCCTCGGACACCGATTGATTGGATGGTCGATCAGATCGACGATCCGGCGCAGGCGCGGTGAGCCATCTGATCATGCAAACCATATGATCGGATGGTCCATATCTCATCAAGCAATCCACATCCGGTCGTCCATCCCCGAACCGCTGGATCGAACGTGGTCGCCACCGGTGGTGAATAGTGAATTTAGGCTATTTGGGAAGAAAAAATGATTTATAAGTGAAAAACTTATCCAAATGGACACGTCTTCACATCGATTTACATCAAAAAAATTCTATTTTTATAATTGGGATGATTTAAAGTAGAAATGCAGGATTATCTAGGGTAGATTCCCAAAAATTATGCAAAATCTATCACAAAATGAAAGATCCTTAGGCTCGCTACATTTTTTTGAAGGTTACCACCAGATGATGGCGGTGGTGACTCGGCGTGCTATAGTGAGGGAAGAAGCCTGAAGCTTAGATCCTTCATGAAAATGAAGTTTCCTCAGGTGATCATCGTTTCCTCGTTGAAATCCCCTTAGGGGTATTTCTCTCCAAAATGAAGTGGATGATTGCTAATGACTTTTGGGAGCTCTAGGAGGAGGAGAATGAGAGGAATGAGGGTTTTGTTTAGCCACTAAAGCCTTGGAATGAAAAGTGTAGTGAAATGAGAATTTTTCTACTTTGTGTTTAAAATTTTGGCTCTAAACTCATGTCACTTGGCTTGGGGTGGTTGATAATGGAAGAGAATCCTCCTAGGTGGCTCCCTATGATTTGCTAAGGCATGGAAAGTGGCTGCCATGAAGGACAAGTGGGTGTCCTAGCCAAGGGGAGGTGAGTGTCCTTCATGCGAAGTGTTCTACTGGGAGAGGTGAGGTGATTTCACCTCCCCATGAGTTATGGCTGCCCCAACCACTCCTTGGGTCAAAAAATCAGTGTCCTTGGTGCCTATGTGGACCAATGGATGAGTGCCAAGTGGCCAAGGAAGAGAAATGACCACTTGGGAAAGTGCTTTTTCTCATGGGATGCCCTTGACCCAAGGGCAAAGTGATCATTTAGCTTCGTATTTGATTTGGACAAACTTGAAATGGGTCAAAAGTAAGTTGGATCAAATTTCATGTCATTTGAAGTTCATTTGGTTTAATTTGGGTTAGTTTGACCCATTTGGGTCAAAATAGGTTAGGTTGACCAATTGGTCAAATTAGGTCAAACCAAGAGTTGGGTCAAGTTCAAATGACTATTTGGAGCATATTGGTTTAATTGATTTCAATTAATTTGGTTTAATTTGGATTTAATTTGGATATTGACCAATTTGATCCTTTAAATAAGCCAATCCAATTTGACCTAATTGACCAAATTGGCTTGAATTATGGCTTGGTTTGGGTTTGGTTGATCAATTAAAATGGATTGGTATCTTTGTTTCCAATCAATTTTATTTAGATTTGATTTCGGCTTGATTTGACCTTTTAGGTCAAGTTGGGTTCATGGTCAATTAGGCTAGGTTTGGTCTGGTTGGCCAATTGGTCAAATTGGGTTTAATTGAGGCTTTAGTCAAGTTCAATAATCAATTTGGAGTGAACTTGAGCCATTGGTTGCAATCAATTTGGTTTAGGTTTTAATTTGGCTAGTTTGGGTTCATGTGAGTTAGGGTTGACTTGGTCATAGTTGATTGACTGGTTTGACCCAATTCATGATAATTGATTAACCTATGATGATCAACAAATATGACATGAAGTTTTGATTGACTTAATTCACTTTGATTTGGATTGAATTGAATTTTGATTCAGGGTCAAATTGGCCACTTTGGGAGCCAAAAGTTGGTTTGATCAAGGCTTGATTGAACTCACATATGGATTTATGATTGAAAGTCAAATGGGTTTTGATTCATTTGATAATTTCAAGTCAAGGGTGAACATGAATTTGACTTAGTTTGATTTTGAATTTAGTTTTGGTTTGATGATTGAAGTTTATGTTTATATTTGGATTCATGATTGAAGAATTGATTGAATCATGAAGAAAAAATCAAGGGTTCTTGAATTTGATTTTGGCTATGTTCAAGAATTTGAAAAGGCTTAGGTTAGATTTTTGGTTGAATTTAAGTTTGAGTTTTGAATTGATTCTTGGATATTTGAATTTATAATTCATTTATATTTGTGAATATAAATGAGAATATAAATGGGTTATGAGAAAATTTCTTGAAATTGAATTGATTTGGATTTGATTTGAGCTAAGTCTATAAGATAGAATCAAAGGGCTTAAGAAAGATTTTGAATTTAGAATTTCAATCATGAGCATCAATCATTTGGAGCTGATCATGGATTTCAATCATTTGGAATTAATTTGAGTTTAAGTAAAATCAATTAAGCTGGAATTAATTGTTGATTTGATTTGGAGTTGAAGTTGATATGACTTTGGAGTTGATTTGAACTTGACTTAAAGGAAGGAAGTGAGGAGTCGGTTCAAGCTATAAGGTAGGCAAATTTTCCTAACACTCCTAAGGCATAACCTATTCCTATCGCTAACTCTTCTAAGTCTCTAGGGCTAGGTTAAGTGTCCACCTAATCACTAGATGTGTCTTAAGACTAAGAAATTCTTAAAGTCTAAGAGAAGTCCTATGTCTAAGATGGAGGGGTTGAGAGCTCATTCTAATAATGAGGTCAACAAAGGGTGCGCTCAATAGGTTTGGTGTGACAGATAAGGAACACCACACATATTGGTGTTGATCGAAATGATCAACAACACTGAACAATCACAAGCTCTAACATAGACAATCTACTCCTAACCCAAGGTGTAGAAGGAAGCCAGAGCTTAGTGCAATTTGGCTCTTCTTATGTCAAGGGCATAAGAGAGGGAAGGAGGAATCCACTAGGGATAGAGTATGTGAACCTTCCACTAGGGAAGTAGGTTCAAGTCATCCTTAAGGGGATGAGAGATTTGATTTGATTTGAGTCTTGCTGGGGAGAAATTTGATTTGATTTGTTAAGTTTCATTGGGGAGAAATTTGATTTGAATTGTTAAGTTTTGCTGGGGAAGAGGGTTGAGTTTATTTCAATTAGTTATTTGTTTAATTGTGTTTGTTTTGACTCCACCGAAGATAGACAATTGAACTCTCCACTAGGGAAGCAAGCTCAAGTCATCCACAAAGTGAAGAAAGGTTGTGAAATCTATTGAGGGATTAGAATTCTGGATCCGCTAGGGAACTAGAAAGATTTGCATCTCACTGAGGAGGAGCAAAAGGTTTGATTTGGATTGATTGATTATTTTTTTTGTTTGTTTTAATTTTTTTTAATTTTGGATCATGAAATGGGCCCTATTAGTTTGCGATGGATCACACTGAGTAGAAGCCATGGAGGCCTAGACCTAACTCAGATTTACCAATCTAAAGAGGTAGTCTACTAAACACATAGTAGGACTAGCCAACCAATGGGAATGCCTTTCGGTATGCAATAGCTGCACTAGAAAGAAAATATAGTAGACTTACATCCTCCAAAGCAGGGACTAGTTGCTGGGGTGATCCATTGGCGTGGCAACATATCAAACCCAACCTATGGCTGATTATTGAGTGAATGCCTCTAGGGGACTTAAATCAACTCAAAGATAGTTAAAATTAATTTCATTTTTTAGTTATTTTGATGGGTCCCCATCGGTTTGCATGGACTGCACTGAGCAGGGGACATGGAGGCCTAGACCTAATTCAGACTTACCAATCTAAAGGGTCTAGTTTACCAACCACAAGGTAGGACTAACCAACAAGAGGGATGCCTTTCAGTGTGCAATGATCAAGTTAGGAAGAAAGAGCAGGGACTCATATCTTCCAAAATAAGGAACCATTGGGGTGATCAGTTGCTTTGGGCAACAAATCAAACCCGACTTAGGGCTAGCTATTGAGTGAATTCTGTTAGGGGATTTTAATCAGCTCAAGGATAGTCAAGATTAATTTCATTTTAAATTTTTTTTATTTTGATGGATTCCATTGGTTTATGATGGATCACACTGAGAAGGAACTTATATTAGCCTAGACCTATCTCAGATTTACAAAACCAAAGGGAGTAACTTCCCGACTGATGGGAGAACTATCTGACCAAAGGAGTGCCTTTTGGTTTGCAGTGATCAATTCGAGGGAAGAAAGCTCAGGGACTCACATCTTCCACTACAAAAGACCACTGGGTAATCGGTTGCTTTGGGCAACAAATAAAACCCAACCTAGGGCTGCCCATCGATTTGCTACAATCATGCTAGAAAGAATGCATCATTATCTTATATCTTTCAAAGCAGAATGACTGCCAAGGTAACTTGCTTGTGGCAAAATATATTGAACCCAACCTAAAGGTGACTACAGAGTGAGTACTGACCAGGGGATTTATCTCAACTCAAGTAGTCAGGCAATTCCTATAGGGAGTTCTACTGACACTGCCCTAGAGATAGAATGCCTGCTTGGGAAAAGGGGCCCTTTGGGGGCTTGAATTCCTAATCCACAAGCGAATTAATTTGTTTATTTTTTAAATTTATTTTATCATGGACTCTGTTAGTTTATGAGGGATCAAACTGAGAAGGAGCTTATATCGCCTAGATATCTCAGATGAACAAGGAGAATGCATCATCGAACAAATTTTCCAACCACGTGAGTGGATACTAGGAAAGGGGAGGCCCAATCCAAAAGTAACCTAGGTAGTGTCTAAAAGGGGGTCACAAAGGACATGATCCAAATAGAGTGCCCGCAGGGGATGGAGCTGCTAAGGGCTTAATCTAAAATCCTGGAGAAGATGACATGGCTAGCCATAAATCCAATAAGTATTCGGTGGTCAACTCAAAGAGAAAGCAGAGGGACTTATATCTACAAAGAGTGGTGTATCCACCTAGTGAGTCGCTGTCAGCATAGCGAACATCAACCAACCTAAGGTGCCCATCAGTTTGCAACAATCAACATAGGAAGAAAGCTCAGGGACTCACATCCTCCTATAACGGAACTGATTGCTGGGATAGTCTGTCTTCAACTCGATAGGTGCTATCCGACCTAGGGTAGCTATTGAGTGAATGCCACTGAGGGACTTAGATCAACTCAAAAGTAGTCAAGAGGAAAGGAGCCTCTGGGGGACTTATCCTAAACCTCAAACATACTCAACCTAAGTAGATCATGATGGCTAGTTCAAGAAGAAAGCACGGGGACTCACATATTTTTAAACAAAGCCATCATGAGGTAGCTTACTGGCTGAGTAATGAAGACTACCATACTAACAAGGTGCTCGTTGGTTTGCAATAGTCAAGTTAGGAAGAAAGCTCGGGGACTCACATCCTCCAAACAAGTGACCACTGGGGTGACATACTAGTGAGGTAGCAAGTAAACCTGACCTAGAGCAGCTAACGAGTGAGTGCCATAGGGGGCTTACTCCTTCATCAAAAATTTCTTGAGATAAAAGATATGTGTTCAATCTGTGCTTGTGTTAAAGGGAATAAGATGCCTCTTGGGTTATCTTACACCTACCTTAAACACGCTGAGAAATTTCATGAAATAGTATCATCGATGGCAAAAAGGGATTCCCATTAAGAAAGGATGTCGCCTGGGTTCTCTCACACCTAACTTAGTTATGCTAATTGAAATAGGATATCTCTCAGGTTCTCTTACACCTATTCTAATAGCGCCGAGAGGTTGTGTTTGTGTTGTGAAAGAGGGATAGGTTCCCACTAGGGGACTGTTGCACCTACCCTGAATACGTCATGGCGGATTCACAAGATAAACAAACAACGCTTCAAAAGAAGAGAAGATTTTGATAAAATGGAATTAGATTTTTGTTGATTGATAGAATTGTTTTTAAACATGATTTTTATGGGTAATATTTCTTCAAGATGAGCCCATTAATTGGAAGCATTAGGTGTTCCCCTTTACAATCAATAAGTTGATAAGATCCTCCATGGTAGGCCTTCTCTATGATATAGGGGCCTTCCCAAGTGGGTTCAAACTTACCTCCCATCTTTCAACGGGCAACAATTGGTCACCTTAGAACAAGGATGAGCTCTCCTACTTGGAAAGTTCTAGGTCGGACCAAATCGTTATGAGCTTGAATCATTCGAGATTTTGGTACGCCCTGAGGCGTCTCTCCTACCATAGTGGTTTAAACTGCTTTCCATCCTTCGAATCACCATAGTAGGCTTTTCAACGATTGGAAGTAGAGTCTTGATTTGGAAAGTTTTGAGGTAGATTAACTTTGAAAGAGTTTAAACCATATATATTTAATGTTGATTAAAGTCTTTCTTCTCTTGGGTTGAACCTTGGAGGCAACATCTTTGATGCCACTTCAATTTCTTTTGGGTCCATCTTTGTTATGTTTTACTACAAGCCTTAGAGTCCCCAAAGTCATCCTAATTGTATCTAAGGGATCAACTTGTGTAGCATCATAACCAATTGAAGACAACTGCTGAGATTGTAAAGATGGTCTTCCTTTTTCCTGGTGATTAGAGAAAGGCAAGACCTTATAGTTGTAAACTTGAATGGAAATGATAAGTACAAACAACTTCTTTTCCTCTAGCATCATTCGACCCATCCTTGAATGAGGAGACCATATGCAAGGAGATTATATCTGCTGTCGAATTTGAAGTAGGCAAAGTGGATGCCTAACTGGAATCTTTTGAATCAGCGCATGCACGAATCTGAATATCCTTCATTTTTTATTGGGAATGATAGTATCTTTTTTCTTTAGTAAGGTTGACTTCAAACTTTGATCTTCTTCCTAATGTAGATGTTCGCCTCAGAAGTTTACAAAGTAGGAAGGGCAATAGGTTCAATTGAGTTTGTAAACTACTTACCTTTAGGGATGTATTGAGCACTTCATTATGATCTTAGATAAAACAATCCTTAAACTACAAAAGTAACCTAACCAAGTCATCAGTATTTTCTTTCTGAGTTATCATATATGGATGTTTGGGAGGGTGGGTGGACCACCTTTATGCTCTGAGATTGATCTCTTAAAACAAATTAATTGATGATTTAATTTTCTTCTCAACTTCCAGGAGTTCATCCCCTACTTGAGAATCTTCAAAATTCTTTAAGCAAAGTAGGTAGACTAAGCAAAAGATGATCTTATTGCTCCATTTGAAGGTTTGTCTACAACTACTGAATCTTCTTTTGAATTTGAAGAAAGAGATATGAAGTGGAGATTTGGTAGAGGTAGGAGCAACTCTTAACTTCCAATCTTGTAATAATATCATGAGATAGTAGAATTGGAGTCAATGTTGCACACATACCTACTAAGTTTCTAGTCATCTCATACATGAATCATCCTTTAGATCTTTTATTACTATCTCCTCCAAAGACTTGTCAAAAGTAGACTCAAAACTTATTTTGTATATTCTTTTTCTTTCTCCCCCCTTTTTATTTACACCTTGTACACATAATTCATCCTTTGGATTCCAAATCAATGTGCATTATTGGTGCTTCACCTTTTCTCTTTTTTCTTCTTTCCTTTCTCTTTTCATTTCACTTTTCTTTTCTCTTTTCTCTTTTATTTTATTTTATTTTTCTTTTTTTTCTTTTGAGTCTTGGTTTATGTTGTGTTCTTTGGAAGATATTACTTATCTTTCTTTTTCTTAAGATGTTCTATGTTGAGTATGACTTGAGGAGGTTGCCACTAATTGAGCAAAGAAGAATCAGGTTAAGCTCTAACCAAACACTTCTCTTTTCTCCTTAGAAAAGGTGAAGATGCGCTCATTATTTAGATTAGTAGGTGACATTCCAAAATAGCTTGAGATCTTAAGATTAAACTTTAGAACAGTTTGGTGTTCCTATTTTGGATTGTAAGGTGTATTTTAAGGAGGATTTATAATTCAATTATTTTCAATGACTGGTTTGTTTCTTCCTATGGTGTTGATTGAAGTGGTAAGACCCCACCACTGTAATAATTGGCTTCTATGATATCTTCTAGAAGAGAGCTAGAATTGATATTTACCTACTTTTTTTATAGTGCCCAAAGTTTCTTCTTGTTGGATTGGATGACTCTAACTCTTTGTTGATGGCGACACCCCGATAGTTTTAAGATGGTGGTGTTTCTTCTTGAGTTGGAATCTTTGAAGGCATCAAGTCCATCGGTACCACTATTTTATGGATCATGATCATTATTGTGATTATCATTTTAAGAGTTGTCTTCTTTTAGGAATTAGGATTCAAGTTATTTGAGTCATACTTATCTGGAATGGATAAGACATACTCAAAAATCCTTATGAATCTTGTTCTTGGCTCTTGAAGGAACTTTTATGGTCTTTTTCTTTTGATGAGGGAAACTCAGAATTAGACTGTAGGTCAAGCTGGGGAAGTGGCTTCTTGCCTGCCACCTCCTCTCCACTAATGGTCGTGAGGACTGGAATCTCTGCGTTGTTGGAAAGAGAACCACATAGGCCTTCACTCAAACATTGTTGCTTTGAATTATTAACTTGATTTGATTGTTGGCTTGGAACCCCCACTTAGCAAATTTAGGTATGCTAAAAAGGGCTCCAAATACTGGAGAGATCTTGAATTTCTAGAGGAGAGTCCTCAAATTTGATTTAAGTTTAGAACCCTCATTCAACAAATTTGTGTATGCTGAATGTAGTTTAAACATTTTTGAGTTTATAAGCCATTTTCAAACAAATTTGGTGTATATCAAAAAATGGGTTCAAATATTTTAAAGGGATTAATGCTTCCATTGGTTCATATTTGAATTTGATTTTTTTGTTGATTTGTGGATTTTGGATTTTGCTCACTTAGCAAATTTAGGTATGTTAGGTGATGTGTTTGAAAATAATTTTGTTCTTTTGTTGTTTGCTTGTTTTGTGAATCATGTGAATTTTGAGAATGAAATCTTCACTTAGCAAATTTGGGTATGCTAAATGAAGAATCCAAATGTTTTGTTATTTTTGAAAAAGTGGATATTGGCTTAGCAAATTTAGGTATGATAAATAAGGGATCCAAAGTGATTGATTTTGTTCTCTTGATTTTTTTTTTTAAAATAGGATTTCTACTTAGCAAATTTTGGTGTGCTAAATAGGATATCCAAGTGTGCTTTTGTTTTGATTTTGTTGAAAAGAGGATTCTTAGAAAATTTAGGTATGCTAAGGAAATCCAAATGTGTTTCATTTTGATTATTTTGAAGAGAGGATCCTTATCAAATTTCAGTATGCTAAGGAAATTAAAATGTGGTTTGTTTTGACTTTTGTTGATTTTTGAAAAGGGGATTCTTAGAAAATTTAGGTATGCTAAGGAAATCCAAGTGTGTTTCATTATTTTGATTTTTGTTTGAAAAGAGGATCCTTAGCAAAGTTAGGTATGCTAAGGAAATCCAAATGTATTTTGATTTTGAAAAAGAGGATTTTCACTTAGCAAATTTGGGTATGATAAATGAAAGATCCAAATTTTGTTTTATGTTTTTGAAAAGATGTTTATTGATTTTATTTTGAAAAGAGGATCATCACTTAGCAAATTTGGGTATGCTAAATGAAGAATCCAAATGTTGTTTTAATTTTGGAAAGATGATTATTAATTTTAATTTTTGAAAAGGTGTTTGTTGATTTTATTTTTAAAAAGATGATTGTTGTTTCTTATTTTGAAATAAAATCTTCATTCATTAAATTGAGTATATTGAATGGAGATATTCAGTTATGTTTTTGGAAAATATGATTGTTGATTTTGATTGAAAATGAAAACTTTCATTCAATAAATTTGAGCATTTTGAATGGAAGTGTTCATTTATGCTTTTGAAAAATGTGATAGTTGATTTTGATTGAAAATGAAAACCTTCATTCAATAAAATTGAGTATATTGAATGAAAGTGTTCATTTGTACTTTTGAAAAGTATGATTGTTGATTTTGATTGAAAATGAAAACCTTCATTCAATAAATTTGAGTATATTAAATGAAAGTGTTCATTTGTGCTTTTGGAAAATTTGACTTTTGATTTTGATTGACAAATGAAAACATTCATTCAATAAACTTAAGTATATTGAATGAAAGTATTCATTTATGCTTTTAGAAAATATGATTGCTAATTTTGATATTTGGAAAGTGAAGTCCTCATTTAATAAATTGAATAAGGAAGTTCACTTATGCTTTTTAAAATGAATGATTTTGGATTTTTTATTATTTCTTTTAAAGATCCTACATATAACAATCATGAAGATTGTTAGATAAGGTTGGTTTGCAAAATTTTTGTGAAAATATTTTATTATGTGCATTTTGAAAAAGTGTTTTTTTTTGGAAAGATGATGTTTTTCATAAAAGGATTTATTCTTTCTTTATTTTTGGAATGAACCTTTCCTTACCATAGAACTGGTAAGGAGGAAGTCTTTAGTTATTGTTTTTATTAAATTTTTATTTTCACCTATTGGGGAGCCTAATAGGGGTTTTAAGACCTACATGAAATAAGGTCCTAAAACCTAAAGATGTTGGCTAGCTTAGCTTAAGGATGAAATAAACTAAGTTCCAATGGAAAAGAAGGATAGTCTCAGATTCATATAAAACACAAACCCACTATCGATACTTGAAGACAACGATCATTTACCAAAGATGGAGAAAGGAACCATCCCCAGCAGAGTCGCTAGAAAAATCTGTGCTGAAAATATTCCCGCTTTCATTTATCCTTTTGAAGAGTTTAAATGAAAATAGAAATATACGCCTTTTGGTTGAGACATCAGATTCAGAGATCTTATGATCGGGTCATGACATGAGAGGTGTACTATCTCAAAAGATAGAAGTCACCACCCTTCAATGGACTTAATTACCTCAATAAGGACTCCTAAGGACTATGAGTTTGCATATATACCAGAGATTCTTCTCCTATTTTACATGAAAAAGTAAAGTAGGGTTTATTTTAAACTGGGCTCATTATGTTCCCTACAGGGGCAAGCCCTTGTAGTTAATTGTATCCTAAGGAGGGGATTCCTTAGGAATACTCTCGATTAAGGTAAATGATCATTGTCTCCAAAGATTTCAATAAGTAGGACTATCAATCAATTAGTTTATTTTTGGCAAATCATGTGGGATCGATCAAGAGGAGAGAGTTCTTATCAAAGCCAAATATAGATGAGTAAGGGATGCTTAGGATACGAGGAAGCCTAGTAAACATGATTCTTTATGCCTAATGCATGAGAAATTAGATTATGAGACAAAATCAACAAGATGGGAGGTGAATTATGACAATGGCTCTCAAAGGTCAAGCCAAGTTCTATGACACGGGTGGAAGCCCTCCAAATCAAGAGTGAAGCAATATGCTATTGTGCATGATGTTGTAAATGAAATACTCATCCAACTAAGAGATTATTAATTCTTTTATCTTGATTTTTAGCTTAAGCTTTAAATGATGTTATGAGTTATTTAAATTTTTAATTATGAGTTGATTAATTTGGTAGAAGATTTAATTTTTTTCTAAGAGCCTAATCCTCATCCAGGCCATACATCAAAGCAAGGAAGAAACTATGAAAAGGATGCTATTTCTAAAGCAAAAGCTAAACAAAATATCAAATATTTTATAAAGCTAACGCAAAAGAAGAAAAGGCCCTGTGTGGTCAGGTACCACCGCACAAAATTGAAATTAAATTGTGTACTCGAGCTCTACCCTTATATAACCTGGATTATAAATGAATTAATTATAATTAAGCAAGGAATTCATGTTATGGGGGTCTTCAAGCTTCATTTCTTCATTCTTCTTTTATACTTTCTTCTTTGGTTCCTTCTTTTGGATGGTTGGAAGGTGGTTGCTTCAAAGTCTTCACATGGTACATAAGGCATGACCTTATAACCAATGCTCATCCTAATCCCCATAACGATCATTCCAAAATCCTAATTATAAAATTACATGAGAAGGGAAAAAGTAAATCTAACTAAAATCTATAAAATAGAGATTAGCTAAACAAATCACACATTTCCAAGCATGTGTATTAGACTTATCACCCAACACCTGGTTGAATAAGTCCACATGGCCTTTTGGATTATTCTTAGGGGTATAAAGCACTTGCAAGCAAAAGTATTTATATTTTTATTACAGCACCCCTTAATCATAATCCCCTGTAGAAGATAATGATTAGACTAAATCATCCTACCATTCATTCTACACACAAACACCCTAACATCCAGACTAAAATATCACATCATAAAATAAAACAAACATCAAACCATGCATAGCCCTATCATAGGACTAGAAATGGTGACTTAGCCTAATGTGTGTGTCATGTAAGGTCTATGTGGTATGCTTAGCTAGGCTTTAAGGTTAGGATTTTTCAAGTATGAAAAAGGTTTAACTTAGAAGGGTGGTCTCATTTAAGTTATTTAGTTGATATGGGTTAATTTTATTTGATTATTTGACTTGGTTTGAATGAACCTACTTAATTACTAAAGGTTGTAAAGAGAGGAAAAGAGAAGAGAACTTCTCTTTCCTCCCAACCTTAAGTGATTTCTAAGGTAGATTTATTTAGGATTTTTGTTTAGTGAAAGCTTTATTATGTATTTTAATTAATCCTAAGTTTAGATTTTCTCTAAACAAACTTATTAAAAAAAAGGCATTTTAAGATTAAATAAAGTGAATTACTATCACAAAACACACAACATTTTATTTCTTTCCCACATGTGTATAACATGCATATGAATGGATCCTAAGCATATCTATACATACAAATGGGAATGTTTAGCATACTTTATGATGAATGCTAAGTGAGATTACTTAAAGAAATTTGGAATGTTTCATGTATGCATGATTTTGTTAAGTAGAAGAGAGTGACTCTTTTATCCATCTTTCATATGCACATTTATAAGTATGAAAGACATAAGTGAGTCCGACACCATTGTTAACCAGGGGTGTAAGGTACAAGACCTACTTATGGCTACTTAAAGCCTCGCAACCCCGGGGTTGTCCAGACTAATATACCACTTTTCTTAAATACAAGCATATGTACAAAAGAAATGAATGGAAAAGAAAGATGCAAAAGTTTGTACTTATGTTTGAACTTGGTTATGCAATTTTTATGTGTAAGTGTAGGGATCTTTCTTAAGTCATAATATGGAAGTGGATAAGAATAGATTTAAGCAAGTGTTATGTTCTTTTAAAAGAACTATACACTTTGCAAATTTTATTCAAATCCATATTAAGAGGAAAGAAAGGAAGCAAACATAAAACACATTTTCTATTCACATGCAAGCTTATAAATAAACTATAAGTATAATGTCATTTTAGGTATTTGATTTATAGATTTTGAAAATAGTTTTGAATTTAATAGTGATAATAGCTACTCATATTTTTATTTTAGCCAAAGGGTTTAATTTAAGTACTTTCATAACCTTTCCCACACATATGTGTTAGGTATGATTTCCTTAAGTTTACTTAGGCTATTGAACAACTAAGTATCTAGCCAAGAAGGATTGATTAAGTTTAATTAAAATATTTTATCAAGTTGTCATTAAGAATTACCCCAATTAAGTTTAGATTAAGGTTGGAAGGGGGTTTAGGGAATAGCTTAAGAAAAATCCCAAAATCATTCCATAAACTTTGTAATCACTTAAATAAAGTTAATTAACTTAATCAAGGTGTTAAACTACTATTCCCATGCTTAATTAACCTTAATTATATTCAGAGAGTGATTAGGGGTTTATTAATTAAGTTTCTTGAGTAACGCATTAATAAATTCCAAGAAAATTAGGGGAAGCAGAAGTTATCCTACTAAAGATGCTTGAGAAGTTTGAAATTAGTTAATAAAGTCATTAGGGAATAATTAGGATTATTAATTTTTCAAATAAACCATAATTAAGGAAAATCTACTTTTCAAATTCAATTAGAAACAATTTTATTAGCTTTTCCTGTGAAATATCTTTAAAATGAACCTGAGTTTGTATTTTTTTTTACTTTTTCTACAATTAGTTATGAGTTTAAGAAGTTTCAATTGATTTAAGTGATTTTTAAGAATTATGGTAATTTATTTTTATTAAAATAAATCATTTGACACTCAAAATTTGATATCTTTTAATCCAGAGGTCATTTTGACTAGATTTAATTAAAGAGATTTGACATGTATTTTAACATCAATTTTAATATCTCAAAATTTCAACTTAATCTAATATGTTTTTTTGATTTATTTAAGAAATTTAATTTTCACTAAAATTCCAATTAAGCTTAAAATATTCAATGAAATTTGGAGATTTTTTTGTTTGTTGGATTCCTCTCGGAAAGATGAATCCAACGAGCTCTTATTTACAATTTTTGGTTAAGTATTTTTATTTTGAAGTTTAATTTTGAATATTTTAATTTTTTAAATCAGGAAAAACTACATGGCAGCGATGTATTGACTCCGCGGACCGTGCAAAGCATGATGCCGCATCTATTGCGGGAAAACTGGGTCAACATGGGGAAAGTGACCCATGGCTCGCTCTGGACCATCCGATCACCGATCAGACGGTCCAAATTAGATCGCGTGATCCGAAGGCCCAGAATCCGCGAGATCGGCGCAGCTATCACTTCTGACATTCGATCAGCCCGTCGGTATCACATCAAAGCGATCACGGATCGTGATCCGGTCATTTGATCTCATGAGCTGCTAGATTGATTGTGGTTTTGCATTGCCTGGTGATTTCAGGCTATTTAGAAGGAAAAATGATTTCCAAGTGAAAAGCTTGTCCAAATGGAGCCATTTTCACCTCAATTCGCACCAAAAAAATTTTATTTTTTTTAATTGGGATGATTTAAAGTAAAAATGTGAGATTATCTAGAGTAGATCCCAAAAAATCATGCAAAATCTGTCACAAAATGAAAGATCCTAAGGCCGACTATGGTTTTTTGAAGGATACCTCATCGGGGATGATTTCTGGTGGCGGTGGTGACTTAAGCACACTGTTGAGTGAGGGAAGAAGCCTTGGACTGAGCTTAGACCCTCGCCTTCACGTCGAAACAAAGTTTCCTACGATGATCGTCATTTCCTCACCGAAATCCCTTAAATTTTGGAGTATTTCTCTCCAAAATGAAGTAGATGATTGCTAATGGCTTTTGGGAGCACTAGGAGGAGGAGAATGAGAGGAATGAGGGTTTTGTTCACTCACTAAAGCCTTGGAATAAAAAGTGTAGTGAAATGAGCCTTTTTCTACTTTTTTTTGTTTGAAATTTTGGCTCCAAACTCATGTCACTTCGCTTAGGGTGGTTGGGAATGGAATAAAATCCTCTTAGGTGGCTCCCTATGGTTGGCTAAGGCATGAAAAGTGACTTCCATGAAGGACAAGTGGGTGTCCTAACCAAGAGGAGGTAAGTGTCCTTCATGCAAAGTGTTCCAATGGGAGAGATGAGGTGATTTCACCTCCCCATGAGTTATGGCTGCCCCAACCACTCCTTGGGTCAAAAAATCAGTGTCCTTGGTTCCTATGTGGACCAATGGATGAGTGCCAAGTGGCCAAGGAAGAGAAATGATCACTTGGAAAAGTGCTTTTTCTCATGGGATGCCCTTGACCCAAGGGCAAAGTCATCATTTGGCTTTGGATTTGATTTTGATAGATTTGAATGAGTCAAAAGTAAGTTGAACCAAATTTCATGCCATTTGAGGTTCATTTGGTTTAATTTGGGTTAATTTGACCTATTTGGGTCAAAATGGTCAAAATGGGTTTGGTTGACCAATTGGTCAAATTAGGTTAAACCAAGAGTTGGGTCAAGTTCAATGACTATTTAGAGCATATTTGTTTAATTGATTTCAATTAATTTGGTTTAATTTGGATTTAATTTGGATTTTGGCCAATTTGATCCTTTAGGTTAATTTGGGCTAAGTTGACCAATTTGACCCAATTGATCAAATTGGCTTGAATTATGGCTTGGTTTGGGTTTTGTTGATCTTTTGAAATGGATTAGTATTTTTCCAATCAATTTGGTTTAGATTTGATTTCAGCTTGATTTGACCTTTTCGGTGAAGTTGGGTTCATGGTCAATTGGGCTAACTTGGGTCTAGTTGGCCATTGGTCAAATTGGTTTTAATTGAGGCATTGGTCAAGTTTAATAATTAATTTGGAGTGAACTTGAGCCATTGGTTGCAATCAATTTGGTTTAGGTTGCAATTTGGCTAGGTTGGGTTCATGTGAGTTAAGGGGTTGACTTGGTCAATGGGCTAGGTTGACTTGGTTTGACCTAATTCATGACAATTGATTAACCTATGATGATCAAAAAATATGACTTGAATTTTGGATTGACTTAATTCACTTTGATTTGGATTGAATTGAATTTTGATTCATGTAGGTCAAATTGGCCACTTTGGGTCAAGCGAGCCAATTGGGTTTTGTTGGTTTGATCAAGGCTTGATTCAAGCTTGGTTGAACTCACATTTTAATTTATGATTGAAATATAAATCCATTTGCAAGAGATTTGGAGTCAAATGAGTTTTGATTCATTTGATAATTTCAAGTCAAAGGGTGAACATGAGTTTGACTTGGGTTTGATTTTTGAATTTAGTTTTGGTTTGATGATTGAAGTTTATATTTATATTTTGATTCATGATTGAAGGATTGATTGAATCATGAAGAAAAATTAAGGGTTCAACTTGATTTGAATTTGATTTGGCTAAGTTCAAGATTTGACTTGAAAGGCTTAGGTTAGATTTTGGTTGAATTTGAGTTTGAGTTTTGAATTGATTCTTGGATATTTGAATTTATAATTCATTTATATTTGTGAATATAAATGAGAATATAAATGGGTTATGAGAAAATTTCTTTAATTTGAATTGATTTGTATTTGATTTGAGCTAAGTCCAAAAGATAGAATCAAAGGGCTTAGGAAATATTTTGAATTTGGAATTTTAATCATGAGCTTCAATCATTTGGAGTTGATCATGGATTTCAATCATTTAGAATTGATTTGAGTTTAGGGAAAATCAATTAAGTTAGAATTGATTGTTGATTTGATTTGGAGTTGAAGTTGATATGAGTTTGGAGTTGATTTGAATTTGACTTAAATGAAGGAAGTGAGGAGTTGGTTCAAGCTAAGGGTAACCAAATTTTCCTAAGACCCCTAAGGCATAACTTATTCCTATGGCTAACTCTTCTAAGTCTCTAGGGCTAGGTTAAGTGTCCACCTAATCACTAGATGTGTCTTAATACTAAGGAATTCTTAAAGTCTAAGAGAAGTCCTATGTCGAATTGAGAGCTCATTCCAAAAATGAGGTCAACAGGGTCTAATGCAATTGGCTCATAATTAGTTGTTAATTAAATTAAGGAACTTAATTAAGTACTCTTATAGTTTCCCCACACATATGGATTAACCATAATTTTCCAAAATAGATTTAGGTTATTAAACACCTAAAGATCTACACTTGAATTAATTAATTAAGACCTGATGTGATTATTATTTGATTTTTTGATTAATTAAGCTATTAATTAATTGATTAAACCTTTAATTAATTTCCTTTTTAATTGAAATGGACTTAGGAAAGAGATTGGGAAAGAGGTCCCCATCTCATTTTCCTTGCCCACTCACTGTTCAACAATGATTAACATGCTTAATTAATTCATATGTTTGCTGATTAAGGGTTAATTAATCACTTAATTAATTAAGAGAGTAATTAAGGCTAAAATGAGCAATTTTCTTAATTACCTAAGCAACAAACCCCAAGAAGATTATAGGAGGCAGAGGTCATCCCACTAAATAATCTCAAAAAATTTTGAATTAATTACTTGAGTAATTAGGGAGTAATTAAGCTAATTAAGATTTCAATTAAACCTAAATTAAGCCTTAATTACTATTCAAAATCAATTAGGATTAATTTTAAATGATTTTTCTATGAAATATCTTTAAAATGAGTATTTATTTGCATTTTGTTGATATTTTATGATTTGTTACAAAATTTTGAAATTTTTAGCCAATAAAAATGATTAATTAGGCCTAATTAAAGCCTAATCCCGTCGGCGCCATGTGGGTTGCTGACACGGCACACTTTCCATGTGGCGCGGAAAGATTGGCTATTTAAAGCCGTCTGACGTGGCGCCTACTTGGCGGCGGCAGACGTGTTTCCTTGTCCAGCGTTCGATCTAAGATTGGATGACTACGCTTAATCTTGCGGCTTAAAAGATTAAATCGGATAACTCTAGCCGATCTAATCATGATCATCCGTTCTGATCACGCGGAGCGGACGATGCGTGATCTATTGTCTATCGAGCGACGAGAGACGCACTCATATGGTGTTTATTTTTGGATGTAGGGGGGGCACCATGCAGATCGTATGTAGTACTTATCGAAGTGAGCAGGTACGACATTGGGGTATGGTGTACTATCTTGAAAGATAGAGACACCACCCTTCAATGGACCTAATCATCTAATAAGGACTCCTAAGGCATGATGAGTCTTCGAATATTGTAGAGATTTTCCCCTACTTTATATGGATGAATAAAGTAGGATTTATATTAAACCGAGTTTTAAAATTTTCTATGGAGGCAAGCCTCCATAGTTAATTACATCATATGGAATGAAATTCCCTAAGAATACTATCAATTAAAGTAGACAATTATCATCTCCAAAGATTTGAAGGTTAGATTATCAAAGGATTAATTATGATTGAAAAATCAATTAGAAAAGTTTAAGGAGAAGACTTATTTTAGAATTCAAAGGGGGGAAGTAGGAAATGCTCATGATATTAAGAAGCTTAGTGAGCATTCCAATCTATCCTATAATCGAGCTTTATATATTTGAAATTGAAGATATTTAATTATTTGAGTTGAATTTTATTAGATTGCTAGGGCTTTGTTGACCTCACTTTTAGAGTGAGTCTTCAACCTCCCCATCATAGATCTAGGACTCTTATATACACTAAGAGCTCCTTAGTTTTAAGACACTTCTAGTGATTAGGTGAACACTTAACCTAAGCCTAGAGACTTAGAAGGGTTAGCCATAGGGGTAGGTTGTGCCTTAGAGATTTAGGGAGACTTGCCTATCCTATAACCTAAACCCAACCTATGTCTTTCCTTCCCAAATAAAACCTCAAATTCAAATTCAAATACCAAATCCAAATCCAAATTCCAAACCAAATGATTGAAACCCATAATCAAATCCAAAATCAAAATCCTTCCTAAGCCCTTTGATTCCATCTTATGGACTTAGCTTTAGCCAAATTCAAATCAATCCAAATTAAATTGATTTTCTCCAAGATAAATTCAATCTCTCCATCATGTACCAAATTCAAATCCAAATCCAAATTCAACTTCAAATGATTTAATCCCAAAATCAAACCCAAGTTCTAAAATTCTTTCCTAAGCCATATGACCCATTCTCATGAGCTTAGCCAAATCTCATGCAAATCAACCCAAACCTGATTGATTTCTTTATAAATCAATTATTCCTTCATTTATATTCATAAATATAAATGACACCCATACTCAAATAATCAAAACTAAACCAAATCAAATCCAAATCCAATCAAAACCCTTCTTAAGCCTTATCGACCTACCTCCATGAGCTTAGCCAAATCTCATACAAATCAACCCAAACTTGATTGATATTTTTTATAAATTAATTATTCCTTCATTTATATTCATAAATATAAATAAAACCCACCTTCAAATAGCCAAAACCAAATGAAACTAAATCAATTTCCTACTTAAGTCCTTTTGACCTACCTCTAGGAGCTTAGTCAAATTTGCTTCTAAACCACTCCAAACGTAAGTGATTTTCTCATAAATCATTTATATCTTCATTTATATTCACAAATATAAATAAAATATAAATTCACATGAACAAAACCAAGTCCAAAATCAAGTAAAAATCCAATTCAAGCCCTTTATGTCAATTCCTTAAACTTGGCCAAATCCTATCCAAATCAAGTCAAAACCAATAGATTCTCTCTTGAATCAATCATTCCTTCAATCATCCACCCAAATATAAATAGAACCTACAATTATCTAGCCAAATTGAAATCAACCCAAGTCAAGCCCAAGTTAGCCTTTTCGACTTGAAAATTCTAAATGACCAAAACATATCATTACCCAAATTGATTGCAGTTGGATTTATATTTCGATCCCAAACCCATATATAAATCTAGCTAAACCTTAATCAAACCAAAACCAAGCCAATCGACCCATTTAGGCTCACTTGATCCAAAGTGACCTAAAGGACCTTTTTGAGCCAAGTTCTAATCCAACCCAAATTGGATTGAACTAAGCCCATCCAAGCCTCAAATCATCATCAACAATCATCCTAGAGTGATCAATTTTCTTGAATTGGGTCAAACCAAGTCAACCCTTAGCCCAAATGAAACCCAAACTAGTTAAAACTCATAATACACTAAATTGATTGAAACCTCTGATTCACATCAACCCATAATCAATGTTTGAATATGACTTGATCCTCAATTGAGCCAAACCTAACCCAATTGGCCATTTGACCCAAGTTGACCCAAAATTGACCTAAAAGGCCAAAATGAATTAAATCATGATCTAACCCAAATTGATTGCAACCAATGGCTCAAGTTCATTCCAAATCAATTATTGAACTTGACCAAAGCCATAATTGAGCCCAATTTGACCAATTGATCAACTTGACCCAACCTAGCCTAAATTTACCTAAACGGTGAAATTGGCCAAAATTAAATTAAATCCAAATTGATTCAAACCAAAGCATACAATCATTTTCAATTAACCAATTGGACATGAACCAACACCTAACACAACCCAATTTGGTCAAATTGGTCAAATTGATCAAATTGGTCAAATTGGTCAACTTAGCCCATTTGACCTATATGAATCCAAATGAGCTAAAATCAAACCTAAGCCAAATTAATTGAAACCACTTGAACCAAAACTCTTCAAATCATCATTTGAACCTAACCCAAGTTGGTTTGACCTAATTTGACAAATTGGTCAACCCAACCTAACATGACTCAACATGAATCCATTTGACAAAATGAAGCCAAAACCCATGACCCATTAGAGACTGACCAAACCCAACCTAAACCCAACATGGGTCAACCTAATTTCAGCCCAAACCCATTTTGGAGCCAAGATCAATGCAAATTCTCCATGGATCCTCTCCCCTACGTGGGATTTTGCCAAAAATGGCAAAGTCCACTCTTCATTTCACCTTGGCAGCCCCCACTCACCCAAATGAGAGATCCCTAAGCCTCCTAGCCCACTCTACAAAGGATGGGACTTACCATGTACCAAAGGGTGGTGAGCCAACTCACCTCCCATGCAACCCAAGCACCCAAGGGATTAAGGAAACACAATCAGCCCATATCAAGCCTTGAGCCACGTCACGCTCCTTCCTCCAACCAAATTGAGCCACGTGGACTCGATGAAGACCACTGCAATGCTCTGATAGCAATTGACTGACCGAAAAATGGGAAGCAACCTCGTCTATCCAACTCAACAAACTGAGAGATATACTTCCTCAATTCGCATGACAAATGCATCAATTTGACTTTATGAGAACTTCTTAGCACAAATTCAAACCTCATTGCAATCTTCAGAGCCATTAAGCTTCTCACTTTTGGCATTTCTCTTCTCTGTGTGAAACTGAAATAGGGGAGGCTAATCTCGATCCATGCTTGCTCGTTCCTCAACCCAAACCAAATTACTCTTACACACACCTTCTAGGCACATCATCAAAGCCACCCAAGTCATTTCCTAAGCTTCCAAGCCACTAGAGGAGGGACTTCAATCACCATCAAGCTCCAAAATGATGGAACTTGATCCACCGAGCAAACTAATAAGAATTGGCTTGATTGCTTTACAACAGAGCCTCGTCTCTACCAAGCGAAGCTACCTCCGTCAATCCCACTATCGATCTTGAGCTCCGATAAGGTAATTCCTCAAAACTGTAGAAATAAGAAAATTTTGTTGGAGCTTTTCAAAGGAAATTTGCATGTGAGTTGATCTTGACTGTTGGATGTGTTCAATTCCCTTCCCTAATAGTGTGGGTTGATTTTGGAGTTCATCCAATCTTGGGTGAGCTCGGATCAAATGATCCATGGAGGATGGATGTCATTGTTCGTTGTTCATGGGAAGAAGGATCATGGGCCTTTTGTTATGCATGATTGGGACAGACGTCTCGATCAAATCATGTTAGATCCATATGATTTTCTCTTTTTATGCCTCGGGTTTGATCCGCGCCGTCCGATTCGAGATTGAATGCGAAGATCAATACCGTGACCGCCGTCGACTGACTCAGCGCATGGATGTGACAATTTAAATAGCCGATCCCACATCACTACAGGGAAAGCGTACCGCATCAGCACGCCATGTGGCACCAATGGGATTAGGCTTAATTAAGGCTGTTTAATGAATTTTTAATGTTGAAACTTTTATAATTCATAACTAATTGTAGAAAAAAAATATAAACTTAGGCTCATTTTAAAGGTATTTCAGAGGAGAATCCATTAATTACAAAAAATTAGATACAATTACCCTTTTAATTAGGCTAAGCAAGTTATTAATCCATTAATCCATTCTTCTTTTACTTAATTATCAAATTTGACTAATTAACCTTTGAAATGAAATGGGCTTAAAGGGAAAAGGTTGGGAAAGTGGTCCCAACCTGATTCCATAATCTTTTCATTCAATTAAGCATGATTTGATATTATTTGAATTTCAATTTAACTAATTAAGTCATTAATTAGTTATTAATCATTAATTAGCATTTTCATTAAAAAAGAGAAGAAAATTTACGGGAAAGATTAGAAGAGAGGTTCCAATCCAATTTCCTAAGTCTCCCCACTGTTAAATAGTGATTGAGGGGTTTAATATGTTGATTAATTACTATTCAAATTCTTAATTATCACTTAATTAAGTTAAAAGAGAAATTAAGGCTTAAGCAATCAATTTCCTCAATTAATCAACCAATAAATTCCAAGAAAAATAGGGGAGGTGGAGGTCATCCCCCTAAACATTCTCAAAAAGTTTGAAAAGAATTGGTTAATTAATTAAGGAATAAATAGGCTAATTAAATATTCAATTAAACCCTAATTAAGCCAAAATTACTATTCAAAATTAATTAAGAATGAAATTATGGTTAGCTCACATGTGTGAGAAAACCATAAAAGTAATTAAGTGAGTTTCTTAAACTTAATTAATTAATGATTGTGAGCTGAATGTATTGGGCCCCTTTCATTTCATAGGATCATTGCTATTTACTTTTCATTCATTTGCATATTACATTGGCTCATAACCATTTAATTAATTACCTTAAGGTAACATGGGCAAGGGTTTAATTAACTGATTTAATTCATACCTTTACCTAATTAATCCATAAAATCAACCTAATTTCTTCTCATTAAATCAAATTAATTCACACATGGGGAATGGGATTAGGATTAGCAAACCTCCTCTTATATTTCTTAAATCAGATCAAATACCAAATTAAAAATGACATTAACAAATTTTGGTTTATTTTAAATGAATTTATTTAATATAATTGTCCTTAGGAATTAATTGGACTGAATGAAGTTATGTGCTTATGTCTCTTTATTTTTTTTTCTAATCATATTAAATGTTGTATGTCACTTGATTCATGCATTCATCATTTTCAAAAATCCATTAAATGAAATGATTTCCTTTATGTCAAGCTTGCATGTGTTGATTTAAATTATTATATGCGTGACTATTATCATTATTAAATCCAAATCTATTTTCCAAAACTTATAAATGAATGATTGCATATGCATGAATGTTAGTTATAAATACATAGGAGATGCATGTGATTATAGCTTAAGTGTATGAAATGAAGTTTCTTTTCTTTCATTTATGTATAGATTTATGTAAGTAAGAATGTTAATGGGTATATAGCTTGAACATCCTAAGAATTTGAGGCTTTAGTTAGCCCCAATGAGGTCATTTGATTACCTCACTTCCCTGATTTAACAATGGCATGTACCCCATTTGATTTCATTCTTACATACTTCAATACTAGAATTTAGATACGACTTTATTCCATATACATAAATATTTAAAGAAACATAACTCTTGCATGATTTTGATTCTTATAGTTATTTGTACATGCATGTGTATTTAAGAGTAGTGTGTATATCTAGTCTAGACTTCTCGGGTCAAGGAGGTCATTTGATTACCTCATTTCCCTAATTTAACAATGGCGAAGTATCCACTTAAAAACTTTTATACACTTGTATGAGCATTTAGCTAATGAATGAAAATCCACTTTTCTAATTAAGAAAGACATGCATTCATATTTGTTCAAGTGATTGAATCAATTGATCATGTGGCATAAAGATTTCTTTCTTATGTTCATGTGTATGAATTTACATATGTTTGAATGTAATGGGTATATAGTTTGGACATCCCGGGAACATGAGGCTTTAGCTAGACCCAAGGAGGTCATTTGATTACCTCACTTCTCAGGTTAACAATGACACATGCCTATTTAATTTCATTCATATGCATTTTTATATAAGAATTTAGATAGAGCTTTAAACTAATATGATAAAATAATTCAATAAAATGAAACATGTAAATTTCAAAACCATATGTTTACATCCATTATTTAAGTGTGTTAAGACATATTGTATGTGTAGGTATACTTAGTATTTAATATCATGTGCATGCTACATATGATGGAAAGAAATGAATGGACATGTGTCATATGATAGTAATTCATTCCAATTAATCTTAAGATGCCTCTCTTATTGAATATGATTATTTAAAGTGAACCTAAACTTAAGATTAATTTAAAACATATAAAAGGCATTCACTAAGAAGAACTTATTAATTAATATGCTTTAAAAATGACTTAAGATAGCCATGAAAGAGAGTAATCCTCTCTTTTCATCCTTTTATAACATTTAGTTGCTAAGTGTCAATCAAATAAAACCAAAGAAAACACTAAGTAAAACTCTCAAATCATTTAAATCACTTAAAAAATGAAATCAACCTTTTATGATTAAACATCCTTTCATACTTAGAAAATCATAACAAAGCTTAGTTAAGGCATATCACACAAGCCTTAATATACACACACATTAGAATTAAGTCACCACTTTTAACTTGATGTTAGGGTGGTGCATGGTTTGATGTATGTTTGGTTTTATGGTGTATTATTTTAGACTAGATGTTAGGGTGTATACTTTGTAGACTGGATGGTAGGGCGTGATTAGTCTAATCATATTTTTTTATTGAGGATTGTGCTTAAGTGATGTGTAAAATAAATATAAATGCTCTCTTCGTAGGTTGCTTAACCCCTAAGCATAATCTAAATTAGGACAGGTGGGCTTGGTTACCCTTGTGCAGGGTGCTGAGTCTAAATTATTCATATAACTGCTTGGGTTGTATGGTGTGTTTAGCTAACACTTATTTTGCATGTGTAGTTAGATTTAATTTTCCTATTTTTTAATATAATTTTATATTAGGATTTAAGATTAGTGTTATGGGGGATTAGAATGAACAATGGCTAGAAGGCTTTGTCTTGGGCGGCCCTGTGATGCCTTTGAAGCAAGCAAACCAAAATGAAGGAATGAAGGAGATATGAAGAATGAAGATAAGAATACCCCCATAGAATTTATTTATTTATAATTTGTAATTATTCTTTCATATACCGGGTTGTATAAGGGTAGAGCTCGGTTACCCATTTTCTCTTTTCGGGTTGTACGGTGGCACCCGACCGCACCTGCCTCTTATTCTTTTGCGTTAAATTTATAAAATACTTGATGTTATGTTTAAATTATGCAATAGAAATATCATGTCTTTTCTTTGTTTCTTACTTATATGGTGATTTAATGTGTGGGCCAGATCCGATTAGGCTCTTAGGGAAAAATAAATTTTCTACCACAACTGCACCCCATAACTAAAATTTTTAAATAATTCATAACCTCATATAAAACCTAGAAATTAAATCAAGATAATTAAAATATTTAGCAATCCCTTAGTTGAATATTGTATGTTTAATATCATGCATTCATATTACTTCACTCTTACTAAGAGAGGGTTTCCATCCTTGCACGATAAAGGAAGACTTGACCTTTGAGGGTCTCCTCTGTGGTGAAAAACTCCTCTTTCTCTCTAATTTAGCCAATAATCTCATTTCATCATGCATTTTAACATATAAAAATCTTATGGCTTTTGTCAAAATGAAGAGTCCAAAATCAAATAAAAATTGAAAAGATTTACATTAGACTAAGTCATTGCTCATACCACTCATGCTCTAGTCTCTTAGGGAGTGGGTTTAAGGATGTTAATTTCTTTCTAAATAAATAATAACCGAACTATCTTACAAAATCATATGACTTGCCTACATGGATTTAAATCATATGAAGAGTTAGCTGGCTGCCACTCCATGCGGTTATAAGTCCAGTAGTAGGGTGGTTTACCCTCTCTTGTGGATGCAAACCTTATGCCCATTTTTTCTTAGATTTAGGTCGTGCTTTAGCTCTTCCTAAATCTCCCTAGATTTAGAATCTGAGGTGGTTATTTCCTTCAAACTACAAGAAAAAATCCTCACCTTTTAGGCTTTTTCATGATCTTGTATTGTGGGATCATAAGTCCTAGCCTTCTAATAAAATTTCAACTCAAACATATAATTCTCTTCAAATTTTGAACATATAAAGCCCAACTATAGGATAGATTGAAATGCTCACTAGGTTTCCTAGTATCATGAGCATTCCCTACTTCTTCCCTTTGGCTTCTAAAATAAGTTTCTCCTTTTGAACTATCCCATTTGATTTTCCAAACATAACTAATTTATTGATAGTCCAATCTTTAAAATATTTGGAGACAATAATTGCTTACTTTATTTAAGAGTATTCATAAGGAACTCGCCTTCCTTAAGAAGTAATTAACTATGGGGGCTTGCCCCCATAGGGAACTTTAGAACCTAGTTTAATATAAACCCTACTTTATTCATCCATGTAAAGTACGAGAAAAATCTCTAGTATATTCGAAGACCCATCTTGCCTTAGGAATTCTTCTTAGGTGATTAGGTCCATTTTAGGGTGATGACTTCTATCTTTTGAGATAGTGCACCATTTCTTAATGTCGTATCTGATCACTTCAATAAGTACACACTCAGATTTGTGTGGTGTCCCCCATATACATATTTAAAATTAAACACCATAGATTTTTCTGGCGACTTTGCTGGGGATGGTTCCTCTCTCCATATTTAGTAGATAATTGATGCCTCCAAGCATCAATAATGGACTTGTATTTCATTCTTACGCAAAGTTAGCGAACATCCTTTAGGTTTTAGGACCTCACTCCATGTAGGTCTTGAAACCCCTATTGGTTCCCCTAATAGGTTAAAAGTAAATCAACTAATAAAAGGAGATGATTAAAAATATAGAACCTCTTTACCACTAGCTTGGTGAGGCAAGCTTCATCTTATACTCAAGAAATTAAACCCTTTTACAACATGATAAATTTCAAAAGCATAACTTTCAAAAGCATAATTTCCAAAATGGGACTTTTCAAAAGTACTTTCTCAAAATTTACATAATAAAATAAATTTGCACAAAATTCATAAGAAGTTTTTAGAAAAGCATAAAGATAACAAAATCTCATTTAACAATTCCCACATTTGTTATATGGAGGTCCTTTTCAAAATTAAATAATCTCTAAAATCCCTTTTTCAAAAGCATAATTTTGAAAATAGCTATCTCTATTTCAACATACTTAGGTTTGTTGAATAGAGATTCTATTTTGAAATGAAATCATGACATAAAAATTGAAACTCCACTTAGTATATTCCATATATGCTAAAGTTGGAGTTTCCCCTTTTTCAAAAGCACATTTTTGAAAATAGCTATCTCTATTTAAACATACTTAGGTTTGTTGAATGAAGATCCTATTTTTAATTTTTAAATAAAATCATGACATAAAATTGGAACTCCACTTAGCATATTCCATATGTGCTAAGAGTTGGAGTTCCCTCTTTTCAAAAGCAAATATCACACACAAAAATCAAAACACATTTGATCTCCATTTAACATACCCAAATTTGTCAAATGAGAGTCCCATTTTCAAAAATCATAAAAAAAAAATCGAACTCTATTTAACATACCTAAACTTGTTAAGTGAAGTTCCATCTTTTCAAAAGCAAAATCACACACCAAAAATCAAAACATATTTGAACTCCATTTGACATACCCAAATTTGTCAAATGAGAGTTTCATTTTCAAAAATCATAAGATAAATTGAACTCTATTTAACATACCTAAATTTTTAAAATAGATTTCCCTCTTTCAAAATCAAAATACATTTGAACTCCATTTGGCATACCCAAATTTGTCAAATAAGAGTTCCATTTTCAAATCATAAAACAAATGAACCTTATATAGCATACCATATTTGTTAAATAAGAGTTCCCCTTTTTCACATCATAACAAAACAAACATGTGAAGCATGCTGACCTTATTTTAGGAAGAGATCATTTTAGCAATAAGAAGAGCTCAAGTTCAAATACAGATTTCTTAATTCAATATACAAGTCACTATGCTTAGTGACTTAGGAAATGCATTTTGAGCTAAATCCAATCTACATGGTTTAATGCAAAATGAAGTTAAATATCCAACATAAATTAAATCAAGTAAGATAATGAAAATAAAATGAAAATTCAAAGTCAAACCTAAAGTCAACTCTAGTCAACCTAGAATTGACTTAAGTGGGCCCACTTGGTCAAGAAGTCAACCCACTAAAGTTTGACTAAATTAAATCACCAAAAATATTTAAAATTATCAAATGAATATGTATGATCACAATGATAAAGAAATTTGAGTCCAAGGAGGCCTAGATTAGGTAAATTAAATTCCTTAAATCAAAATAACCTAAATAAGCCGCATTGAACTCAAATCCAAGAAAAATCATAATAAATCTAAATTGATTGTCCTAAATCATATGGGGATGGTAATGGGGCATAACCCAATTCCCTATTGGGTGTGACTAGGTCAAATGGGTCATTTGACCCATAAGAAATTATGTTTAATTCACTTAGCCCAATTTGGGTTAAGTGAGTTAAGCAAGACAAAAGAAATAAGGAAATATCAAATCACTTCCAACCAAATCACATGGGATGGGGGTGACACTTCCTTAAACTCTTCTAATGAAGGTTTACATCCCTAATCAAGCTTTTCTTGCATTGTTGCATTATTGTATAAAATCCAAAATGAGGAAAACTAATGCAAGCAAAGGAATTGGAGAAGTCAAATTCCTTCTCCCTTCTTCCTACCTCTTCACATAGGACAACTGTGGAATGGAAAAGGAGAGAACTAGCTAGCTTCCAAGGTCCTCCATCACCAAAACTGACCAAGGAATAGTTAGGGAGGAGCTTAAAGGCTCTCGGCCATATAGGAGAACAAAAGAAGAGACTTCCCCAAGGATAATTGAACACACACACACACACCTTCACACGTCAAAACTGAAGCTAAACAAAAGTTCCCCCTCCCCCAAGAGTCCTTAACCACTACAAACCATCAAACCTGAAAAAGAGCCCTGAAGGGTTTGTCTAGAGAGCAATCTATAAGGAATTAACATAATTCCTTTGGCAAGCAAGTTCGGTTCAAGCATTTGAAGCTCTAGGATCAATTTCAAGGCCAATCATTCAACGAATTAAGGTATGCCATTGTTGACCTTGAGCTTTTCCTTAAAGTTTTTAACCTTGGTCCTTTCATATAAAGCTTGATCTCAAGTGAGATCAAGCCATATAGATTGAATGAGGAGCTTTCAACGATCGTGTGGTAATTGAAATCAAGTGATTTCATTGCCTATATCAAAAGATATTTGGAAAATACTTAAGATGGTCCTCGACTCCCGCAAGAATAAAAGGAGACAATCTCTCCATCGTCTGATCCATGTATCTAGATCGAACGGCCCAGATTTAGGCGGACCGGATCAATTTTCACTCTTTAGGAACTATGGGATCGATCTGGACCATCTAATCTTCGACGGACAACCTGTAGGAGATCACGCGTGTTTTGACGTGTTGATCTGCCGGGTAGCTCCGTGGACCAACCGCGTGCCATGGCGGATCATACGCAAAGCATGCCACCGCGGCGTGGATCCGCGTGGGACCACCACTTAAAATTGTTAAAATTCGTTATTTAACGGATTTAATTAATTTAAAAAATGCAAAAAACTTCTAAAAATCATAGAAAATCAAATATAAATAAAAAATACAAATAAAAATTCTATGGATTCATCTTGTCCCCAATTTTATTAGGTAATTTTCCCTTAATTTGGGTTTAACTGAAAAATATTAAACCCTAATTACTCTCAAATTAATAATCCAATTAATTTGAATCATTGGGAAAATGCAATTAAGCATAAAATACACTTTAGATGAACTTTTGGGTGTTTAATTCTCTGAATTTAAAGGAAATTGAAATTTCATATGCTTAACCCTTAAGTAAATTAAATTAATTAATCCTTATTGAAATAATTAGAGAATTTTAATCTAACAACCTTAAATAACCTTAATGAACTTCAGTGAACATCAAAAATCACTTAAACTCAGTTAAACCTAAAAAATCCTTAAATTGACCTAATTAGGCAATTAATTCAATTAAAGAAGCTGAATTTAATTAAATCATAGTAAATCAACCTGTTAGCCAAAAATTATGAATAAATCATCATTGGAAAGGTATTTCAATGAAAAATTTAAGAAAAATAAAACCATTAACTGAATCTCAATAAATTAAGCTTAATTTAGGTTTTAATAAAATAATGAAAACTTTAATTACTCCCTAATTACATTTGTAATCAAGATGAAACTTTAGGGGTATAAAATTGTCATGAAGCTTGCTAGAAATATTGCAATTCTAATTGATCTCTAGATTAGGAGTTCTTAAATTTTTATATCCTTAGGTCAATGTTAATCAAATATTGGGTTAAGGAAATTAATTAACCTATTAAATAAAATGGTAATTTAAACCAATCTTAATCAAACATTAGAAAACTATTAAGGAACTTCTCAAAATATCCTAAATTAGTCAAAGTGATAAAATTCAATATTAGGATAATAAAATAAAACCTTAGGTTAATAAAACTATTAATTTACTTAAACCTTAAAATTTGAATTAATAAAATTTAATGAAATCATGCATCTCTAATGAATTTAAGAATGAATCAAAAACTTAGGTTAATTAAATCAAATCAAATAATTAACCTAAGTGCTTTAGGTTAAGCCTAATCCATGAACAAACTTAACGTATTAATTCATATTAATGAATTTAAACCTTATGCTTACAAATCCATAATTTAATAACTTAAGTTAAATTGAATAAAATCAAACCCTTTAAATTAACATAAGCCAAATCAAATGAAACCAACATAGCTTATTTCAAAATGAAATAAATCAAACAAATTAAATCAAACAAAGTAATTCAAACAAATGAAATAATTCAAATCAAATCTAAAAAGAAAAGAAACATAAATGAAATGGACTTAGGAAAGAGAATGGGAAAGAGGTCCCCATCTCATTTCCATTGCCCACTCACACTTCAATAATGATTAACATGCTTAATTTATTTATTTATTTGCTGATTAAGGCCTAATTAATCACTTAATCAATTAAGAGAGTAATTAAGGCTAAGATGAGAAATCTTGCTAATTACCCAACCAACAAACCCAGAGAAAATTATGAGAGACAGAGGTCATCCCACTAAATAATCTCAAAAAATTTAGAATTAATTACTTGAGTGATTAAGGAGTAATTAAGCTAATTAAGTTTTCAATTAAACCTAAATTAAACCTTAATTACTATTTAAAATCAATTAGGATTAATTTTAAAAGATTCTCCTCTGAAATACCTTTAAAATAAGTATTTATTTACATTTTTTATTTTTCTATGATTTATTATGAATTTTGGAATTTTCAGCCATTGAAACCAATTAATTAGGCCTAAATAAACTATAATCTTGTCAGTGCCACATGGCCTACTGACGTGGCGCACTTTCCACGTGGCATCGTGGGATTGGATATTAACTAGTGTCTGAATCAGCGCCTACATGGCTGCGGTGGATGCAGTTTTAATCCCCATCGTCCGATCCAAGATCGGATGGTCAGGATTAAACTGCGGTTCCTTAAGGAATTAATTCGAGATTTAACTAGAAAATAATCACGACCGTCCATTCCAATCAAACAGAATGGATTGTGCATGTTCGATCGTCCCCCAAGCAATGAAAGATAGAGGTAGTCCACCATTCCTCATTCGATCTGAGCTCACCCGAGATCGGATGGCCTCAAAAATCAGCCCACACCTTTGCACGAAGGCTCCAATGGTCAAGATCGCACGACATGAAAATTTCCTTTAAAAAGCTCCAACCAAAATCATCTAAAGCTCAATTTTAATGGAATTACCTCACCAAAGCTCAAGACCGGCGGTGAATCTGATTGAGGAAGCTTCGTCTAGTGGAGATGAAGCCCTATTGAGTAGCACTTGGATCAATTTCCCCTCGTTCACTTGAAAGGCCAAAATCCATTGCTTTGGAGCTCAATTTTGATCTAACTCCTACCTCCGGTGGTTAGGAAGCTTGGGAAGTGATTCGTTCTTGCTTGACGAGGCCTGGGGGAGGTGTGTGTAAAGTTAATTTGAGTTTGGTGGATAAATGAATGAGTTGGGTCGAAAATGGGTATGTCCTTTTTCGAGATGGATGGGAATGGAGTTTGTCGGTGAGGGAACGAGCTTGGGAGCTTGTGAAATGGCTCTAGCAGCTCATCTTGGGTAGTTAGGGCTCTGAGGATGTCGAAATGCTTGATTGGAGGTGGAATGAGGAGATGAGCTCCGACCTCCTTAGATGATCATGGGTGGCAGGGAGGAGATGAGCTCACTCAATTTGAGTGGGTGAAAGTGTGGAGGTGGCTACCAAATGGGGGTAGTGGCAGTCGTATGCAAACTAAGTGTTCAAATGGGGGAGGTGAGGTGAGTTCACCTCCCCATGGGTCATGAACGACCCAACCACCTCTTGGGCCAAGTTGAACAGTGTCCCAGGTGCCTAGGTGGACCTTTGGAAGAGTACCAAGTGACCAAGGAATGGAAATGACCACTTACATGAGTGATTTGTCTCTTGTGATACCCTTGACCCAAGGGTATAATGGTCATTTGGAATTGGATTTGATTTGGGTAGAGTTGAAATGAGTTAAAAGTGGGCCAACCCAAATTTCAAGCGATTTAGAGTTGGTTTGATTAGGTTTGGCTCAATTTGGCTCAAATAGGTCAAATTGGGTTAGGTTGGGTCAAGTTGACAAATAGGTCAAATTGGGTCAAACCAAGGGGGTGTCAAGTTTATATGATCATTTGGGATGTTTTGGTTTAATTGGTTTGGTTTAGTTTGGCTTATATTTGATTTTGGCTCATTTGAGTTCATTTGGGTCAAATGGGTTAAGTTGACCTAATTCGACCGAATTAGACAAATTGGCTTGGGTTAGGTGTTGATTTGGGTTTAGTTGACCAGTTGAAGATGATTGTAGGCTTTGGTTTCAGTTAATTTAGATTTGGTTTTGATTTAGGCCAATTTGACCCTTTAGGTCAATTTGGGCCAAGTGGGTCAATTGGGTTCAATTGGTCAAATTGGGTCTAATTGGTGCTTTGGTTAAGTTCAACAATCAATTTGAAATGAACTTGAGCTATTAGTTGCAACCAATTTAGTTTATGTTTTGATTGGATCCAATTTGTCCTTTAAGGTCAATTTAGGTCAACATGGGGCAAGAGGGCGAATTGGATTTGGTTTAGCTCAATTAAAGGTCAAGTCATGTTTAAATATTGATTTTGAGTTGGTATGAATCATTGGTTTCAATTGATTTGGTTTAGGTCAAAATTTTGGCTAGTTTGGATTCATATGGGTTAAGAGGGTTGACTTGGTCAAAAGACTATGTTGACTTTATTTGATCCAATTTGTGACAATTGATCAACCTAAGGTGATCAACAATCATGATATGAGATTTAGATTGACTTGGTTCAATCCAATTTAGATTTGATTGAAGTTTGGCTCAAATGGGTTCTTTTAGTCAGTTTGAGCCAAGTGAACCTAAGTGGGTCAATTGGCTTGATTTTGGGTTGAATTGGATTTAATTGAGTTTATATATGGGTTTAGGATTGATATATAAATTCAATTGCAATTGATTTGAATTTGGATGAGTTTTGGTTCATTTAGATATTCCAAGTCAAATGGGTTAAGTTGGGTTTAACTTGGGTTGATTTTAGTTTTGTTTGATGATTGTAGATTTCATTTATATTTGTGAACATGATTGAATGTATGATTGATTCATGAGAATATTAATTGAATTTGGGTTTTGGGATGAAGGAATTTGGTTAAGTCCATGGAGTTGGATCATGTGGCTTCAGAAGGGTTTGATTTAGTTTTATTTAGTTTTGGTGATTTAAATGTATCTTTGATTCATATTTTTAAAGATTATTGAAGATATGATTGAATTTATGAGAAAATCAATTGAGTTTGAGTTTGATTTGAATGGAGATTGGGCTATGCTCATGAAGGTAGGTCATAGGGCTTAGAGAAGGGTTTAATCTAGTTTGACTTAGTTTTGATGATTTAAATGTATATTTGATTTATATTTGTTGAGATGATTGGAGATATGATTGATTTATGAGAAAATCAATTGAGTTTGAATTTAATTTGAATTGAATTTAGTTGCAGTTTGAGTAGGTGAACAAGGATTGTGTTCTGGTTATAGGGTAGGTAGGTCAACGTAATCCCTAAGGCATAACCTAATCTTATGGTTAACCCTTCTAGGTCTTTAGGGTTTGATTAAGTGTTCACCTAATTCCTAGAAGTGTCTTATGACTAAGGAAGTTTTAATATATAGAAGACTCTTAAATCTAAAATGAAAGATTGAGAACTCACTCCAAAAGTGAGGTCAACAAAAGGACACCAATATGTGTGGTGTAACTAACAAGGCACATCGCTCGTATTAGCGTTGACCAAAATGATCAATAATGTCCAAAAGATTGCGAGCACTAACAAAAATAATCTATACCTAAACCTAAGAGGTAGATAGAATCACAATATTAGTGCAATGCAACTCAACTCATGCTAAGGGCATAAGAGAGATAGAAGGATTTGATGAGAATTTAATGTCAAGGACATGGAGGGAGATATACTAGGGGATCACACATGCATCGGATATGGCATGTGAGAGGTTTATGTCAATGGCATAGGAGGAAGAAATCCACTGGGGATTAGGTATGTGAACCTTCCACTAGGGAAGTAGGTTTAAGCTATTTGGTGGGGATATGGATTTGAGTTTGATTTCAATGATTTGTTTGGGGTGTATCCACTGGGGAATACAAGGATTTGAATTTGATTTTAAATATGATTGTTTGATTGTTTATTTTATTGTGGGCACTAGGGGAGGAATGTCATTTGGCTCCACTAGGGAGATTGGATTTGATTTAATTTATTTTAAAGGGGGTATCCACTAAGGATAAGAGTTTGATAGAATTTATTTGAATTGTTTGATTATCTTCGCTAGAGAGAGATGGGTTTGGATTATTTCAAGTTAGACTCCACTAGGGAAGTTGGTTTAATTTGTTTAAATTTTGAGATGGACCTTGTCGATGTGCGATGGACAGACTAAGAAGGGGCTATATCGGCCTTGGCCTATCTCAGATTTCTAAATCCAAAGGGGTAGTCTACCGGCTGTGGGGTAGAGCTATCCAACCTAAGGGTTGTCTTTTAGTGTGCAACAGTTGTGCTAGGAAGAAAGCGTAACAAACTTACATTTTTTGAAGTGAGGAATAACCACTATGGTGGCCTGTTGGTAGCACAATAGATCAAACTTGACTTAGGGAAACTACTGAGTGAGTACCACTGGGGACTCATGTCAACTAAAAAGTAGTCAGAGTTAATTTTTTTTTTTTGATTTGATATAGTTTATTTTAATGGATTTAATTTGATTTAATTGGTGGACCCTGTCAGTGTGCGATGGATCCACAGAAAAGGGGTTATATCGATCTTGGCCTATCTTAGATTTACAAATCCAAAGGGGTAGTCTACTGGCTATGGGGTAGAGCTAACCAACCTAAGGGTTGTCTTTCAGTGTGCAATGGTTGTGCTAGGAAGAAAGCATAGCAAACTTACATCTTATGAACCGAAGAACAACCTTTAGGGTGATCTATTGGATGCACAATAAATCAAACTCGACCTAGGGTGACTACTGAGTGAATGCTACTGGGGACTTATGACAACTCAAAAGTAGTCATGTGATTCCTATAAAGAGTCTTACTGATGCTTCCCTAAAGATAGGATGCCTGCTTCGGAAAAGGTACCGTTGGGGGTGTCCTCCTAATCCAAAAAGAGAATATATATATATATATATATATATATATATATATATATATATATATATATATATATATATGTGTGTGTGTGTGTGTGTGTGTTTGTTTATATGTTTGTGTGGACCCTGTTGGTGTGCAAGGGACTAAACTACGAAGGGGCTATATCAGCCTTGACCTATCTCAGATTTATTAGACCAAGGGAGAATCTGCACATTCATAATACGGATTCTCCAACCATAGGGGTGGTTACTAAGAAAGGGGAATTTTCCAATCTGGTAGTAACCCAAGTAGTGTCTAGATGGGGTCGCAAAGGATGTGATCTAAATAGAGTGCCCACAGGGGAGGTGTCACTAGGGGTGTTATCCTGATCCCTAAAAAGAAAGCCTATAGGTGTACGGTGGCCAACTCAAGGAAAAAGCATAGCAGACTTACATTCGCCATGAGTGGTGTATCCATCAGGTGGGTCGCTATCAGTTTAGCGAACACCAACAAACCTAAGGTGCCTTTCGATGTGCGATGATCAATCTAAGAAGAAGGAGTATCACACTTACATCTTCATAGACGAAAATGATCATCGGGATAGTTTATCATCGGTGGGATAAATGCTATCAGACCTAAGGTGACTACTTAGCAGGGAGTCCTGAGTGAGGACTAAACACAGACTTGAGGTAGTCAGGAGGAAAGGAGCTACTAGGAGACTTACCGTAAAACCCCAAATATACTCGACCTAGTCGGTGCACGATGACTAGTTCAAGAAAAAAGTGTAGCACACTTACATCTTCTTAAACGAAGCCAACATGAGATAGCTTACCATACGCGATGGGCCTACCATACTAATAAGGCTCGGTGTGCAAGTGGGGGAAAGCGTAGTAGACTTACATCCTCTAAAGCAAGAAGACCCCTAAGGTGACACACTAGTAGGGTAGCACGATAGCCTGACCTAGAGCAGCTACTGAATGAGTGTCATTGGGAGCGTTACCTCAACTCTAAGTATCCTGAGCAAAGGATATGTGTTTGTTTTATGTATTTGCGTGTAGCTTGTATTTGTGTTGTGTTGATAAAGGATAGGATGTTGCTCGGGTTCCTTACACCTAACCTAAACACATCGTGGCAGATTCGCAGACATGAATACTTTCAACTCAAAGAGATTGAATTTGAAATGGAACTTTCATTGATGATAATTGATTTTCAAACAAAAATTTAAGGATAATATTTTTTAAGTAGAGCTCATTGATTGGAAGCATTGGTCGCTCTCCCTTATGATTAATAAGCTGATAAGATCCTCATTGGTAGGCCTTCTTTATGGCAAAAAGGCCTTCTCTATGGCAAAAAGGCCTTCTCAAGTGGGTTCAAACTTACCTCCCATCTTACGATGAGCAAAAACTAATCTCCTTAGAATTAAAATAATCTCTCATACTTTTAAAGCTCTAAGACAAACCAACTTATTGTGAGCTTGAACCATTTTGGCTTTGTACAACTCAAGGTTTTGGCATGCCTGTAGGTGTCTCTCCTCCAAACCTTTGAGCTCTTCTAACCGCAACTTGGCATTCTGCTCCATTATGACCTTACTACCCATGGCTATCTTTAGTGATGAGAGTTGAACTTCTAATGGTAGAACGGCTTTGAACCCATACACTAAGGAGAAAGGAGTAGATTGAGTTGAGATTTTGTAAGCAGTGCGGTAAGCCCACAAGGCTTCAACAAACTGCTCATGCCACTATCGTTTATTATCGTCGAGTGTCTTTTTGAGTTTTTGGATGAGAGTTTTGTTGAAGGCTTCTACCAAGTCATTTGTCGTTGGGTAGTAGATGGTAGAATATCTACAATCTATGTTGTGTCACCTAGCAAAGCTATTGAATTTAGTGCTCTTGAACGTCGTACCATTATCAGATATAATTTGGTGAGGCACCCCAAATCTATATACGATATGGTTCTGTTGGTTAGAAAAATTCTTAGAGGGAGTCACCTTTCAAATCTTTGGGGAGAAATGAAAGAGGCAACTTTATAGAAATTCATTTTTTTAATATGACACAAAGATTCACAGATGTACGTATTCACGTCATCGAGTACGTCATCAAGAAAATTGTGTACTATCTCGAAAGATAGAAGTCACTACCCTTTAATGGACCTAATCACCTCAATAAGACTCCTAAGGATGATAGGTCTGCATATGTACCAGAGATTCTTCCCTGACTTTACATGAAAAAGTAAAGCATGGTTTATTTTAAATCGGGTTCATTAAGTTCTCTACAGGAGCAAGCCCCCATAGTTAATTACATCATAAGGAATGTGGAATCCTTTGGAAAACTCTCGATTAAGGTAAATGATCATCATCATTGAAGATTTCAATAGGAAGGACTACCAATCGATTGGTTTATTTTTGAAAGATCAAATGGGATTGATCAAAAGAGGGAATTATTGTCGAAGCCAAAATGGAAGATAAGTAAGAGATGTCCATGATACTAGAAAAACCTAGCGAGCATCTCAAACTATCCTACAGTTGAGCTTTAAATTTTTTGAAATTGATTTAGTTTATTTGAGTTGAATTTTTTATTAGAAATTTAGGACTTATGATTCCTTAACACAAGATTAAGGAAATGCCTAAGAGGTGAGGAATTATGCTTATGGCCCATAAAGGAAAGAAGCAATCTCAGAACCTAAATCTAGGAGCTTTGGCGAGGGCTGAAAGCACAACCTAAATCTAATGCAAAAATGGGTAATTGGTTTGCCTCCACAAGAGAGGACAAACCACCCGATAACTTGGATTTACAACCACCTGGGGGTGGCCGCCAACTAACTCCTCCTATAATTTTAAATACATGTAGGCAAGTCATTATGCCTATGCAAGATAGTTAGGCTGTTATTTATTTAGAAAGAGACTAAGTCCTTAAACTCACTCTATAAAGAGACTAGATCATGTAAAGGGGCATGCTTCAAAATACCTAAATCTAATGCAATTCAAATTTCATTTTTTATTTTCATTTTGGACAAGTATTTTTGACTCGAGGTAATAGGATTCATATGACTAATGCATGAGAAATAGAGTTATTGGCCAAAATCAGTGAGAAGGGAGGAGGTGAGTTTCCACCATGACTCTCAAAGGTCAAGCCAAGTTTCTCTAGCAAAGGTGGAAGCCCTCAAATCAAGAGTGAAATAAGATGCATTTGTGCATGATATTACCAAAGGATACTCATCCAGCTAAGGGATTGTTAATTCTTTTATCTTGATTTTAAACCTAAGCTTTAGGTGAGGTTATGAATTATTTCATTTTTATTTTGAGTTGTTAAGTTGAGTAAAAGATTTATTTTTTTCTAAAGAGCCTAATCCACATCCAGGCCATACATAAAGCAAGGAAGAAACTAGGAAAAGCATGCCACTTAATGTAAAAAGCTAAACAAATCATCAACCAATTTATAAAGCTAATCATAAAAAGAATAAAAGGTCATTGTGGTCGGGCACCACCGCACAAACTTGACAATATCAAATGTGGGTAACTGAGCTTTACCCTTATACAACCTGGATTACAAATGAATTAAATTATAATTAAGCAATGAATTCATTGTTATGGGGGTCTTCAAGCTTTATTTCTTCTTTCTTCTTCTTGTCTTCTTTTCTTCTTTGGTTCTTTCTTTTGGATGGTTGGAAGGTGGATGCTCCAGGGATTCACATGGTACATAAGATAGGATCTGATGGCTAATGTTCATCTTAATCCCCATAACAATCATTCCAAAATCCTAATTGCATAAATTTACATGAAAAGGATAAGTGGAAATCTAACTAACACCTACAAAATAAAAGATAGTTAAAACAAACCACACAAATCCCAAGCATGTATATTGGACTTATCACCCCACACATGGGTGACTAAATCCACCTAGCATATTGGATTATGCTTAGGGGTATAAAGCACCTACAAGCAAAAGCATTTATATTTTTATTTATGATAGCGCCCCTTAAGCATAATCCCCTGTAGAAAAGAATAGTTAAACTAAGAGCATCCAACCATTCATTCTATGAGCATACACCCTAACATCCATTCTAAAACATATATCACAAAACAAAATAAACATCAAACCATGCATCGACCTAACTTAAGGCTAGAAGTGGTGACTTAGGCTAATGTGTGTTCTTTGAAGGCTTGTGTGGTATGCTTAGGTTCAAATTTTCTAAGTGTGAAGAACATGTTAACTAGAGGGTTTCATTTAAGTTGTTTCATTATTTTGGGTTGATTTTATTTTATGTTTTGATTTGGTTTAAATGGATCCTACAATTAATTACTAAGTTATGAAGAGAGGGAAGAGAAGAGGCTTCCTTTCCCTAACCTAAGTAATTTCTAAAGTAGATTCACATTTTAGTTTTATTAGGTGAATGTTTTGATTAAATATTTTAATTAATCCTAAGTTTAGATAAACTCTAAACAAACCTATTCAAAAAGAAAGGTATTTTAAGATTAAATAAAATGAATCAAAATTCACATAACACATATTACTTCATTTCTTTCCCAACATATATAACATGCATATGGATGGACCCTAAGCATATCTATACATACAAATGAGAGTATTTAACACACTTTATGATGCATGCTAAGTAATCCATTTAAAATTTATAAGTTGAATATGCATGATTTTTCTTAAGTAGAAAGGGTTTCCTTATCCAAATTTTCACATATACATGAAAGTAAGAAAGGCATAAGTGAGTACACCATTGTTAACCAAAGGTGTAAGGTACAAGACCTACTTAGGATACTTAAAGCAACCTAGGGTTGTCCAGACTAATATACCACTTTCCTTAAATACAAACATATGTATAAAAGAAATGAAATGGAAAAGAGAAAAAAAAAGTTTTATTTAATGGATTCATTTTATTATGCAATTTATGTATGTAAGTATAGCCCTTCTTAGGTGATAGCATAAGGATGAATAGGATATGTAATTAGGTGAGTATTAGGTCCTTTTCAAATGAACCATATATCTCATCAAATTCTTATTCAAAACTATGCTAACATAAGAAAGAAAGGAAGCTTATACTAAGCGTACTTTTATAATCTTCAACATGAAAACTCATAATTAAAGTATATTTAGCACACTTTTAGATTAGGAATTTGATTTATATGTTTTGAAAATAATTAGTGATAATAGCCATTCATATTTCTACTTTAGCCAACACATGCAAATTTGACATAAAGTAAACAATTTCATTTAAAATTTTGAATTTTAAAATTGTGAATGCTTGAATCACATGACATACAAATTTAATATGTCGGGGAAAGATTCAAAGCAATGAAAGCATGTAAACAAGTTCACTTCACTTAAATACTAAAGACATTCTTATATAATAGGAAAGTTTAAAATAAATCAAAGTGAATTCAAAGTGATTTTTGTTTAGTTTGGAGTTTGATTTAATTTTGAAAATGTGAGATGAGTTTGATGTTCTTAACCCATTCCCACATGTGTTTGATATTTTTTTAAATTTTTATATAATTAAATCCATTTTTATGTATCAATTAGGTTAAGGTATGAATTAAGTAACTTAATTAAACCTTACCTACACCACTTTAGAATAATTAACCAAATAATTATGAGCCAATGAGATGACATAAAATTCACAAGAAATTTATATTTTGCAATCCTAATAAGAAAAGGCCTAATGCAATGGCTCATAATTAAAGTTTAATTAAGCTAAGGGGTTTAGCTTAAGAAATTTCAAAACACGCTTTCATACTTATGAATTGGGTTTTGATTTTCTTAATTGAACTTAAGCTATTAAACACTTAAGCATCTACCCAAAGTACATTAATTAAGTTTTAAAACTTTTTAGAATTTTTAGAAATTAATTATGGGGATAATTAATGAATTAGCCCTAAATTAAGAGAGGATTAAAGAGAGAAAAAGGGGGTTTAGGGAATAGCTTAGGGGAAATGCCCCAAAATTATTTCATAAACCTCTACTGGATCTACCTTAATCAACCCCTAATCATGGATTAAAACCACTAATCATACCTAATTATCTTAATTACATAAGGAGGGTAATTAAGAAATCCATATGCAATTCTAATGCCTTTAATAAATCCAAGAAAATTAGGGAGTAAGTCATCCCCTAAAACATACCCAAGAAATTTGAGATTAATCAGAGGCTTGTTTAAAAAGTAATTAGCAAAATTAATTTTCTAAGAAAACCTAAAACCAAAGAAAATTATAATTCAAAACCAATTAAAATTAATTTTAAAATATTCTAGTTGAATTATCTTTACATAGGATTTTATTTCATATTTTTTTTGAATTTTCTAGAGGGAGTTATGAATTTTAGAAGATCTAGGTTAATTAGAATTAATAAAACATTTTAACTAACCCTAGCTCAATGCATGTGCTCGCCAGCTTACGCACGCATGAGGGATTCACTTAAGTTGTCAAATCCAAAGGGTCAAGATGGTTTGATCTCTATCGATCAAAAGATCGAACGCAGATCTCCCGTGATTTTAAAATGGATAGGGATTTCTAAATGGAATTAAATTTCTCCACCCAAAATGTGGATGGATGATCAGATCTCCAAGTTCTTCCCTAGATCAATGAGACCGCCCATAATCGGGAGATCCATTGATTGATTGAAAACCAAACTCAACCCACAACATCTAAAGAGCGCACATCCAATGGTCAAAACTCAATGGGATTAAAATTTCATTCACAAAGCTCCACACCTGAGTTTAATGGTCAAAATCCCATACCTCAGGGTGCTTTCCCCTTAGGGAAGCTTCAAGACAATTGCGAAGTTTTGAGCATTGAGGTTGAATGGATTTATGGACACCACCTCCATAGCTTTGATCAAGCTCTCCCCTTGCCTGGAACTCAAAGAGAGCTTGGGTGTAACTCCTCTCGATGGAGTATGCAAAAGCAATTGAAGTGAAATTGATTGAATAGGAAGTTCTCTTCAATGATTCCTTATTTTAAACCTGAAAATTGAGAAATGGAGTTTTCAAATCCTCTCTAAGAAGCTTGGGAATACTCTCTAAGGCTTGCTCTGAATTTCTTACCTTCGATCAATAGAGGGGAAATTAGAATTGAAGTAAATTAGGGGGAGTATATCTCCCCTTTGAAGGATTGGACGGCCATCCATCCACTTGCCATTTTTTCTCAATGGAGCTTAGGTAGTGGGTTGTTTGATCAGTTAGCAGTGTGTACATTGTCAGTTTGAGCCAAGGAGTGGATTTCCAACCTCCCATGTGCTTGAATTTGAGTGGGAGAGGGAGTTTGAATTTAGAGTTTTGACCCATGGGGTTATGTTTGGTCTAGAGACCAATTGGGCTGACCCAAACCAATTGGGTTGGGTGCACCACTCTTCACTAGGTCCCATTGAGCTTTTAGGAAAGCCTCAAGTGAATGTGAAGAGGGTATGACCGAATTACCCAAGGATTAAGCCAAAATTTGTTCTATAGACTAGGGTTAGGATGGTCATTTTGCCAATTGTTCACTTTGGGTATGTTGGGTATATCGAGAAACTAGGTTTGGCCAAGTTTCATGAGATTTGTAATTCATTTGATAAGGTTTGGCTCATGTTGACCCATTTAGGTCAAAATGGGTCAACTTGGGTCAAGTTGACAAATTGGTCAAATTGGGTCAAACCAAGGGATGGGACAAGTTCATATGACTATTTTAAATGTTTTGGTGGCTTTGGTTTGATTCAATTTGGTATAGCTTTGGATTTAGCTCATACGACTTCATTTAGGTCAAATGGGTCAAGTTGACATATTTGACCCATTTGACCTATTTGAGGTCTAGGTTTTAGGTTTGGTTAGTCATATGAGTGGATTGGTGTCTTTGTTTCCAATCAATTTTGGTTAAGTTCTTTGGCTCAACATGACCCCTTTAGGTCATGTTGGGTCATCACTAAGCAGTCTTGTTGGATAATTGAGGCTTTGGTCAAGTTTCACAAGTAATTTGAAATGGACTTCATCCATTGGTTTTAATCAATTTGGCTTAGATCAAGTTTTGACACATTCTGACTTTTTAGGTCAAAATGGGTCAACTTGGATCAAGTGGACAATTGGACTAGGTTAGGCTCAAATGTTGGCTTGGTCAAGTTCAAACATAGGTCATGAGTGAACTTAGATCAATGGTCTCAATCAATTTAGGCTATGGTGGAATTTGGCTATGTTAGTTTCATTTTTTGGGTGTTGACTTGGTCAACCCTTAAGTTTGACTTGGTTTGACCCAATTTGATTGATTGATCATCCAATGATGATTGTTGATCATGATGAGAGGCATAGATGAGTTTGGTTCAATCCAATTTGGTTAGGATTAGAATTTGGCTCATAAGGGTATTTTAGGTCACTTTGGGTCAAGTGAGCCTAAGTGGATCAAATGGCTTGGTCAAAGCTTGATTTGAGCTTGATTGATCTTGTATATGTACTTATGATTGAAATATAAATCTATTTACAAGTGGTTTGAAGTCAAATGGATTTTGATCCATTTGACAATTTCATATTCAAAGGAAGAATATGAAAGGGTTTTGCTTTGATTTACATTTGATTGTTTGATTGAAGTTTGTATTTATATATGGGCTCATGATTGTAGGATGATTGAAATGAGAGAAAATCAAGAGTTTGGCTTGATTTGGAATTGATTTGCTAAGTTCAAGATTTTGACTTGAAGGACAGGATTTTGAGTTAATTTGAGTTTAATTTTGGAATTTATTTGATTGTTTGAATTTATATTTCATTTATATATGTGAATATAAATGAGAATATAAATTGATCATAGAAAATTTCAAGGATTTGAAGTGGTTTAATTATGATTTAGGCTAAGTCCATTAAGAAGGATTTGAAGGACTTAGGAGAATTTTAGAGTTTGAAGTTTGAATTTTTGAATTTGATTTGATTGATTTGTATTTAAATTTCATTTATATATTGTTGACCTCATTTTCAGAATGAGCTCTCAACTCTGCCATCTTAGACATAAGACTTCTGTTATACTTTAAGAGTTCCATAGTCTTAAGACATATCTAGTGATTAGGTGAACACTCAAATTTGAAGACTTAAAGAAATTAGTCATGCCTTGGGTGTTAAGAAACTTTCATCTTAAATTAAACCTTTCCTCACTTTCCTTCTTTCAAGTCAAACTCCAAATCAATTCTATTTGGTTTTCCCCAAACTCCAAATCAATTATATTTGATTTCCTCCAAACTCAAATCAATTTCATGATAAAATTCCATGATTGAAATCCAAGATTGAAACCCATGATCAAAATCCATCAAAAATTCTTAAGTCCAAATTTTGCCTAAGTCCTTAATCTTCCCTTAAGGACTTATTCAAAATCATGATTCAAACCTATTAAAATCTTTGAGATTTTCTCATGATCCATTTATATTCTCATTTATATAAATTCAAACCCATCAAATCTAATTCAAAATTCAAAATCAATTCATGGAAATTTTCTTAAATCCCTTTAATTTACCATTAAAGGACTTAGCCAAAATCAATCCTAAATCATGATCAAACTCATTCGAATTCATGGGATTTTCTCAAAACTTATTTATATTATCATTTATATTCTCATATATAAATGAAATATAAATATAAATCATTTAAATCTAGGGCAAACAATAAATTCCAATTTAAAATTCTTTTAAATCCTTTAAATTCCCTTTTAATGGATTTAACCTAAATCATGACCAAACTCATTCAAATTCATGGGATTTTTTCAAAACTTATTTATATTGTCATTTATATTCTCATATATAAATGAAATACAAATCTACATCAATCAAATCCAATTCAAAAATTAAATTTCAAATTAAAAATTCTCTTAAATCTTTTAAATTCCCTTTAATGGATTTAACTTAAATCTTGATTAAACCACTTCAAATCCTTGAAATTTTCTCATGATCCATTTATTTTCTCATTTATATTCACATATATAAATGAAATATAAATTCAAACAACCAAAACCAATTTCAAAAATCAAACTCAAATCAAATCAAAATCAAATCTAAGCCTTTCAAGTCAAAATATTGAACTTAGCCAAATCACTTTCAAATCAAGCCAAACTCTGGATTTTCTCTCATGATTCAATCAATCCTACAATCATGAGCTCATATATAAATCCAAGCTTCAATCATTCAATCAAATCCCAAATCAAAAATCAAACCCAAAACCCTTTCATATTCTTTCTTTGAATATTAAATTTTCAAATGGATCAAAATCCATTTAACCTCAAACCACATGTAAATGGATTCATATTTCAATCATGAGCCCATATACAAGATCAACTAACCTTAAATCAATTTGACATTTGACCCACTTAGGCTCACTTGATAAAGTGACCTAAACTTGACCAACTTTTGATCTAACCAAATTGGATTGAACCAAACTCATATCCTCTCATCATGATCAACAATCATCATGGATGATAATCAATCAAATTAAATCAACCAAGTCAAACCTAAGGGTTGACCAAGTCAATACTAACCTAAAATGAAACCTTATATGATTAAATTCAACCATAGTAATTTATTGAAATGATTGATCTAAGTTCACTTTTGACCTGTTTGAACTCAACCAATTTGAGCTAACAGCCCAAATTAGCCCACTTGACTTGTTGACCCATTTTGACTAAGGGTCAAAATGTGTCAAAACTTGATCTAAGCTGATTGAATCCAATGGGTCAAGTCCATCCCAAATCACTTGTGGAACTTAACCAAAGCCTCAATCCAACTAAACCCAAATTATAATTAGACCCAACATGACCCAAAGGGGTCATGTTAGCCAAATTGAACTTAACCAAAACATTAAAACAAAGATATCAATCCATACTAATTCTAACCAATCTACTGACCTACCTCAATCAAATATGTCAATGAATTCGACCTAAATGAAGTCATATGATCCAAAATCAAATATATACCAAATTGAATCAAACCAAAGCCACCAAAACATTTCAAATGGTCATATGAAAAATTGGTTTAATTTGACCAATTGGTCAACTTGAAAGTTGACCCATTTTGACCTAATGGGTCAATATAAGCCAAACCCTATCAAATGGATTCAAATCTGAAACTTCAAACCTAGTTTCTCCACATACCCAATATATTCAAAGTGGAAAAATAGAAATGATCATCCTACTAGGCCATATAACAAATTTTGGCTAACCCATGTAATACCCTCTTCACAATCACTGAGGCTTCCTAAAAGCTCAAGGGGACATGAGTGGTGCACCCAACCCAATGGGTTTGTCACCAGGATAGACCAAACCCACCCCTTTTCCTAAAATTGAAATTTCAAACTCCCTCTCAAGCCCAATTCAAGCACATGGGAAGTTGGCAATCCATTCCTTGGATCAAATTGACCATGTGCACACTCAAAATAATAAAAAAAAAACTCTCCAATCTCATCAATTAGATCAAAATGGAAATACCATTACTGGCCATCCGATCCTTCAAGGGGGAGATATACTCCCTCTAATTCACTTATGTTTTCATACACTCAAGGTCGATTGAACAATAGGAAGCCAGAGGATCCATTGGGGATTGATCCTAAGCCTCTTAGAGCTCTTCCCATTTTCTTCTTCTCGACTTTTGAATAGTGAAAAATAGTGGAGGTAGAGTGAATTGTCAACTTCTTCTACACTTGATTTCCTTCCAATTCCTCCTACATACTTCTTCTAAGGTCCAATCTGAGCGCACTCAAGCTTCCATTGGAGTTCCCATAGCAAGGAGAGGAGCAATTGGATGAAAGCCGCAAGGATCTTTAAGTGGTGTTTGTCCATAGAGCAAGCCACTCGATCCCACAAGGCCTAGGAATTTCAACAAGGCTTCATCTCCACCTGGCGAAGCGACCTCATCGATCTCGAGCACCGGTGAGGTATGAAATTTTTCAATCACTAAACTTAATGTGGTGTGGAGCTTTATGAAAGAAATTTTCACCTCATCAAATTAGCTTGATTTGTCGCTTCATCTTTAGATGGTGAGTTGATTTGGTTTGATTCCATGCTCAAGTTTGGATCTTTCCTGATCATAGCCCTTGTTGATCAAAGGGAAGAACTTGGCTCATCTTAGCCATCCATCCGCACATTTTAGATGGACGACTGAGATTATTTAACACATTTAGAAATCCATTTATCTGTTTTAAACTGTGGGGGAATCCTTAGCCGTCCGATCTTTGATTGTACAACATAGGGTTAAAGCCTATGCGCCGCCGCCGCCATTTGGGATGTGACATTTAAGTTACCCTCAATATGATGCAAAAGCACGTTGATGGCCACTGTCGCCATGAGCCAATGATTAGTTAAGGATTATTTAAAATGCTTAATTAATTTTTGATTAATCCATAGAACTTCAAAAATGCATAACTCTTCATAAAAAGTCAAAAAATCTGAAATAAAAACCTATGGATAGATAATTAAACCTAGAATATTTTAAAGTTAATTTTGAAGAGTTTTGAATTATGAATTTCCTTGAATTTGGGTTTTATTAGAATATGTATTTTGCTAATTACTCTTTGATTAAGCCTTTGATTAATTTCAAATTTCTTGGGTAAGTTTTAGGGGATGATCTCTACCAACCCTAATTTTCTTGGGATTTATTGAGGGCTTGATTAGAGTAATTGTATATGGTTTCTTAATTACCCTTCTCATGTAATTAAGCATAATTAGGATATGATAAGTGGTTTACCCCATTTAGATTGACAAGGTCTGATCCAATAAGTAGAGGTTTATGGAATAATTTTGGGGCATTTAAGCTATTCCTAAACCTCCTCTTTCTTAATCTCTTAATTTGTTAATTCATTATATTTAATCAATTAAAATTCTAAAAAGTCCATAACTTAATTAATCTACCTTGGGTAGATGCTTAGGTGTTCAATAGCCTAAGTTCAATTAAGAAAATCAAAGCCTCATTCATAAGTATGAAAGGATGTTTTGAAATTACTTAAGCCAAACCCCTTAGCTTAATTAACCTTTAATTATGAGTCAAATTGCATTAGGCCTTTTCATTATTAGATGCATTACAAATTTAAATTCATTGTAGATTTAATGTCATCTCATTGGCTCATAATTATTTAGTTAATTTTTCTAAGGTGGTGTAAGTAAGGGTTAATTAAGCTACTTAATTCATACCTTAACCTAATCAATGCATAAAAATGGATCTAATTATCTGAAAATTAAACAAAAATATCAAACACATATAGGAATGGGTTAGAAAAAGTAAACTCATTTCACCTTTTCAAAATTAAATCAAACTTCAAACTAAATAAAAATCATTTTGAAATTCACTTTGATTTATTCTTCCTCAACATGTTAAGTTGCATGTCATGTGATTTCATGCATTAATAGTTTTGGAATTCAAATTTTAAAATGAAATTGTTTACTTTATGTCAAATTTGCATGTTCAAAGTAGAAATATGAGTGGCTATCACTCAATCCAAATTATTTTCAAAATACATAAGTCAAATACCAAATCTAAAAGTGTGCTACTTATACTTTAATTATAAGCTTGCATGTGATAGATTATAAAGTCATGCTTAGTGTAGTTTTTCCTTTTCTTATGTTAGCATAGTTTGAATATTATAGATGTGGTTCATTTGAAAAGAACCCAACACTTACTTAATTCTATATTCTATTCATCCCTATGCTATCATTTAAGAAGGGTTACCTATACTTGCATACATAAATTCAAAGAAAATGAATCCATTACATATTTTATACTCCTTTTCCAATTTTTTTACATATATGTTTGTATTTAAGGAAAGTGGTATTAGACAAGAGGTCATGAGATTTTAAATAGCCCTAAGTAGGTCTTGTATCTTATACCTCTGGTTAACAAAGGTGCTATACTCACTTATGCCTTTCTTACTTTCATGTATGTATGTGAAATTTTGGATAAGGAAAACCTTTCTACTTAAGAAAAAATCATGCATATTCAACTTCTAAATTTTGCTAAATAGATTACTTAGCATGCATCATAAAGTGTGTTAAATATTCTCATTTTCACCACATATATGTGAATATAAATAGAAATATAAATGAATTATGAGAAAATCCCATGAGTTTTAAATGGTTTCATCATGATTTAGGCTAAGTCCATTAATGGAGAATTAATGACTTAAGAAAGATTTTAAATTGGGAATTTAATTTTTGCAATTGATTTGCTTGACTTATATTTATATTTCATTTATATATGTGAATATAAATGAGAATATAAAAGAGTTTTGAGAAAATCCCATGAGTTTGAATTGATTTGATGATGATTTAGGCTAAGTCCATTAATGGAAAATTACTTAAGGAAAATTTCATGAATTGATTTGGAATTTTGAGTTTTATTTGATTGATTTATATTTCATTTATATATGTGAATATAAATGAGAATATAAATGGATTATGAGAAAATCTCAAAGATTTGAATTAGTTTTGATCATGATTTTGGCTAAGTTCTTAAGAAAGGATTAAGGACTTAGGAAATTTGAACTTAGGAATTTTGATGGATTTTGATCATGGGTTTTAATCATAGATTTCAATCATGGATTTTTAAGCATATGGAGTTGATTTGAGTTTGAAGAAAATCAATTAAGATTGATTTGGAGTTTGACTTGGAGGAAGGAAAGTGAGGAATGGTTGCTAAGGGTAGAAAATTTCCTAACACCCCATGACCTATATGGCTAACTCTTCTAAGTCTCTTAAATGAGTGTCCACCTAATCACTAGATGTGTCTTAAGACTAAGATACTCTTAAGTTTAAGAGAATTCCTATGTCTAATATGGATGGTTTGAGAGCTCATCCTAAAAATGAGGTCAACAAAGGGCGCCCAATAGGTATGGTGTGACTGACAAAGAACACCGCACATATTGGTGTTAACCAAAATGATCAACAACACCAAAAGATCACAAGCACTAATAGAAATAATCTATCCTTAACCCATGAAAAAAAGAGAAAGAGCTAGATGTGGCTCTACTTATGTCCAAGACATAGAGAAAAATTCATTAAGGGATAGAGTGTGAACCTTCCACTAGGGAAGTAGGTTCAAGTCATCCACAAGGGGATGAAAGGTTTGATTTGATTTCAATCTCACTAAGGAGAAAAAAATTTGATTTGTTCCACTAGGGAAGAGGGTTGAATTTATTTCAATTTTATTAGGTTTGGATTTTTTTAGATGAACCCTGTTGGTTTACAATGGGTTGCACTAAGTAGAAGCCATGGAGGCCAAGACCTAACTCAGATTTACCAATCCAAAGGGGTAGCCTACTAATCACAAAGTAGGACTAGCTAACCAAAGGGATGCCTTTTGGTATGCAAAAGAATCTAGAAGAAAGCAAAGAGACTTACAAGGTAATCTATTGGAAAGACAATAGATTGAACCCACGTAAGGCTGACTAGTTAGTGAATGCTGCTGGGAGACTTAGATCAGCTCAAAGATAGTCAAGATTAATTTCATTTTTAATTTGTTTATTTTGATGGATTCCATTGCAAGGAATCAGAAAATGGGCCTATACCTAACTCAATTTACCAATTCAAAGGGAATAGTCTACTAACCATAGGACTATCCAACCGTGGGGAATAAGATATAATGGTCAATGTTAAAGAAGAAAGCGTAGCGAGTCATATCTTCCATGACAAGGAACCATTGGGGTGATTGGTTGCTTTGGGCAATAAATCGGACCCAACCTAGTGCTGACTATTAAGTGAATGCCACTGGGGGACTCAAATCAGCTCAAGAATAGTCAAGGATTAACTTTCAATTTTAGATTTGTTTATTTGATGGATTTCATTGGTTTGTAATGGATCAAACTAAGAAGGAGCTTATACATCTATCTCAGATTTACTAAATCAATGGGAGTAGCTTCTCGACCGATGGGAGAGCTATTCAACCAAAGGAGTGCCTTTTGGTTTGTAATGATCAATTGAAGGGAAGAAAGCTCAGGGACTCACGTCTTCCACTAGAAAAGACCACTAGGGTGATCAGTTGCTTTGGGCAACAAATTGAACCTGACCTAAGGCTGTCTGTCGGCTTACAACAATCATGCTAGAAAGAATGTGTCATAGTCTAGCATCTTTCAAAGCAAAATGACTGTCGGGGTAACCTGCTTATGGAAAACATATTGAACCTGACCTAAGGGTGACTACGGAGAGAGAGTTGACTCAGGGACTTATCTCAACTCGTAGTCAATTTTTAGGGAGTTCTCGACACCGCCTAAATATAGATGCTTTGGGAAAAGGGGCCCTTTGGGGCTTGAATTCCTAATCCACAAGCGAATTAATTTTGTTTGTTTGCTTTATTTTAGTTATTTTATCGTGGACCCTGTTACTTTGTGAGGGATCAAACTAAGAAGGAGCTTATATCAGCCTAGACCTATCTCAAATTTACTGAACCAAGGAAGAATTTACGCATACGCAGAATAAATTTTCTAACCACAGGGGTGGCTACTTGGAAAGGGGAACTGTCCAATCCAAAAGTAACTCAGGTACTATCTAAATGGAGTCACAAAGGACTTGTTCCAAATAGAGTACCCACAGGGGATGGGGCCGCTAAGGGCTTAATCCAACACTCTAGAGAAAATGACATGGCTAGTCATAAATCCAATAGGAATTCGATGTCCAACTCTAGGAGAAAGATCTGGGACTCATATTTGCCAAGAGTGGTGTATTCACCGGTGAGTCACTATCAGCATAACAAACATCAACCAACCTAAGGTGCCCGTCAATTTGCAACAATCAGCCTAGGAAGAAAGCACGGGGACTCATATCTTCCTATAACAGAATTGACTGCGGGGATAGTCTATCTTCGACTTGACAAGTGCTATCTGACCTAGGCCGATAATTGAGTGAATGCCATTGGGGGACTTATATTGACACAAAAGTAATCAAGAGGAAATGAGCCTCTAGGGGACTTACCCTAAGCCTCGAATATACTCGACCTAGTTAGAGCATGGTGGCTAGTTCAAGAAAAAAGCAAGGACTCACATCTTCTTAAATAAAGTCAACATGAGTAGTTTACTTTCAAGGAAATCTACCATACTAACAAGTGCTCATTGGTTTGCAATGGTCAAGTTAGGAAGAAAGTGGGACTCACATCTTCCAACAAATGACCACTGGGGTGACATACCAAGGTATGTAGACCCACCAGAGTACCTAATGAGTGCCATTTGCCCACATCAAAGTAGTAAAGACAAAGATTTCTTTTTGTTGTGTGCATGTGTTAAAAGGAATAGGATGCCTCTGAGGGATTCTGACACCTACCTAAAATACACTAGGGGTTTCGATGAAATGGTACCATGGATGGCAACAAGATTTCGACTAAGAAAGAATGTCGCTTGGGTTCTCTCACACCTATCTTAGTTATGATAATCAAAGTAGGATGCCTATCAGGTTCTCTTACACCTATTCTAAAAGCATCGAGAGATTGTGTTTGTGTTGTGAAAGAGATAAGATGCTAGGGGGACTCTTACACCTACCCTAAATACACGATAGATTCAAGACAAGCAAACAACACTTGAAAGAGAGAAGATTTGATGAATGAAATCGATTTATGTTAATGATTATTTTCAAACATGATTTATTTCATGGGTAATATTTCTTTAGATAGAGCCCATTAATTGGAAGCATCGTGTTCCCCTTTACAATCAATAACGATAAGATCCTCCTTGGTAGTCCTTCTATGACATAGGGGCATTCCCAAGTGGGTTCAAACTTGCCTCCCATCTTTTGACCGATAATAATTGGTCTCCTTAGGACTAACACAAGTTCTCCTACTCAGAAAGACCTAGGGTAGACCAGCTTGTTGTGAGCTTGAATCATTTTGGCCCTATACAACTCGAGATTCTAGCATGCCCATAGGCAGCTTTCCTCCAAACTTTCGAGCTCTTCTAACTGCAGCTTTGCATTCTGCTCGGTAGTGATCTTGTTACCCAATTCTATCTTTAGTGATGGGAGTTGAACTTCTAAAGGGACAATGGCTTCGGACCCATACACTAAGAAAAATGGGGTAGATTGAGTTGGAGTTCGGTATGTGGTGCGGTAGGCCCACAAGGCTTCAACCAACTGCTCATTCCACTATCTTTTATTATCATCAAGAGTCTTCTTCAGTATTTGAATTAGAGTTTTGTTGAATGCTTTCACTAAGCCATTAGCTCTAAGGTAGTAGATGGTGGAGTATCTCCAATCTATACCGTGTCTTCTAGTAAAGTTGTTGATCTTCATTCTTTTGAATGTAGTACCCTTATCGGATATAATTCATCAAGGCACCCCGAACCTATATACGATATGGTTCTTGAAAAACTGAAGCACATGGTGAGTTGTGACTCTGAGTGGGATGGCTTCTGCCCACTTGGAAAAGTAGTCGGTGGCAGCTAAGATGAATCGATGCCCCTTGGAAGAAGGAGGATCGATCGGACTTACAATGTCGGTACCCCAACACTCAAATGGTCATGAGGTCAATGTAGGGTGTAGAATATTGGGTGGTTGGTGGTGGACCACACCGTGCACCTGACATTGATGGCATCTCCTAGCTACTTCCATGGAATCTGTGATCATCGAAGGCCCGTAGTATTCAAGTCTTTTGATCTTCATCTTCATCTGTGGAACGGATTGATGAGCTCCACATAGACCTTAGTGTACCTCAGTTACAATGCCATGGGCTTCGTGTTTGTCTAAATAACATAACCATATTTGGTCAAAGGATCGATGGTACAAGGTTCCATCAACAAGAGCATAGAAAAGAGCTCTCTATTTCATGTGATGGGCTTGTGATTTCTCTTGAGGTAGTTTGCCGATGTTCAAGTAATCTATGAACGGTTGCCTCCAATCCAACTCCTTGTCCATTTTGGCAATAGCAACCTCCCCTTCAAGAGAAAGTCTCTCAATGAGTTCAACGTCAATAAGGGATAGGACCTATCTATTTTAGACCCTTATTGAAATGGACTCATCTTCTGGACGTGCCAACTCTTTGGCAAGTTTGTCCAAAGGCCGCATCGCATTCTCCGGGAACCTTTTAGATGGTGACTGAGAAGCCAATAGCTTCATGGTATACTTGTAGTAATGATGAAGCTTTGGGACTAGACTGATGACCAACTGAGAATCCCCAAAGCTATTGATGCTCTTGACATTGATAGTGATGACTAACTCCAGACTGACAATCCAAGCCTCATACTCAGCTTCATTGTTGGTGCAGGGGTTGGATAGATAGTATGAGAATCTCATCACATCGTAGTTAAGAGTTAGGAGAACTATTCCTACCCCTGTCTATCCTAGGAGAATAGATCATGGTGCTTCACCTTTAAGAAAAGAAGCAACACCATCAAAATACATCTCCCATTAGTGGTTGTTGGCCTCCCCTAAGTTCATGATTTGTTAATCGGGGAGATAGTTACTAAGTGGAGAATCAGCAGGAAGTGGGTGTGTTGCTAAGAAATCCACCAATGCCTGTCATTTTATCGCATGGAGGGGTACAAACGTGATATCAAACTGCGAGAGAATCATAGACCAACATGCCAAACATCCAGAAAGTGTTGGTCGTGTCATGAGATACTACAGTGGATTGGTTTGGGAGATCAAGTTCACCTTATAAGAAAGCATGTAGTGTCATAGCTTCTCAGATGCAAAGATCAAAGCTAGGCAAAGTTTCCAATATGTGGATAATTTGCTTTAGCAAGGATCAGATGATGGCTGAGGTAGTAGAGAGCTCTCTCCTTCCCCTCATCATTGGCTTGGGCCAACAGAGCACCAAGAGAGTCATCCAATGTAGTAGTGTAAAGAATTAGTGACCTGCCCGGGATATGGGCTACTAGAACTAGCGGCTTCACCAAGTACTCTTTGATGTCTTTGAAGGTATGCTGGCACATGTCATCCCACTTGAACTTGGCATCCTTTTTGACAAGAGCTGAGAATGGCTAGCATCTCCCCGATAGGTTTGAGACAAAGCGTCTTAGATATGCCAGCTATCCTTGAAAAGATCTAAGTTAAGTTAAACTCTTAGGAGGCTGCATTTCTAAAATAGTTTTAATCTTTTCAGGATCTATTTCTATTCTCAAGACAAAAACCCAAGGAATTTTCCTGAAGAGACTTTGAATGCGCACTTCAGGGGATTCATTTTGTGGTTATATTGTCTTAACCAATTGAAAACTACTCTCAAGTCAAAGAAGTAGTCTTCCTTTTCTCTACACTTGACTACTAGATCATCAACGTAGTACTCAACCTGATGATGGATGAGTTCATTGAAGATCTGAGTCATGGCTTGTTGGTATGTAGCACCAACTTTTTTAAGGCTGAAAGACATGACCTTATAACAGAAGATTCTAATTGGGGTTCAAAAAGTAGTGTTTCTTTCATCTTTAGGACACATCTTGATTTGTTTATAGCCAGATGACTCATCCATGAAAGAAAGGATTGCATGAGATGAGGCGATGTCCACCATTAGTTTCGATATAGGAAGAGGAAACTCATCCTTAGGACATGCCTTGTTTGAAACCCTAAAATTGACGTAAATACAAATTTGGTCATTCTTCTTCTTAACTAGAACGATACTAGCTAACTAGGTAGGATATTTTTCTTCCCTAATGAAACCAGCATTGATCAATTTCCTCACTTCAAAAATGACCTATTGTTCAATTTTTAATCGCATGCGTCTAGGAGCTTGCTTAAGTAATAGGGATAACATTAGGATCTATTGCTAGCTTGTGGACTACAGAGATAATCGTATTCTTCATAATTCTATAGCGCCTTTAAACTCGCTAATAGCCTAACTAAGTCATTGGTTTCTTCTTCATTCAGAATGAATATGTACGTCGGATTTTCTTCTAGGTTGATTTCTTTAAGCTTGTCGATTGTTGAATGAATCTTCCTCTTCAAATTTTGGTGCCTCTTTGACTGAGATCAGATCATCAAGTTTCTAAACACACATTCTCATAAGAGTTGGGGATGTGAGAAGAAACTATCGATTCCAAATGATTGTAAACTAGTAAATCTTCATCATCGATCAACTATCATCAATCCTAGTCCTCTTGATTATGCTTCCTCATATTCCATAGCTTTTCGAAGTATTCTAACCTATGCTTGGACCATGTGTGAGGAACTAAACCTTTTTGTATAAGATTTTGAACACAAGGTGAATAAAAGTCAAAAGATAATTCCATTAATTCTTTAAAAGTACCTTCTTCACGCTCTACATCAACTTCAAGGCTTGAGGAGGATGATCCCAAAAAGAACTTCTTCGGCTTCATGTTACTAAAAGACTTAGGGACTTTCTTAACTACTAAATCTTCAACTTTCTGAGATATAAGTGAGGTAAGAGCTAAGGTTCCCAACTGCTGTCTAATAGTTTCACATAAACCAGATTCAAATACTTTGCTTTGCTTTTCCTTCATCTCTATCGATCAAAAGTCACCTCCAATGGAACCCCAGAGAGGGGTTGATGGTATACTAATCACAGACTCATCCTCCGTAGATTCTAAGTCTATGTGAATAGTAAGGTACTCCCATGAACTAACACCCTGCTATCAGGCCAGGGGTCTCCACCTCTAGAACGCTCTATTTCTCGCCTCCTGGTTGATTATCCTACCCACATGTTCATATGATGGAATGAACTATGGGTGGAATGTGATATGCATATCTATTTCTTCTTCAATTCCCCTTTCTTTTTCACTTGGAATTTTTTTTTCCTTTCATTTTCTTTTATCTTTTCTTTTGCTTCGTTTCTTTTTTCTTTTGTATTTGCATTTGAATTTTATCCAAGTTCATGAGAAAAGGTGTTTTGAGGAAGATAGTAGGTCGCATCTTCATAAATCTCATCCTCTCTAATTGAAAATGGCATTTCATCTCCGTTAACAAGATACTTAATTCCATCTTTTCTAAACTTAATGCACTAATGAAGGGAGGATGAAACGATCTTGTTCTGATGTATCTAAGGCCTACCAAGAAAAGTAGTGAATGAAGTATTTGAATCAATGATGTAGAACTTGGCTTCAGTCTTTCAGTCACCGATCTTCAACAGTAACACTATGAAACCAAAGCCCGCTCACCTTGATCATTGAATCTCTCAACATCATCCTATCTCCTCGAAGTATATAGATGCCCATATTCAAATAGGCAAGGGTCTTTAGACTCATAATGTTCACCGATGCACTTGAATCCACAAGAATCCTGGTGAGTCTGAACCTATCCATGTCAATTGTAATGTAGAGGGGACGGTTGTGCTCTAAATCCCCTAAAAGAAGGTCTTCATCTATGGAGGTGATCCCTTGGGCTTCTTTTGCAGAATATGCTTTCTTACCTATAGAGGTCAGCTGAGCTAAGCATATTTTGGGATCAAGAAGGGCCTTGATTAGTGATTCCCTCATCTCTTTGGATAAGGCAAAAGCATCATATATTTTTAGCTTATATGGTAACTTTCTTAGATGAGAAGGGACAATGTAGTCCACCTTTGGCTGGCCTTCCACAAGCATATCCAAGGGTGGAGCATCTTGTGGAAGGGCTTATCGATCTTTAGTACCAATGATTTGTTTCCTTCTATCATAAGGTTCTTCCCTAGGAGGTAGAACCTTGCCACTACGAAGGTTAACTTCGGTGATCTCTAAAGGCAAGATGGTGGAAGGTTCTACCTACACTGTGCTCACTGCCTTCTCCTATGGGAATCTTGAATCGATGATTCCAAGTCTATCTCAAGAGGTGAACTGATAGATTCGTGAGTTGGAAAGTCCAACTAATCGAAAGAGGAAGATCAATTATTATAATTAATTAGACTTGAAGAGTTATTAGAAATAGAAGAAGACAACCCATCGGTGACAGATGTAATTCAAACTAGCTTTATTCTTCAATTTCTGAATTATTTGGGGTACAAAGTAGAAGTCAAGAGTAAGGGATTTGATGCCATTATCCCGATACAAGAGTTATACTAGTAAGAAATAAAAGAGCTAAAATGGAAGTGGAAGTCAAATGGAAGGCTGGATACCTGTGGTCAGCTGGGGGCTATCCTGTGTCGACAGCCGGCCGCACGCTAGCTAGCTCCCACTTTCATAGAGTTGGCACTGGAAACTTACAAACCTTCCTTGGTGTTGGAGGTTTGAGCTGACTCAGGCACCTACAAGGAAAGGTTCTTGATCTTATGAATTATTTTTTTAGAGGTTTTGGACAAAGAAATGTCCCAACCTTCTTTGGTTTTGGTAGATCATGTATCCCAAGGATTACCTAATGGAACGGAAGTGTAAGGTATTCCTTTGGGATAACTACAAAGATCGATCTTGAAATATGTTCAAGCCGCCTTGAATGTGAAGCAATCCTCCAAAATGTGTCCCAGCATAGTGGTAAGGGAAAAGTTTGGATCATGACTTTTACCTCCGCCTCAGTTCTGGGTAGTAAAATTAGGTTTCTTTAAGAGATTCTTAAAGATCTTCCGATTACCTCCCTTAAAAGAATAAGGTTTACGTTTATCTAAAAGGTGGACCATATCTAGTATATGCATAATGCACTACGGTGGCAAAGGCGCTTATGGAGGTCATGGAGTAGGGTAGCTCTGTGGTGGAAAAAGAGGTGGAGGCTGTTGAGGTTGTGGTCTATCAGACCGATCTCTAGTCGCTCTTCCCTAACCACTGCCCGCTTCTCTTCAACCTTCTTTTCAGGCAATTGATCTTGAAAAGGCAACTGTTTGGCCTCTCCTTATAGACTAGCCGCCTTGTTGATTAGCTTCTAAGATGTATTGATAATGAAACCCTCAAGCATGAAGGAGATCGGGCGATGGATATTCTTCAAAAGAATCTCAATGGCATGCTACTCAAATAGCTGCGGTTCACATTCATACTCAGGTTACGCCATCGGAGAATATAATCAACAAGTGACTCACCGGGTGCGGCAACGAGATCACCTAATAACCTTTTGAGCTCCAAATCTCTTGATGAAGAGTTGCTCTAAGTCACAATGTCTCTCATTGAACCCATTACTAGAAAGTAAATAACCCAGCATCCTGAATGCTATGTGTACCTTGTTTCCACTGCCATCAAAGCTTTTGGAGGAAGGAGAAAAAAAACCCTTGGGATATTGGATAGCATCGAATTCCTCTGGGTAGGGTTTACCCTTTGGATCCGATGATCCTCTCCTAGCTTGAGCCAAAGCTTCCTTCACTTGCTGCTCAACTATGGATTTTATATCTTTTTCTTATATGGAGGTACTTTCCACTACCTTCCTATACATGCTAGTGCTACCTTGCTTAACGGGAGGTAGAGTCTTGGCTCAGGCCAAGACATGCACTAACTCAACTGTAGTAGGATGAACTAAAGGGCTTATTTCAAGCATTGACACCGCTACAAGTCCTAACACATGCCATCCTATCAATCTGCTCATCCTTCTACCTAAACTGATGCCAGAGGTGTTGGGCTGATTCTACGGCATCTTCTTGATCAACCTCATCACTTTTCATGGCTTGTTGTTCCCTAAGAAGAGATCCTCTAGTGTCAATCATGCATACTCAAGCTGAATCCCCCATCAAGTAATCTTCATTGGGATCGAAGCTAACTTTCTCTTCATCAGACCAATCATATCCTAAGATCTCCTTCTTCTCCATGAAATAATGTGCAACTATCTCATCTAAAGAATGATCTATCTCGTGGTATAAAATAGTCGACCGGTGATTACTATCATGCGAGAGGCAACCTCACCGCCATTGGAGAGTCAATCTTGTGGGACTGACTCACCGATGAATGATACTCACCGCTCAACTGAGGGTAGTAATCCTAGATGTTCCACCACTAGTGTAACCAACTATCATCTAGAATATCGTAATAACTGTCACCATCTCCACATCCAGTTGTATGGGCAAAGTTGGTGAAGGACCACCATGATGCTTTGCCACACCTTCCACCACCTGGGACAAAGGTCGAGAGAGCTTGGCCCTACCACAATGGGGTGGGAGGAGATCCCTCCATAGTTGATCACCAACGGGTGTTTTTCCTGATGCCTTCATGGCCTTAGATGGAATGGGAGATGCTATAACCTATCTGATGGCGACAAGGGGAATGGGGTGGAGACACCATCGACTCATGCAAGAACCGCTCTGGTGGCTAGTCCCATGAGAAGGATACTATCGTATATGGTCGCAGGGGTACTGAGCTTGAAAATTAAATCAAAGCGAAGGGCAATCGACCACTGAACCTCCATCTCTCCCTTAGAACATGTATGGGCCTCACGGGCCCTCTCCAAAAATGCCTCCTCATGCTGGGATGATCAAGATCAAACTATGTCCGACTCTAAGCGTCATGTTCCACCCATGGCGTAAAATAGAGGCCGATACCTCCTCGCCTAAAAACTAAATGCACCACTGAGGAGGTGATGAATGGATCTCCCAACATCCTCTCTATCTAATCTTAAGAGAGGATGGAACCGTTTTGTTGGTGAAGTGATAACAGAAACTCATCACTGAGGAGTTCTCCTCTAGCTATCCTGTGATACCACTTGATCATACTTTTCCTACCATGTAGGTGGTAGAGAGGAGTGAGAAGACCATACTCAAATGTAGGCAAGCCCGAGACCGGGGAGCCTTACCCTGAGGGTGAGATGGTAGGTACTAGCCTCACTGGCAACATGAGCAACCTGGGTGAACAATCTAAGTTGCCATAACTCTGCTAAAGTCTATGACTCGTCTCGAGACATCAATCGAGGTAAGTCAATCCCGATGACCGCTTCACCCACCACCTTCCACTATAGTGAGGGAGTGCCCTCATAATCTCCTCAAATCCGCCAAAGTGAATGGTGGGTATAGATGGGAAGTCGCCGATTTAAAGATCCAAACCATGGGGAAAGGTGAAGACAAACTTGGAACTTGCTTCAATATTATAATACTAAAACTAAATTGCAATGAAAGATCCGCAATGAGAAAAAAGTAATGATTGCCTTCATAGATTTTAATTTTGAATTTAAAATGTGAACCCACATCCAACAACTTGGAAGTGTTAAGTGGGGTTCAAATGGATTTGAGAAGATTGATTGAAAGAGGATTTTGAACATGAATCCAACTCCAACAAATTTAGGTATGTTGAAATATGGATTCAAGATTTTATAAGGATGCTTCCAAAGGTTCATTGTTTGTTTTGAATTTGAAGATTTTTGATTTGGGGACTCTTTCCTTTAACAAAAATGAAACACTTAGAATTTTTGATTTGGGTTTCAAATGATTTTCTTTTTGTTTGATTGTTTTGAAATTTTACTTACTTAGTAAATTTAGGTACACTAAATGAAGTGTTTGAGAATGATTGTTTCTTTTTGTGAATTTGTTTTGATTTTGAAAATTTTGGAATTCTTACCTAGCAAATTTAGGTATGCTAAGTGAAGAACCCATGTGTGTTTTGTTTGAATTTTGAAAATATGATTCTTAGCAAATTTAGGTATGCTAAGGAAAATCCTAAGTGTTTCATTTTTGTTTTGATGTTTTGATTTTTTTTGAAAAGGATAGGATCCTTAGATAATTTGGTATGCTAAGGGAAATCCTAGAGTATTTCATTTTGTTTTTGATGTGATTGAAAATGGAGATTTAACTTTAGCAAATTTGGTATCTAAAGAGGAAGTCCCACTTGGTTTTGTTAAATGGAAATTTCATTTAGCAAATTTGGGCATGCTAAATGAAATTCCAAATGGTGTGTTCAAAATTTTGATTTCATTTTAGTTTTGAAAATGGAAACTTCTCCTTAGCAAATTTGGTATGCTAAGGAAAGAAGTTCCAAAGATGTTTTAAGATATTTTTGTTTTGGCTTTGGAAACCCCACTTAGCAAATTTGAGTATGCTAGGTGAGGTCCAAATAGTGTTTGAAATTTTGAATTTGGGATTTGGAAACTCCACTTAACAAATTTGGGTTTGTTAAGTGAGGTTCCAAATGTGTTTAGAAAATTTTTGGATTTTGAATTTGGAGACTTCACTTAATAAATTTGGGTATGTTAAATAAAGTTCCAAATGTGTTTGAAAATTTTGAAATATGATTGTTGATTTTTGATTTCGAGTTTGGAAACATCACTTAGCAAATTTGATTATGCTAAATGAAGTTCCAAATGTATGTTTTTAAATTTTTAGATTTTAGATTTGGAGACTTCACTTAACAAATTTGGGTATGTTAAACGAAGTTTCAAATGGTATCTAAAAATTTTTAGATTTTGGATTTAGAGACCTCACTTAACAAATTTGGGTATGTTAAATGAAGTTCCAAAAAGTGTTTGAAAAATTTATTTTGATTTAGACTTCACTTAAAAATTTAAATGTTCCAAATGTATTTTAAAAGATTTAGAAATATGATTGTTGATTTTTTAATTTTGTATTTGGAAACTTCACTTAGCAAATTTGAATATGCTAAATGAAGTTCCAAAATGTGTTTGAAAAGTTTTTTTTTATTTTGGATTTGGAGACTTCACTTAACAAATTTGGGTATATTAAGTGAGGTTTCAAATGTGTTTAGAAAAATTTTGAAATATGATTGTTGATTTTTTTTTTCTTTTTTGGGTATGGAAACTTCACTTAGCAAATTTGATTATGCTAAAAGTTCCAAAATGTGTTTAAAAGTTTTTTTTGATTTTGATTTGGGACTTCACTTAACAAATTTTAGTATGTTAAATGAAGTTCCAAATGTATTTTGAAAAGCTTTGAAATATGATTGTTGATTTTTGATTTTGGATTTGGAAACTTCACTTAGCAAATTTGAATATGCTAAATGAAGTTTCAAAATGTGTTTTGAAAAATTTTGAAATATGATTATTTATATTTTAATTTTTGAAAAGAGGACTTTCATTTAACAAATTTAGGTATGTAGAATGGAGATCAATTTTATTTTTGAAATGTAAAATTTTTTTTTGTGTGTGATTGTTGCTTTTTGAAAGAGAGGAATTCCAACTTAAAACATATGTGAGATATGTTCAAGTGGGATTTCCAAAATGATATTTATTTTTTAGTTGGGAATGAAATCTTCATTTAAAAAATTTGAGTATATTACATGAAGATGTTCATCTGTGCTTTTGAAAAGTTTCATTTTGTTTACAAATAAGACTTCCATTCAATAGGTGTGAGTGTATTGAATAGAAAAATTCATGTGTGCTTTATGAAAACTTTAATGTTGTTTGAAAATGAACCATCCATTCAATAAGTGTGATTGTATTGAATAGAAAAATTCATGTGTGCTTTTTGAAAACTTTATGATTATGATTGTGGTTTTTGGAAAAGATGATTATTCATTTTATTTTGAAAATGAAATCTTCAGCAAAGTTAATTGAAAGAAGATGTTCATTTATGCTTTTGAAAATGTTGTTAGTTTTATTTTTGAAAATCCCTACATGTAACAATTATGGGAATTGTTAAATGAGGGTAACAAAATTTTGTGGAAAATATTTTATTAAGTGTATTTTTTGAAAAGGTGCTTTTGAAAAGCAAAGTCTTTATGGAAGATTTATTTTATCTTTATTATTTTAGGATGAACCTTTCCTTATCATGAAAATAATAAGGAGGAAGTCTTTAAAAAAATTCTTTTTATTTTAAATCTTTCCATTTTACCCATTGAAGAACCCAATGGGGGTTTTAAGATCAATAAGGAATGCGGTCCTAAAACCTAAAGATGTTGGCTAACTCAACACAATAATGAAATGAGCTGAGTGCCAACAAAAAGAAGGATAGTCTTGGATTCATACCAAAGTACAAACACACTATCAATACTCAAAGATAATGATCATTTACCAAAGATGAAGAGAGGAACCATCCCCAGCGGAGTTGGCAAAAAAATCTGTTGGTTAGAAAAATTCCTATAGGGAGTCGCCTTTCAAATCTGTGGGGAGAAATGAAAGAGGCAAATTTATATAAATTCATCTTTTTAAGGCACCACACAGATCTGTAGATGTACTTATTCAGGTGATCGAGTACGTCATGAAGGAAATAGTGAACTATCTCGAAAGATAGAAGTCACTACCCTTTAATGGACCTAATCACCTCAAAGGATGATGAGGGTCTGATATATGAGATTCTTCTCCTACTTTACATGGAAAAGTAAAGCAGGGTTTATTTTAAATCAGGTTCATTAAGTTCTCTACAGGGACAAGCCCTCATAGTTAATTACATCCTAAGGAATGGGGATTCCTTAGGAAAACTCTCGATTAAGGTAAATGATCGTCATCTTTGAAGATTTCAATAGGAAGGACTATCAATCGATTGATTTATTTCTGAAAGATCAAATGGGATTGATCAAAAGAGAGAGTTATTATCGAAGCCAAAATAGAAGATAAGTAGGAGATGTCCATCATGCTAGGAAACTTAGCGAGCATCTCAAACTATCCTTCGGTTGGGCTTTATATTTTTGAAATTGATTTAGTTTATTTGAGTTGAATTTTTCATTAGAAATTTAGGACTTGTGATTCCTTAACACAAGATTAAGGAAATGCATAAGAGGTGAGGAATTATGCTTATGGCCCACAAAGGGGACAAGCAACCTCAAAACTTAAATCTATGGAGCTTTGGCAAAAGCACAACCTAAATGGCAAAAAAAAATTGGTTTGCCTCATAAGAGGACAAACCACGACAGCCTACTTATAATTTCTGGGGTGGCCAACTAACTCCTCTTACAATTTTAAATATATGTAGGCAAGTCAATATGCTTATGCAAGATAGCTAGGCTATTATTTATTTAGAGAAAAAACTAAGTCCTTAAACTCACTCTCTAAAGAGACTAAATCATGTAAAAGGGCATGCTTCAAATGACCTAAATCTAATGCAATTCAAAATTCATTTTTTATTTTCACTTTTGGACAATTCTTTTTGACTCGGCTAATAGGATTCCTATGACTAATGCATGAGAAATAGAGTTATTGGCCAAAATCAGAGAGAAGGGAGGAGATGAGTTTTCACTATGGCTCTTAAAGGTGAAGCCAAGTTTCTCTGGAAAAGGTGGAAGCCCTCCAATCAAGAGTGAAATAAGATGCATTTGTGCATGATATTACAAAAGGAATACTCATCCAGCTAAGGGGTTGCTAATTCTTTTATCTTGATCTTAAACCTAAGCTTTAGGTGAGGTTATGAGTTGTTAAATTGGGTAGAAGATTTATTTTTCCCTAAAGAACCTAATCCACATACAAGCCATATATAAAGCAAGGAAGAAATTAGGAAAAGCATGCCACTTAATGCAAAAGCTAAATAAATCACCAACCAATTTATAAAGCTAATCGTAAAAAAAAGAATAAAGGTGGTCTGCACCACACACAAACCCAAAATATCAAATGAGGGTAAGCTCTACCCTAACAAGATTATAAATGAATTAAATTACAATTAAGCAAGGAATTCATTGTTATAGGGGTCTTCAAGCATTATTTCTTCTTTCTACTTTTCTTCTTTCTTCTTCTTTTCTTCTTTTATTCTTTGGTTCCTTCTTTGGATGGTTGGAAGGTGGATGCTCCAAGGCTTCACATGGTACATAAGATAGGATCTTATGACCAATGTTCATCCTAATCTCTATAACAATCATTCCAAAATCCTAATTGCACAAATTCACAAGAGAAAGAAAAGTGAAAATCTAACTAACACCTGTAAAATAAAGGTTAGTTAAAATAAACCACACAGATTCCAAGCATGTATATTGGACTTATAACCGCACACATGGGTGACTAAGTCCACTTGGCCTATTGGATTATGCTTAGGGGTATAAAGCACCTACAAGCAAAAGCATTTATATTTTTATTTGTGGTAGCGCCCCTTAAGCATAATCCCTTGTAGAAAAGAATAGTTAGACTAAGAGCATCCTACCATTCATTCTACCAGCATACACCCTAACATCTAGTCTAAAACATATATCACAAAACAAAATAAACATTAAACCATGCACTGACCTAACTTATGGCTAGAAGTGGTGACTTAGGCTAATGTGTATGCTTTGAAGGCTAGTGTGGTATGCTTAGCTATGGTTTTAGGTTCAAATTTTCTAAGTGTGAAGAACATGTTCAACTTAGAGCAAGGTTTCATTTAAGCTATTTAATTTTTTTGGATTGATTTTATTTCATGTTTTAATTTGGTTTAAATGGATCATACAATTAATTACTAAGTTATGAAGAGAGGGAAGGAGAAGGAAGCTTCTCTTTCCTTCCCTAACCTAAGTAATTTCTATAGTAGATTCACATTTTGGTTTTGTTTAGGTGAATGCTTTAATTAAATATTTTAATTAATCCTAAGTTTAGATAAACTCAAAACAAACCTATTCAAAAAGAAAGGTATTTTAAGATTAAATAAAGTGAATTAAGATTCACATAACACACATTACTTCATTTCTTTCCCAACATATATACATGCATATGGACGAACCCTAAGCATATTTATACATACAAATGAGAGTATTAAACACACTTTATGATGCATGCTAAGTAATCCATTTTAAGGAAATTTAGAAGTTGAATATACATGATTTTTCTTAAGTAGAAAGGGGTTTCCATATCCAAATTTTCACATACACACATGAAAGTAAGAAGAGCATAAGTGAGTACAGCGCCATTGTTAACCAGAGGTATAAGATACAAGACCTACTTAGGTGAGTATTAGGTCCAATTGACCACTTGACCCAAGTTGACCCAACTTGACCTAAAAAGTCAAAATATGTCAAATCTTGATCTAAGCCAAATTGATTGAAATCAATGGGTCAAGTTCATTCCAAATCACTTGTTCAACTTGACCAAAGCCTTGGCCAACCACTAACCTAGCCATTCACCTTGAATCCAACTTGACTGGGGTCATGTTGAGCCAAATTCAAACTTAACCAAAATTGAATGGAAACAAAGATTCCAATCTACTTCATATGACTAACCAAACCTAAACCTACCCATGAGATAGGTCAATGTGTGGTCAACTTGACCCATTTGATCATATGAGCCAAACTCAAAACTAAAGCAAATTGAATCATTCCAAAGCCACCAAAACATTTCAAATGGTCATATGAACTTGACCCAACCCTTGGTTTGACCCAATTTGACCAATTGGTCAAATTGACTCAAGTTGACCCATTTTGACCTAAATGGGTCAAAACTCATATGAAATGAACTCCAAATCCAATGGCCAAACCTATTTTCTCAACATACCCAACATATTCAAATTCAAATTAATTAGACCATTCTACCCTTGTCCATAGAATAAATTTTGGTCAAATCCATGGAGAATTTGGTCAAGCCCTCTTCATACTTGATACCTTCCTAATAGGTCAAGTAGACCCTATGGAGGGTGGTGCACCCAACCCAATGGGTTCGGGTCAGCCCAAATTGACCCAAGGTCAAAATCGAGCACATGGCTCAAATTAGCAATTTGGAAAACTTCCCTCCACTTGATTTGAAGCACATGGGAGGTTACCACTCCACTCCTTAACCCAAACTGACCATGTGAAAACTTCTAAAAGCTCAAACAACCCTTTCAATCTTAGCAATTGGATCAAAATGGAAAATAATGCTTCGCCCATCCGATTGCCATAGGGTGAGATATATTCCCCCTAATTTCACTTGACTTCAACTTCCTCACTGTCGATTGAGTGTTAGAGATTCATAGGAACCATCTTAGAGTGATCCTAAGCTCTCTAGAAGGGATTTGAATTTGGCATTTCTCGATTTTCATCCTTTGAAAATAGGGGAGGTCCATTGAATCTCTAAAAACTCCACCAAATTCACTTTGCATACTCCACCAAAGGATCAAGTCGAGCTTACCCAACATCTTTCCCAAGCTCCAAAGGCAAGAGGAGATCCAATTCCATTAAAACTGTAAAGGAGCTAAGGAAGGGGTTGGTCCATAGAGCAATCCACTCAACCTCAGCAGCTAAAACTTTCACCACATCTTCGTATCAACCAGATGAAGCTCCTCAAAGGGAATCGAGCACCGGTGAGGTTAGGCATTTTTCGATCACTAAACTCTTTGGGTGTTGGTCCTTTGTGAAAGAGAGTTTAATGGCTTGAGATTTTGACCATTGGATAGGCTTTCCATTAGGGTTAGATGGTGTGTGCAAGATTTCATTCCAATCTGAGCTTGATCGAGCTCAGATCTTCCCTTTGAAAGGAGATGATTTCCATTACTCCTCGGGGAAGAACAAGGATGATCTCGGTCGTCCATCCGCTCATTTTGGATGGACGACTGAGATCAGATGCACATTTTAAATCCTAATTCACCTTTTAAAACAATGAGTTAATTCATGGGCATTCGATCCTTGATCGAATGGCAGATATAAAACTATGTAGCGCCACCACCACGCATGCTATGACATGACGTTTAAGTGACCGCTCATTCGGTGACACATGGAAAGTGCACCTAACTCAGTCACTACGTGTCATGTCAAGTGGATTAAGGGATTAATTAGTGTTTAAATAATTCTAATTAATCCTCTAAACTTCAAAAATTTATATCTCTAGAAATAAAAATTAAAAAAATATGAGGTAAATTACCACTAAAAGATAATTCAATCTAGAATATTCTAAAATTAGTTTTAATGGATTTTGAATATTATCTTTCTCTAAATTTTGATTTATTGGAAATCTTAATTTGCTAATTACTCCCTAATTAATCCACTGATTAATCTCAAACTGTTTGAGTATATTTTGGGGGATGACTTCTACCTCCCTTGATTTTCTTGGGATTTATTGGTGGCTTAATTGGGAGAATTGAAAATTCATTTCCTAATTACCCCCTTTATGTAATTAAGGATAATTAAGGGTTTGATTAGTGTTTTAATCCCTTATTGAAGTTGATTAAGGTTAGATCCTATGAATAGGAGGTTTAGGGAATAATTTTGGGGCATTTCTTCTAAACTATTCCCTAAACCACTTTTTTCTTTCTTAATCCTCTTTTAATTAAGGGCTAATTCATTAATTACCCTATTAATTAATTTCTTAAAATTCTAAAACTCTCCAAAACTTAATTAATCTACTTTGTGTAAATAGGTGTTCAAGAGCCTAAGTTCAATTAAAAAAATCAAAACTCAACTCTTATGTGTGAGGGGTGTTTTGAAATTACTTAAGTTAAAACCCTAAGCTTAATTAACCATTAATCATGAGCCAAATTGCATTAGGGCTTTTCCTTTGTAAGTGCATTGCAAATTTAAATTCCTTGTGAGGTTTTATGTCATCTCATTGGCTCATGATTATTTGGTTAACTATGCTAAGGTGGTGTATGTAAAGGTTAATTAACATTTTTAATTCATACCTTAACCTAATCAAAATCTAAAATGAATCTAATCATATAAAAATTAAACAAAAATGTCAAACACATGTGAGAATGGGTTAGGAACAGCAAACTCAACTCACATTTTCAAAATTAAATCAAATTCAAAACCAAACAGAAATCAAACTAAACAAACTTTGATTTACTTTAGCTTTCTTATTTTATAAGATTATCTTTAGGATTTAATTGAAGTGAATGTGTTTACATGCTTTCATTGCTTTAGTTCTTTCCCTCCAACATGCTAAATATGTATGTCATGTGATTTCATGCATCCATGCTTTTCAAAAATCAAATTTAAAAATGAAAATATTTACTTTATGTCAAATTGCATGTGTTGGCTAAAGTAAGAATATGAATGGCTATTATCACTATTAAATTCAAATTATTTTCAAAACATATGATTCAATTATCAAAACTGAAAGTGTGTTACTTATACTTTACTTATAAGTTTTTATGTGAGTAAAATATAAGGATGTGCACAGTGTAGGTCTTCCTTCTCCTCTCTTTTAGCATAGTTTTGAATAGGATTTGACAAGGTGCATGGTTCATTTGAAAAGAACCTAACACTAGCTTAATTCCATATCTTATTCAGACTTATACTATCACTTAAGAAGGATACTTATGATTGCACATATAAATTGCATAAACAAAAAAAAAATCAACTAATACACATTTCTTTCTATTCCATTCATTAGTATGGACAACCCCAAGGTCGCGAGGCTTTAAGTAGCCCTAAGTAGGTCATGTAACTTATACCTTTGGTTAGCAATAGCGTTGTACTTACTTATGCATTTCTTACTTTCATGTGTGCATGTGAAAATTGGATAAGAAATCCCTTTTATACTTAATGAAAATCATGCATCATAAACTTCCAAATTTTCTTAAATAAATTGCTTAGCATGCATCATAAAGTGTGTTAAACATTCTTATTTGTGTGTATAGATATGCTTAGGACTCATTCATATGCATGTTATACATGTTGGGAAAGAAATGAAGTGATGTATGTTTTGTGAATTTAGTTCATTTTATTAAATCTTAAAATGCCTTTATTTTTGAATTGGTTTTTTTTAGAGTTCATCTAAACTTAGGATTAAATAAAACACTTAATCAAATTCACTAAACAAAACTAAAATATGAATCCACTTTAGAAATTACTTAGGTTAGGAAAGGAAAGAGAAGTTCTCTTCTCTTTCCTTCTCTTCATAACTTAATAATTAATTGTAGGATTCACTTGAACCTAATCAAAACATAAAAAAAAAATCAACCCAAAATAATTAAATCACTTAAATGAAACCCTTCTATAAGTTGAACATGCTTCACACATAGAAAACTCCAACTTAAAGCCATAGCTAAGCATACCACACAAACCTCTAAAGCACGCACATTAGCTAAGTCACCACTTCTAGCTTTAGGTTAGGGCGGTGCATGATTTGATGCTTGCTTTTCTTTTGTGATATATATTTTATACTGGATGTTAGGATGTATGTGTGTAGAATGAATGGTAGGGCGATCTTAGTCTAACCATTGTCTTCTGCAGGGGATTGTGCTTAAGGGGCCCTGTAATAAACAAAAATATAAATACTTTTGTTGTGCAAGTGCTTATACCCCTAAGCATAATCCAATAGGCCAGGTGGACTTAGTTAGCCATTTGTGGGGTGATAAGTCTAATATACATGCTTGGGATTTGTGTGTTTTGTTTAGCTAACCATTATTTTGTAGGTGTTAGCCAGATTTACTTTTCTTTTTCATGTAAATTTTATAATTAGGATTTTAGAGTGATTGTTATGGGGATTAGGATGAACATTGGTCATAAGATCTCATCTTATGCACCATGTGAAGCCTTTGGAACATCCACCTTCCAACCATCCAAAAGGTGGAACCAAAGAAGAAAGAAGAGAAGAAGAAAGAATAAAAGAAGAATGAAGAAATGAAGCTTAAAAACCCCCCATTACAATGAATTCCTTGCTTAATTGTATTTAATTCATTTGTAATCCAGGTTGTATAAGGGTAGAGCTTGGCTACCCAATTTGTTTTTCGGGTTTTGTACGTTGGTACCTAACTACAATGGCCTCTTATTCTTTTATGATTAGCTTTATAAATTGATTGATGATTTGTTAAGCTTGTGCATTAAGTGGCATCATTTTTCTAGTTTCTTCCTTGCATTATGTATGGCCTGGATATGGATTAGGCTCTTAGGAAAAAAATAAATCTTCTACCAAATTTAATAATTCAAAATTAAAAATAAAAAACACATAACCTCACCTAGAGCTTAGGTTTAAAATCAAGATAGAAGAATTAACAACCCCTTAGCTAGATGAGTAGTTCTTTTATAACATCGTGCACAAATGCATATTATTTTTACTCTTGATTGGATGGTTTTCACCTTTGCTAGAAAAACTTGGCTTGACCTTTGAGAGCTATGGTGGAAACACACCTCCTCCCTTCTCATTGATTTTGGCCAATAATCTCATTTTTCATGCATTAGGCATATGAATCCTATTAGCCTAAGTCAAAATAATTGTCCAAAAATAAAAATAAAATAAAATATGAATTGCATTAGATTTAGGTCATTTGAAGCATAACCTTACATGATCTAGTCACTTTAGGGAATGAGTTTATGGACTTAGTCTCTTTCTAAATTAATAATAGCCTAGCTACCTTGCATAAAACATATGACTTTCCTACATGAATTTAAAATCATAGGAGGAGTTAGGTGGCAGCCACCCCCAGGCGATTGTAAGTCCAAATAGTCGGGTGATTTGTCCTCTCTTATGGAGGCAAACCAAATACCTATTTTTGCCTTAGATTCAGGTTTTGCTTTTCTCCCTCGCCAAAGCTCCCTAAATTTAGATTCTTATGTTGGTTCTCCCCTTTGTGGGTCATAAGCATAAAACCTCACCTCTTAGTCATTTTCATAACCTTGTATTATGAGATTATAAGCCCTAACATTCTAATGAAAATTCCACTCAAACAAATTAAATCAATTTCAAAAATGTAAAGCCCAATCAAAGGATAGTTTGAGATGATCACTAGGTTTCCTAGCATCATGAGCATCTCCTACTTATCTTCCTTTTGGCTTCGATAATAACTCCCTCTCTTTGATCAATCTCATTTGATCTTCCAAAATAAACTAATCAATTGATAATCTTACCTATTAAAATCTTTGGAGACAATGATCATTTACCTTAATCGAGAGTATTCTTAAGAGATCCCGTCCTTTAGGATGTAATTAATTATGGGGGCTTGCCCCTGTAGGTAACTTAATGAACCCGATTTAAAATAAATCTTACTTTACTTTTTCATGTAAATTAGGTGAAGAATCTTTGGTACATATGCATACCCATTGCCCTTTGGAGTCCTTATTCGGGTGATTAGGTCCATTGTAGGGTGGTGACTTCTATCTTTCGAGATAGTACACATCTATTCAATGTCATACCTGATCACCTTAATAAGAATATCTGTGGATCTACGTGGTATCCCAACAAGGTGAATATATTTTTATATATTTTTGTATTCATTTATCCTACTTTTCTCGAAAGGGAGAGAGGATAGATGAAGGCAAGAAATGTATAAAAAGAATATATTTTTCACCATAGATTTTTCTAACGACTCCGCTGGGAATGGCTCCTCCCTCCATCTTTGGTAAATGATCATTGCCTTCAAGCATCGATAGTGGGTTTGTACTTTGGTATGAATCTGAGACTATCTTTCTTTCCATTGGCACTTGGCTTATTTCATTCTTAAGTTGAGTTAGCCAACATCTTTAGGTTTTAGGACCTCATTCTGTGTTGGTCTTAAAACCCCCATTGTGTTCTCCAATGGGTTAAAAAAGATCTAAATAAAAAAATGGAAAACATTTAAAGACTTCCTCCTTATCATTTTTATGATAAGAAAAGGTTCATTCTAAAATAACAAAGACAAAATAAATTGTTCATAAAAGTCTTACTTTTCAAAAAAAAAAAAAAGCACTCTTTCAAAAAAAATGCACCTAATAAAATATTTTCCACAAAAAATTTCTTAAATCACCCTCATTTAACAATTCTCATAATTGTTACATATAGGAATCTTCAAAAATAAAACTAACAATCTTTTCCAGAAAGCACAAATGAACATCTTCCTTCAATCCATTTTGATGAAGATTTCATTTTCAAAATATAATGAACATTCATCTTTCCAAAAGTCAAAATCAAGATCAAAGATAAAACTTTCAAAAAGCACACATGGACCATTCCATTCAATACACTCACACATATTGAATCAAAGTTTCATTTTTAAATAAAATTAAATTTTTCAAAAGCACATATGAACATCTTCTTTTAATATACTCAAATTTATTGAGTGAAGATTTCATTCCCAAATAAAAAATAACATAATTGGAAATCCCACTTAAACATATCCCACATATGATTAAGTTTGAATTCCCTCTTTCAAAAGCAATAATCACACACAAAATAAATTTTTTACATTTCAAAAATAAGATTGGCCTCCGTTCTTGCATACCCAAATTTCTTGAATGGAAGTCCTCTTTTCAAAAAAATCAAAGCTTAACATTCATATTTTCAAAATTCAAAATACATTTGGAACTTCATTTAGCATGCCCAAATTTGCTAAGTGAAGTCTCCAAATCTAAAATAAAAAAATTTCAAAAATATTTGGAACTTCATTTAGCATACTCAAATTTGTTAAGTGAAGTCTTAAAATTCAAAATCAAAAATTTTTCAAACATCTTTGGAACTTCATTTAGCATACTCAAATTTGCTAAGTGAAGTCTCCAAAGTCAAAACCAAAAATCTTCAAGCCCTTTTGGAACTTCATTCCTTAGCATACCAAATTTGCTAAAGAAAAGTTTCCATTTTCAAAACCAAATCAAAAATTTTGAACATATCATTTGAAATTTCATTTAGCATGCTCAAATTTGCTAAGTGAAATTTCCATTTCACAAAATTAAGTGGAACTTCATCTTTAGAATACCATATTTTCTAAAGTAAAATCTCCACTTTCAATCAAAAATAAATCAAAACAAGCAAATGAAACACTTAGGATCTTCTTAGCATACTCAAATTTACTAAGAATATTATTTTTAAAAATCGAACAAAACACACTTGGATTCTTCACTTAGTATACCTAAATTTGCTAAGAGGGAACTCCAATTTCCAAAATAAAATAATAATTAACCAAAAAGAAATAATTATTTTCAAACACTTCACTTAGCATAACCAAATTTGCTAAGTAAGTGTAATTCCAAATAAATAAAAAATAAAAAAAAAACAAATATCAATTGACCCTTACTTTAACATACCCAATTTTGTTAAAGGAAAGGGTCCTAAAATCAAAAATATAAATTCAAATAAAAATGAACCTATGGAAGCATCCTTCTCAAAATATTTGAATCCATCTTTTCAAATACCCAAATTTGTTGAAGTTGGATTCATATTCAAAATTCTTCATTTCAATCAAATTTCTAAATTTTCTCAAATCTATTTGAACCCCACTTAACACTTCCAAGATGTTGGATGTGGGTTCAAATTTTCAATTCAAATTTAAAAAAATTAACAAAAATAGAAATCTGATCCAATTTCCTATTATAAATTCTCACCATCGATTATACATACAGTTGGTTTTGTCTTTGCGGTTGATGTTGAAATGGCAGGCTCACAGAAATTTGTTAACACTTTCCCTCATGGTATAGATTTGGCTTTGAACCAGGTCAACTTCCCTCGATTGGATCATGCACACCTTATCCATTTCGTTGGGGATTTGAGGGAGTGAGGATTACATGTGGGGGCACTCCCGTCACAACTGTTAGTAAAACTGCGGTGGCCATTCATCCAAATTGATCTACCTTCTAATTCTGACATCTCCTCATTGAAGAGGAAAGTAGTGGAAGTCCCACTTGATGGTGATAGTACGGACCAGGTTGGTGTGCCCTGTGGTTTCTCGTCTTTGCCCGGTGAGGGAGCACCCTCTCATCTACCCTCGTAAAGCTCCCCTGATCTCAGGGATTGCCTCCCCTACTTTTGAGTATTGGTCTAGCTCTCACTCCGCCCATCCTACTAGAACACAATGAAGGAATAAAAACTACATTACAAAGTGGTATCACACAAGGATTGCTAAGGAGATGGAGGCAGCCGCTCATTCAGCTGTTGAGGAGTTTCCTGTTTCAACTTCATCATTAATTACAACAAACCAGTTTCATCCTCTCTCTGGGTCAGAGAGAGAAGATGTTAGCAGGATTTGCACATTACTTCCACTAGTGGTCCAGCATCAGCCATCATTTACTTGGGGTAGGAAGTCGTATGCGGCCTCTGATCAGTCTTGCGCCAGGTTGGCAGAGATTACAAACGTTCAAAGTCCGGAGCTCAATTTGATCTGAGATCCATCATCCCCCATAGTGTGGGGAAATACATTCATCAGGAGAGGGCCAGAGAGGCCCATACATATGCTCACATTACTAGTAGGGAGTCGAGGTTGATCGCCAATGACGCACTTATTGATTTTCCACATTTCGGGGCGTCATGACATCATCTTACTTTTTGGGACCAGTCATCATAGGAGGACAACTCCTATTCATAGAGAGTCGGTGGTGTCTCCACCACACTACTCTACCTCCCGTTCGCCATGACTAGTCCAGGTCATAGCATCTCTAGTTCCATCAAAGGCCATGAAGGCCATATCTGGAGAGAAGCACACCCCGTTGATGATCCGGCTTGGAGAATCCCCTATCTACACCCTATGGGGCTGTTGCTTGACCTTCTACCCGTGGTGGTGGAGGAGTGGTGACCTGAAATAGTGGTCATCCCTTCCACCAACTGTAAGTTGGAGATGGTAGATTTAGAGGTAGCAGATGATAGCCCACCGCAGATAGTGAAACCTCCTATGAATGTCACCCCTCTTAACTGTGATAAGTGTCTCTCATTAGTGATGCAGTCCTTATAGGATTGATTCTTCCATAAGTGAGTGCAGGTCTCTCGGTGACAGTGATCACATCGATCAGCCGAGATCATTTGTTCTCGTTCAGATAGATCATTCTCTCGAGGAGATAGTAGCACATTATCTTGTAGAGAAGAATGAGATTTTGGGGTATGACTGGTCAGATGAGGAGAAGGTCAGCTTCGATCCCAACAAAGATGACTTGTAGGAGACTCAGATGGAGTCTGTATGGTAGATATTAGAGGATCTCTCCTTAAGAAGCAGCAGGCCATGGAAGGTGATGAGGTTGATCAGGAATACATCGCCCAATCAACCCAACACCTCCAATATCATTTGAAATAAAAAGATGAGCATATAGGTAGGATGGCATAGCATCTAGAGGACTTATTAGCAGTAGTTTTAGTACTTCAGAAATAAGCCCCAGCAGTTCATCCTACTACAGCTGATATTAGCTAGTCTGAGTTAGTGCATGTCTTGGACCCAACCAAGACCTTACCTCCCGATGAGCAAGGTAGCACTAGCATGTATAGGAAGGTAGTGGAAAGTATCTCCATATAAGAATAGAACATCAGATCCATGGTTGAGTAGCAAATGAAGGAAGTGTTGGCTCAAGCCTAGGGAGGATCATTGGTTCCAAAAGGTAGATCCTACCCGAAGGAATTCGATTCCATCCAATATCCCGAGGGTTTTGTACCACCTTTTTTCAAAAGCTTTGATGGCAGTGGCAACATATAGCACATTTTAGGGCCAGTTATTGCAACATAGGTGGTAGCAATGCTTTGTTATTCTGCCTCTTTGTTAGTAGCCTAGCAAGGATTGCTTTCGATTAGTATGTTGAACTATCCAACAGTTCAATAAAGACATTTGTTAAATTAGAGCAACTCTTCATCAAGAGGTTTACTGGAGCTCAGTAAAGGGTTACTGTACGTGATCTCGTTGTAGAACAAGAACACCTGTGAGTCCCTTGATTATATTACTCGATGGTGCATCACGGTATGGATGAGCCAATCTCGAGCGACATGCCATTGAGATTCTTTTGAAAAATATCCATAACCTGGTCGCCTTCATGCTTAAGGGCTTCACTATCAAGATATTGAGAAGTTAATCAATGAGGTGGCTAGTCTACAAGGAAAGGCCAAATAGTTGAGTTTTCAAGATCAATTGCCTAAAGCAAAGCCACAAAAGGTCTATGAACAAGGGCAGTGACAATATAGATAAGGAAGCATCCGGTAGAGATTAGTCAGAGACCACGACCTCTCGGAACCTCCACCTCCTTTCGAACTCTATCATCCTCTGAGCCTCCACAGCTGCCTCCTGACCATACCTCCGTGGCACATACCAAAGTTATGGTCCACCTACTCTTTTAGATAAGCTTAATAAACCTTACTCATTTAAGAGAGAGGTAATCAAGAAGATCTTTAAGAATCTCTTAAAAAAGCCTAATTTTTAGCTACCTAAGCTTAGGAGACCGGAGGAAGTTGGCAAAAGTTATGATCTTAACTTTTACCCCTACCACCATATGCAGACCATGTTTTGGAGGATTGCTTCACATTTAAGGATTAGCTTGAACACAACATCAAGATTGGTGTAGTAGTTATCCCAAAGGAATACCTTGTGGAATAACCATCCAGATCCATTAGGGTAATCCTTTGGGATACATGTGATCCTTTTAAAACTAAAGAAGGTTGGGATATTTCTTTATCCAAAACCCCTAAGAAGATCGTCCAAAAGATCAAGAAGCTTTCCTTGCAAGTGTCTGAGCCAGCTCAAACCTCCAACATCAAGGAAGATTTGTAAGTTTCCAGTGCAACCTCGAGGAAAGAGGGAGCTCAGTAGTAGCAGTAGCATGTGTCGGCCGGATATTAGCGACCACTCAGATTTGCCTCCACTACGGTTGACTTCCGACTTCTTCCACTAGATCTTCTTCTTCTAATACTAGTAGAACTCTTGTATTAGTGGATAAGGGCATCAATTCCCTTATCCCACTCAATTTACTTGATTTCTACTTTGTACCTCTGAACTATTTTAATAAATTGAAGAATAAAGCTAGTTTGAATTCATCTGTGTCACTTCTGATGAGTTTTCATCTTCTATTCCTAATGATAACTCTTCAAGTCAAAATAACTATTATAATTATCTTCTCTCTCGATTGAGTTGGACTTTCTACTATACTATGGTTCACCTTTAAGATAAACTTGGAGTCCCATATGAGAAGCTGCAGGTAAGCCTGTTGTGCAAGTAGAACCTTCCATTACCCTGCCACAAGAGATCTCTGAAGTCAACCTCCGTAGTGGTATGGTTCTACCTCCTAAGGCAGCACCTCAAGATAAAGAAAAATAAGTCATTGGTATAGAGGATCGAGAAGCCCGTCCATTGGATGCTCCACCCTTGGATATGCTTGTGGAGGACTAGCCCAAGGTGGACTACAATGTCCTTTCTCATCTAAGAAACTCATTATCTAAGCTAAGCATATATAATGCCCAGGTCCTATTGAGATGAGGGAATCATTAATCAAGGCTCTCATTGATCCTGAGATATGCTTAGTTCAACTAACTGCTATAAGTGAGCAGGCACATTACATAAAACAAGCTCAAGGGATCACCTTCACAGATGAAGACCTTCTTTTGGGAGACTTGGAGCACAATTGTCCCCTCTACATCATAGTTGACATGGATGGGTTCAGACTTGCTAGATTTCTCATTAATCTAGGTGCATCGGTGAATATTATGAGTCTAAAGACCCTTATCTATTTTAGGATTGACATCTCCACACTCCAAGAAGATCAAATGATGTTAAGAGGATTTAATGAACAAGGTGAGCGGGCTTTAGGTTCCATAGTGTTACCTTTGGTGATAGGTGACTAGAAGACTGAAGCCAAGTTTTACATCATTGATTCAAAAACTTCATCCACTGCTTTTCTTGGTAGGCCTTGGATGCATCAGAACAAGATAATTCCATCCTCCCTCCATCAGTGCATCAAGTTCAGAAAAGATGGGATTGAATACCATGTCAATGGAGATGAAAAGTCATTTTCAATTAGAGAGGTTGAGATTTATGAGGATGCAACCTACTATCTTTCTCCAAACATCCTTTCTCATCAACTTGGGTAAAATGCAAACATAAAAGAAAAAGAAAATGAAGGAAAAGAAAAGACAAGAAAAATGGAAATCCATGTGAACAAGAAAGGGGAATTAGAGAAGAAATAGATCTGCATGTTACATTCCACCCACAATTCATTCCATCATATGAACATGTGGGTAGGATGGCTCAACCTCCACCAGGCAGAGGTAGAGGTAGAAACAGAGGTAGTCCAGAGGTGAAAGACCCCCTAGTTGGCCATCAGCCAAATGAGGTCATATTTTAGTTTATAAGAGTACCCCTACTATTCACATAGACTTGGAATCTAATTCGGAGGATGTATCTAAAGTGATTAGTATACCATCCAACCCCTCTCAATGGGTTCCATTGGAGGTGACTTTCAATCCAGAAAGAGACAAAGACCAGGCCTCCAGACAAAATAAAGTATTCAAATCAAGTTTATGTGAAACTATTAGGCAGCTGTTGGGAACCTTAGCTCTAACCTCTCTTACATCTTAGAAAGTTGAAGGTTTAGTAGTTAATGAGTCCCTAAGTCTTTCAGTGATATGAAGCCAAAGAGATTCTTTTTGGGATCATGATCCTCAAGTCCTAAAGTTGATGTAGAACTTGAGGAGGATACATTTAAAAAATTAATGGAATTTCCATTTGATTTTTACTCACCTTGTGTTCATAATCTTATACAGAAAGGTTTAGTTCCTCACATGGTCCGTAGTCGAGTACTTTGAAAAGCTATGGAATAATATAGGCAAAGAAGCACAATCAAGAGTACAGTTTGTCCAGTCGATAATGGCGATTACTGCTTAGTTGTTACCAATCATTTGGAGTCTGATAGGTTCTTCTCACACAACACCAACTCTTATGAGAATGTGTGTTTAGAAATCTCAGATGATCCAGATGATCTCCAAATCAAAGAGGCACCGCCAAAATTTGAAGAGGTTCATTCAATAATTGACAAGCTTAAAGAAATCAACATCAGGACAGAAGAAAATCCACGCCTGATGTACATCAGTTCATTACTGAATGAAGAAGAAACCAATGATTTAGTTAGGCTATTGACTGAGTTGAAAGACTACTTCACATGGAGTTATGAAGAGATGCCCAGATTATCTCCTAATGTAGCAGTCCACAAGCTAGCAATAGATCCTAACGCTACCTCTATTAAGCAAGCTCCTAGATGCATGCGATTAGAAATCAAACAACAAGTCATTTCTGAAGTCAAGAAACTGATCAATCCTAGTTTCATCAGGGAAGAAAAATATCAAACCTGTTTAGCTAGTGTCATCCCAGTTAAGAAGAAGAATAGCCAAATTCGTATATGCGTCAATTTTAGGGACTTAAATAAGGCATGTCCTAAGGATGCATTTCCTCTTCCAATAACAGAACTAATGGTGGGCATCGCCTCATCTCATGTAGTTTTCTCTTTCAGAGATGGGTCATCTGGCTATAACTAAATCAAGATGTCTTCTGAATATGAAAAAAATACTACTTTCTGAACCCCGATTAGAATCTTCTATTATAGGGTCGTGTCTTTCGGCCTTAAAAATACTGGTACTACATACCAACGAGCCATGACTCAGATCTTCAATGAACTCATCCATCATCAGTTTGAGTGCTACGTTGATGATCTAGTAGTCAAGAGCAGGGCGAAGGAAGACCACCTCTTTGACTTGAGAGTAGTTTTCGAACGATTAAGATAATATAACCTCAAAATGAATCCCCTGAAGTGTGTATTTGGAGTTATTTCAGGGAAATTCCTTGGGTTTGTTGTTCAACATCAAGGAATAGGAATAGATCTAGAAAAGATCAAAGTTATCTTAAAAATTCCACCGCCTAAGAGTTTAACTCAACTCAGATCCTTTCAAGGATGGCTGGCATATTTAAGATGCTTTATCTCCAACCTATCAGAGAGATGCAAGCCATTCTCAGAACTTATCAAAAAGGATGCCAAGTTCAAGTGGGATGATAAGTGCCAGCATACCTTTGAATACATCAAGCAGTATTTACTGAAACTGCCCATTCTAACAGCCTCTATCCTAGGCAGGCCACTCATCCTCTACACTGCTGCATTAGATGACTCTCCCAGAGCTCTATTGACCCAAACCAATGACGAAGGGAAGGAAAACACTCTCTACTACCTCAGATGTTGTTTGATTCCTACTGAAGTGAACTATCCACCTATTGAGAAATATTGCCTAGATTTAATCTTTACCTCTCAAAAGCTACGGCATTATATGCTTTCTCATAAGGTGAACTTGATCTCCAAAACAAATCCACTACAGTACCTCATGACATGGCCAATGCTATTTGGACATTTGGCACGTTAATCCATGATTCTCTCACGCTTTGATACACTGCATCTTAAAAAAAGGATAGGCGATTTCTTAGTAGTACACCCACTTTCATTCTCCATCGATGATCTCCCTGATGAACAAATCATTAACTTAAGGGAGGCCGGCAACCGCCGATGGGAGAAGTATTTTGATTGTGCAACTTATCTTCACAAAGGGGAAGCACCACAATCTATTCTCTTAAAAATGGCAGGAGTGGGAATAGTTCTCCTAACTCCAGATCATGATGTGATGAGATTCTTATACTATCTTTTCAACCCCTGCACCAACAACGAAGCCGAGTATGAGGCTTTCATTGCCAGCCTAGAGTTAGCCATCACTATCAGTGTCAAGTGCATCAACATCTTTGGGAATTCTCAGTTGGTTATCAACCAGATAGTCAGGTCCTACCAGGTCCTCAAATCCAAGCTTCGTCATTACTACGAGTATACCATGAAGGTGTTGGTCCAAATTCTCAAAGTCACCATCTACAAGGTTCCCCGAGCAAAGAACACAATCGCAGATGCTTTGGCCAAACTTTCCAAAGAATTGGCATGTCCTGAAGATAAGTCCATTTCAATAAGTTTTCAAAATAGATAAGTTATATCCCTTATTGATGTTGAACCCATCAAGAGACTTTCTCTTGAAGGGAAGGTTGTCGTTGTCAAAATGGACAAGGAGCTAGATTAGAGACAATCGTTCATAAATTACTTAAACACCGGCAAACTACCTCAAGAAAAGTCACAAGCCCATCAGGTGAAACAAATAGCTTTCTCATATGCTCTCGTTGATGGCACTCTGTATCACCGATCCTTTGACCAAATGTGGTTGTGTTGTTTAGACAAACACGAAGCCCATGGCATTGTAACCGAGGTACATTCAGGTCTATCCGGAGCACATCAATCTGGTCTAAAGATGAACATGAAGATCAAGCGACCTGTATACTACTGGTCTTCGATGATTATAGATTGCATGGATGTAGCTAGGGGATGCCATCAGTGTCTAGTGTACGGTGTGGCCCTCCACCAACCACCCAACATTCTATACCCAACATTGGCCTCATGGCCATTCGATTGTTGGGGTACTGATATTGTGGGTCCGATCGATCCTCCTTCTTTCAAGAGGCATCGGTTCATCTTAGCTGCCACCAACTCCTTTTCCAAGTGGGCAGAAGCCATCCCACTCAGAGAGGTCACAACTCAGCATGTGCTTCAGTTTTTCAAGAACCATATCACATATAGGTTCGGGGTGCCTCGATGAATTATATTCGATAATGGTTCTACATTCAAAAGCACGAAGATCAATAGCTTCGGCAAAAGACACGGTATAGATTAAAGATACTCCACCATCTACTGCCCCAGATCAAATGGCTTAGCAGAAGCATTCAATAAAACTCTCATCCAGATATTGAAGAAAACTATTGATGACAACAAATGACAGTGGAACGAGTAGTTAGTTGAAGCTTTGTGGGCCTACCGCACCACATACCGGACTCCAACTCAATCTACCTTATTTTCCTTAGTGTATGGGTCTGAAGCTGTTCTATCTTTAGAAGTTTAACTCGCATCACTAAGAATAGCATTGGGTAGCAAGATCACTATAGAGTAGAATGCAAAGTTGTAGTTAGAAGAGCTCAAATGTTTGGAGGAGAGTCACCTACGGGTGTACGAGAACCTTGAGTTGTACAAGGCCAAAATGATTTAAGCTCACAATAAGTTGATCCACCCTAGGTCTTTCCAAGTAGGAGAACTTGTGTTAGTCCTAAGGAGACCAATTGTTGCCTGTCAAAAGATGGGAGGCAAGTTTGAACCCACTTAAGAAGGCCCCTATGTCATAGAGCAGGCCTACCAAGGAGGATCTTATCAGCTTATTGATTGTAAAGGGGAACACCTGATGCTTCAAATTAATGGGCTCTATCTAAAAAAATATTACCCATGAAATAAATCATATTTGAAAATAATTATTAATAAAAAAATAAAAATCTAATTCCATTCATCAAATATTCTCTTCTCTCGAAGAGTTGTTTGCTTATTTTGTGAATCCACCATGACGTGTTTAGAGTAGGTGTAGGAGTCCCCTAGTGAAATCCTATCCCTCTTTCACAGTACAAACACAATCTCCCGATGTTATTAGAATAAGTGTAAGAGAACCTGAGAGACATCCTATTTCGATTAGCATAACTAAGTTAGGTGTAAGAGAACTCAAGCGGCATCCTTTCTTAGTGGGAAATCCTGGTTACCATCCGTGGCACCATTTTATCGAAACCCCCAGTGCGTTTATGGTAGGTGTAAGAGTCCCCCAGAGGCATCCTATTTCCTTTTAACACATGCACAACAACAAACATAAATTTTTTATCTAGAGATATTTTGAGGTGGGAGCAAACCCCTTATGGCACCCACTCATTAGCTGCTCTAGGTCGGGTCTACATGCTATCTTATTAGTATGTCACCCCAGTGGTCACTTGTTTGGAAGATGTAAGTCCCCATGCTTTCTTCCTAACTTAATCATTGCAAACCAATGAATGCCTTGTTAGTATGGTAGTCTTCACTACCCAGCCAGTAAGCTACCTCATGTTGATTTTGTTTAAGAAGATGTGAGTCCCCGCACTTTCTGCTTGAACTAATCATCATGAACTAACTAGGTTGATTATATTTAAGGTTTAGGATAAGTCCCCCAGAGGCTCCTTTCCTCTTGACTATGTTTGAATCGATATATGTCCTCCAACGGCATTCACTCAATAGTCATCGTAGGTTGGATATCACCTGTCGAGCCGAAGATAGACTATCCCAGCAATCAATTCCGCTATAGGAGGATGTGAGTCCCTGAGCTTTCTTCCTAGCCTGATTATTGCAAACCAACAGGAACCTTATGCTGGTTGATGTTTGCTATACTGATAGCGACTAACCCAGTGGATACACCACTCTTGGCAGATATGAGTCCCCGAGCTTTCTCCTTGAGTTGGCCACCGAATACCTATTGGATATATGACTAGCCATGTCATTTTCTCCAGAGTTTTGGATTAATCCCTTAGCGGCCTGTGGACACTCTATTTGGATCACATCATTTGCGACCCCATTTAGACACTACCCGGGTTACTTTTAGATTGGACAGTCCCCCTTTCCTAGCAACCACCCTTGTAGTTGGAGAATTTGTTCAGCAGATGCATAGATTCTCCCTTGGTTCAGTAAATTTGAGATAGGCCTAGGCTGATATAAGCTCCTTCTCAGTTTGATCCCTCACAAACTAACAGGGTCCATGATAAACAAACCAAACTAACAAACAAATTAATTCTCTTATGGATTGGAAATTCAAGCCCCCGAAGGACCCCTTTTCCCAAGTAGACATCATATCTTTAAGATAGTGTCAATAGAACTTCCTGTAGGAATTACCTAACTACCTGAGTTGAGATAAGTCCCCGGGTCAACACTCACTCTGTAGTCGCCCTTAGGTCAGATTCAATCTATTTGGATTAAAAGTAGGTAACCCCGATAGTCATTTTGTTTTGAAACATGTATGACTATGACACATTCTTTTTAGCATGATTGTCGCAAACTGAGGTGTAGCCCTGGTCAGGTTTGATTTGTTGCCCAAAGTAATTGATTATCCCAGTGGTTTTTTGTAGTGGAACATGTGAGTCCTCGAGCTTTCTTCCCTTAAATTGATCATTGCAAACTGAAAGGCACTCCTTTGGTCTCAGATTGTCGCAAATTGATATGAGCTCCTTCTCAGTATAACCCATCACAAACCAATGGAATCCATCAAAATAAACAAATCTAAAAAATGAAATTAATCTTGAATATCTTTGAGTTGATCTAAGTCCCCTAATGGCATTCACTCATTAGTCAGCCCTAGGTTGGGTTCAATTTGTTGCCTTGCCAATATATTACCCCAGCAACTGGTCTCTACTTTGGAGGATGTAAGTCTACTATGCTTTAAGTACATACCAAAGGCATCCCTTTGGTTGGCTAGTCCTACTATGTGTTTAGTAGACTACCCCTTTGGATTAGTAAATCTAAGTTAGGTCTAGGCCTCCATGGCTCCTACTCAGTGCAGTCAATCGCAAACCAACAAGGTTCATCTTAAAATCCAAATCAAAAATTGAAACAAAATCAACCCTCTTCTCCAGTGGAAATTTCTCCTTAGTGAGACCTAAATCAAATCAAACCTTTCATCCCTTTGTGGATGACTTGAACCTACTTCCCTAGTATAAGGTTCACACTCTATCCCTAGTGGGTTCCTCCTTCCCTCTCTTATGTCCTTGACATAAGTAGAGCCACATTGCACTAAGTTCTTGATTATTTCTACACCTTGGGTTAGGGATAGATTATTTCTGTTAGTGCTTGTGATCTTTCGGAGTAGTTGATCATTTCGGTCAACACCAATACGTGTGGTGTTCCTTGTCAGCCACACCACACATATTGGGTGCCCTTTGTTGACCTCATTTTTAGAATGAGCTCTCAATCCCTCCATCTTAGACATAGGACTTCTCTTAGACTTTAAGAGTTCCTTAGTCTTAAAACACATCTAGTGATTAGGTGGACATTCAACCTAGCCCAAGAGACATAGAAGAGTTAGCCGGGGTCATGCCTTAGGGGTGTGTACCTACCCTTAGCTTGAACCACTCCTCACCTTCCTTCCTTTAATTCAAACTCTAAATCAATCTTATTTGATTTTTTTCGAACTCAAATCAACTCCTTGTGATTAAAATCCATAATTGAAATCCATGAATGAAATTCCTAAGTCTAAATCTTTCTTAAGTCCTTAATCTTCTTTTAAGGACTTAGTCTAAATCATGATCAAATCAGTTCAAACTCATGATATTTTCTCATAAATCATTTATATTATCATTTATATTCACATATATAAATGAAATATAAATATAAATCAATCAAATCAAATCCAAAAATTAAATTCCAAATCTAATATCCTTCTTAAGTCCTTAATTTCCTAACTTATCATGATCAAATCAATTCAAATTCACAAAATCACTTCAAATCCTTGAAATTTTCTCATGAACCATTTATATTCTCATTTATATTCACATATATAAATGAAATATAAAATCAGATAATCAAAATCAATTCCAAAAATCAAACTCAAATCCATTCAAAATCCAACCTAAGCCTTTCAAGTCAAAATCTTGAACTTAGCCAAATCAACTTCAAATCAAGCCAAACTCTTGATTTTCCTTCATGATTCAATCAATCTTACAATCATGAAGCCAAATATAAATACAAACTTCAATCACAAATCAAAATCCAATTCAAAAATCAAACCCCAAATCCATTCATGTTCTTCCTTTGAATATGAAATTGTCAAATGAATCAAAACCCATTTGACTTTAACTCACTTGCAAATGGATTTATATTTCAATCATAAGTCCATATACAAGTTCAATCAAACCCAATCAAGCTTTGACCAAGCCATTTGACCCACCTAAGCTCACTTGACCCAAAGTGACCTAAAGTATCCCTATAAGCCAAATTCTAATTCTAACAAAATTAGATTGAATCAAACTCACCTATACCTCTCATCATGAGATGATCAATCACCCAAATTGGGTCAAACCAAGTCAAACATAAGGGTTGACCAAGTCAACACTTAGCCAAAATGAAACCTAACATAGCCAAAATCCACTATATGCCAAATTGATTAAAACCAATGATCTAAGTTCATTCATGAACTATGTTTGAACTCGACCAAGTCAACATTTGAGCCTAACCTAGCCCAATTGGCCACTTGACCCAACTTGACCTAAAAAGTTCAAATATGTCAAAACTTGAACTAAGCCAAATTGATTGAAACTAATTGATCAAGTTCATTCCAAATCACTTGTTGAAGTTGACCAAAACCTCAATTAGCCAACTAGACCTAACCTAGCCCAATTGACCTTGAACCCAACTTGACCTAAAGGGTCATGTTGATCCAAATTCAAATTTAATCAAAATTAATTGGAAACAAAGATATCAATCCACTTCATATGACTATCCAAACCTAAACCTACCCATGACCTAGCTCAAATAGGTCAAATGGGTCAAATTGGTCAACTTAATGAAGTCATATGAGCCAAACTCAAAACTAAACCAAATTAAATCAAACCAAAGCCACTGAAATATTTCAAATGGTCATATGAACTTGACCCAACCCTTGGTTTGACCCAATTTGACCAATTGGTCAACTTGACCAAGTTGACCCATTTTGACCTAAATGGGTGAACATGAGCCAAACCATATCAAATGAAACTTGGCCTAACCTATTTTCTCAACATACCCAATATATTCAACTTCAAAAATTAGCCAAATGACTATTCTAGCCCTAGTCCATAGAATAAATTTTGGTCAAATCCATGGAGAATTTGGTCAAGCCATCTTCATATCTACTTGATACCTTCCTAATATGTCAAGGAGACCCTATGGAGGGTGGGCACCCAACACAATGAGTTTGGGTCAACCCAAATTGACCCAAGGCTAAAATCGAGCACATGGCTCAAATTGGCCATTTAGAAAACTTCCCTCCACTTGATTTGAAGCACATGGGAGGTTACCACTCCACTCTTTAGCCCAAATCGACCATGTGCAACATTCTAATAGCTCAATTGAATTCAACTTCCTCACAGTCGATTGAGTGTTAGAGAGTCATAGGAACCATCTTAGAGTGATCCTAACCTCTTTAGAAGGGATTTGAATTTGGCATTTCTCAGTTTTCATCCTTTGAAAATAGGGGAGGTCCATTGAATCCTAAACTCCCTCTACACTTAAACTCCATCAAATTCAATTTTCGTACTCCACCAGAAGATCAAGTCAAGCTTACTCAACATCTTTCCCAAGCTCCAAAGGCAAGAGGAGATCTAATTCCATCAAAACTGTAAAGGAGCTAAGGAGGGGTTGGTCCATAGAGCAATCCTTTCAACCTCAAGAACTAAAACTTTCACCACAGCTTTGTCTCAACCAGACGAAGCTTCTCCAAGGGAGTCGAGCGCCGGTGATCACCTCCGGCGAGGTTAGGCATTTTCCAATCACTAAACTCTCTAGGTGTTGGTCCTTTGTGAAAGAAAGTTTAATGGCATGAGATTTTGATCGTTGGATAGGCATTCCATTAGGGTTAGATGGTGTGTGCAAGATTTCATTCCAATCCAAGCTCAATCGAGCTTGTATCATCCCTTTGAAAGTGGACAGTCTCCATTACTCCTTAGGGAAGAATAAGGATGATCTCGACCATCCATCCGTGCATTTTGGATGGACGACTGAGATAAGAAGCACATTTTAAATCCTATTTCACTTTCTAAAATTGCAAGTTAATTCATGGCTGTTCGATCCATGATCGAACGGCAGATATAAAACTGCGTAGCACTGCCACCACGCATGTTGTGATGTGGCGTTTAAGTCGACGCTCATTTTGTGATGCATGGAAAGCGCACCTTACTCAGCTGCTATGTGTCATGCCGAGTGGATTAAGGGATTAAATTTTCTATCCAACTAATAACTAACAACTAAATTTTAAATAACTCATAATCTCATCATAAAGCCTAGGGTATAAATAAGATAATTAAAATAATTAGAAACCCTGTCCTTACATGCATAGGGACTGCTTGACCCATGAGAGCAACCCCAACTAACAGAGCTTCACCTTTTCTCTTTTAATTTGTCCAACAATCAATTTCATCATACATTTAGGTATATATAAATCCCAAAGCCTTTGTCAAAATGACTTGTCAAAAAAATGAAATAAATTTTGAAAAGATTTTGCATTTGTAGATTAAGTCATATGCTTATACCACTCATGCTCTAGTGTTTTAGGGAGTGGGTTTAAGACTTTAGTCTCTTTCAAATTAAATAACTACCCTAGCTATCTTACAATTCATAAGATCAAACTACATGGTTTTAAAATCATAGGAGGAGTTAGTTGGCAGTCACTCTAGACAATTATAATCCAGAAGTCAGATGGGTTTATTCTCTCTTGAGAAAATAAACCCTCATGTCCACCTATGGTGTTTATTTTTGGATGTGTATGGGAGACACCACACAGATCTGAGGGGGTACTTATTGAAGTGATTAGGTATGACATTGAGGTATGATGTACTATCTCGAGAGATCGAAACATCACCCTTCAATGGACCTAATCACTTAATAAGGACTCCTAAGGCGTGATGGGTCTTCAAATATATCAAAGATTTTTTCTCTACTTTACATGGATGAATAAAGTAGAGTTTATATTAAATTGGGTTCTAAAGTTCCCTATGGAGGCAAGCCTCCATAGTTAATTACATCCTGAGGAATGTGAGTTCCTTAGGAATACTCTCGATTAAACTAGAAAATTTTTATCTCCAAAGATTTTAAAGATAGACTAACAACAAAATGATTATATTGGAAGATTAAATAGAAGACTTCTTTTCAGAAGCCAAAGGAAAAAGATAGAGAATGCTTATGATACTAGGAAGCCTAGTGAGCATTCCAATCTATCCTATGATTGGGCTTTATAATTTTGAAAGTGAGAAGAATTATTTTGTTAAAGTTGAAATTTTTATTAGATTACTAGGGCTTATAGTCCACCAACACAAGGTTGTGAAGAAGCCAAACGGGTGAGGATTTATGCTTGTAGCCCAGAGGAAATAGTTACCTCAGATTCCAAATCTATGGAGCTTTAGTAAAAGCCAAAGTGTGACCTAAATCTAAGTGAAGATGGGTATATGGTTTACCTCCACAAGAGAGAGTAAACCACCCAACTACTGGACTTATAACTGCCTAGAGTGGCAGCCAGCTAACTCCTCCTATGCTTTAAATCTATGTGGTCCGGTCATATGAAATTGCAAGACAGTTAGGCTATTATTAATTTAGAAAGAAATTTAAGTCCTTAAACTCACTCTCTAAGATACTAGAGCATGAGTAGTATGAGTAATGACTTAATCTAATGAGAATTTTTTTCGAATTTTATTTGTATTTGACACTTTATTTTGACAAAGGCTTTGGGATTTTCATATGTCTAAATGTATGATGAAATTGATTATTGGATAAATTAAAAGAGAAGATGGTGAAGCTCCGTTAGTAGAAGTTTCTCTCACAGGTCAAGCGGTTCCCATGCATGTAAGAACGAAGGCCCTCATTTTGTAAGAGTGAAAGAATATGTATGCATATTGGTAGACATACAACCATACAGCTAAGGGGTTGTTAAATATTTTAATTATCTTGATTTACATCCTAGGCTTTTGTTATGAGATCATGAGTTATTTAAAACTTTAATTATGAGTTGTAGTTGGGTATAAGATTTATTTTTCCCTAAAAGCCTAATCGTATCCAAGCCATACAATAAATACCAATCATAAAGAAACTATGAAGATGCATGTAATGTCTAATGCACAAGATAAATATAACATCAAACATTTTATAGCTACCGCAAAAGAATAACAGGTCAGTGAGATCGGGTATTATCGTACGAGCCAAAAAGAGAAAATGGGTAGCCGAGCTCTACCCTTATATATCCCTGAAAATGAAAGAATAATTATAATTTATAAATGAATGAATAATATGGGGGTCTTCTTTTTTTCATTCTTCATGTCTTCATTTCTTCACTTGATTTGGTAGGTTTCAAGGCATCACATGGCACCCCAAGACAAAGCCTTCTATCCAATGCTCATCCTTATCTCCCATAGCACTAATCCTAACTCCTAATACAAAATTACATTGAAAGTAAGAAAAGTAAATCTAACTATACCTACAAAATAAGTGTTAGCTAAACACACATACAATCCTATGCAGTTATGTTTATAATTTGGACTTAGCACCCTACACATGGATAATCAAGCCTACATGTCTTTGCCTAGATTATGCTTAGGTGTTTAAGCAACCTATAAATAGAGCATTTATATTTATTTTAAGAACCCCTTAAGCATAATCCCTTATAGAAAATATGATTATGCTAATAATGCCCTAATATCCAGTCTACAAAGCATACACCCTAACATCCAGTATAAAATAATACATCACAAAATAAAATATACATAATACCATGCACCGCCCTAACATAAAGCTAGAAGTGGTGACTTAGTTCTAATGTGTGTGTTAAGGCTTGTGTGGTATATCTTAACTAGGCATTAGTATTATGATTTTCTATGTATGAAAGACTTTCATTTAATATAGAAGGGTGATTTCACTTTAAGTTACTTAACTGAATTGAAGACTTTTTAATTTATGTTTTCTTTTGTTTCATATGACTATACTTAGCAACTAAGTGTTATAAAGAGAGGAAAGAGGATTTCCCTCTTTAATCCCTACCTTAAGCCACTTTCTAAAACATATTAATTTGATTTAGTTATCTTTTGTGGTGGCTTATTATGAAATTTAAATTGATCATAAGTTTAGGTTCACTTTAAATAACTTTATTCAATATGAAAGACATCTTAAGATTAATTTAATAGGATTACTATCATATGACATATATTTAATTATTCTTTTCCATCACATATAACATGCATATGGTTCAATCCTAAGTGTATCTATACATGCAACATATTTTAACACACTTAAATGATGAACGTATGTGTATGTTTAAACTTATATTTTTGTATTGTTTTATTTTGATTGAATTAAGTAATCATGTTGATTTAAAGCTCTATCTGAATTCTTATGCAATAATACATAAGGATGAGATTAAATAGGAACGTGTCATTATTAACTAGGGACGTGAGGTAATCAAATGACCTCTTTGGGGCTAGCTAAAGCCTCGTATTCCCTGGATGTCTAAACTATATACCCATTTGCATTCAAACATATATAAATTTGCATACATGAACATAAGAAAGAAATGCCTAAATTGCATGGTTAATTATTTCAATCACTTAAGCAATTATGGATGTATGTAATTTTAGTAGAAAAGGGGATTTTCATTCATTAGCTAAATGCACATACAAGTGTATAGAAGTTTTAAGCAAGTACTTTGCCATTATTAACCAGGTAAATGAGATAATCAAAGACCTCCTTGGTGCTTCTTAAAGTCTCGTGTTCTCAGGGTGTCCAAATAAGATATACTTGCTATTCTTAAATGCACATGGATGTATAAATAACTACAAGAAAAAAAAAATCATGCAAAAGTTATGTTGCTTTCAACTGAATTATTTATACATGTGAGTTAATGTTCAATCCAAATTTTAACATAGAAATATATAAGAATGAATTCAAACAAGTGTTGTGTCTTTTTCAAATAGACTATACACTTGTTAACATTCAAACTTATGTAAATCTATGTAGGTTAAGCAAAGAGAACTTCACATCACATATTCTAAGCTATAAACACATGCAAGCTTATAGATATTTATAACTATTATCATTCCAAATATTGTAGTTGATTTATAAATTTTTTAAAATAATTTTGATTTAATAGTGATAATAGCCACACATATTATACGTTTAATTCAACACATGCAAGCTTAACATAAAGAAAATCTCATTTGATTTATCATGAATGAATGATTCAAATGACATACAATATTTAACATGATTGAAAAGAAATTATTAAATATGAACACATAATCTCATTTCGTCAAACTAATTTTTAAGGACAATCAGATTAAATAAAAACATTTAAAGAAAACCAAAGCTTTTTTTAATATCATTTTGAGTTTATGTTTTGATTTGATTTTATGAAATGAGAAAGAGTTTGTTGATCCTAACCCATACCCATGTTTTTGATTTGATTTAGTTTAATGAAAAGTGATTAGGTAAATTTTATAGGTTAATTAAATTTCATTTTGCATTAAATACATTAATTAACCCCTCCCTATGTCACCTTAATATAACTAATCAAACAATTATGAGCCCACATGAAATACATATGAATTGGAAAGTAAATTTGCAATGATCCTAAGAAATAAAAGGGCCTAATTCAATTGGGCTCATAATTAATGATTAATTAGCTTAAGGGACTTAATTAAGTACACTTATGGATTTCCCACACATGTGAGCTAACCATAATTTTCTTAAATGCCTTTAAGTTATTGAACTCCTAAAGATCTATCCCTCAATTAATTAATTAGGATATGATATGCTTTGGATTTTTAATTAAGCTAATTAAGTGAATAATTAGCTAATTAGTCCTTTTTTTCTTTTTCTTTCTTTTCTTTTTTTTTTTTTTTTTTTTTTGAAAAAGAGTGAAGTGATCTTAAGAAAAGATTAGGCAAAGGGTGGTCCCATTTTTTTGTTTTATCTCTCTTATGTTAATTAAACTGTTTTAAAACCATCTTGATAAATTTTTATAATTTTTATAAATTTATTAATTTATTTCACTAAAATAGACACTTTCAAATTCAAATTTTGGTATCTCCCAATCCAGAAGTCATTTTGACTTGAAATTTTTATAATAGGTGTGTTTTAACCTTAATTTCAATCTCTGAAAATTTTAGATCAATATGAATTGAATTTTCAGAGTAATTAATAAAATTGTATTTTCACTAAAATTTAAACTATGCTCGAAATACTTAGTAGAAATTAGGGATTTTGAGTTTACTCAATTGTTCTCGAAAAGATGAATCCAATAAGCTCTTATTTGCTATTTTTCACTAAGTGTTTTATTTTCTATGAATTTTTGAATTTTTAGTTGATTAAAATAATTTTTAAAAGTAGAAAATCTAGAATTTTCTACTTAACCGAGTCAGCATCAGGTGGTGCTGACTGGACCACGTGGTTCCACGCGGTGCTGCGTGATTGGGCTGCACAGTTTAGCGTGGTGGAACTCGATTGGGCGTGTAGTGCTAATGTGGCAAATGAGTGGGAAAATGACAGGAACACACAAAGTTTGATCCAACCATCCGATTACAGATCAGATGGTTCAGATTAATTCATGCGATCCAGTGGATGAAATCAGATAGAATTTTCTTCTAATCACTGCCATCCATCCCTATCAAAGGGAGATCGGATGGCTGTTGTGCATCTTCTCTGAAAAAAGGATAGAAATAATGCCTGAATGGGCTAACTGAGTTGGAAACAGGAAATCGAACGTCGAAGGTCCATTTAGGGCTCGATTTCACATTGATTCTCGCCAAAAAAAAACTCCTATTTTTGCATTGGGATCATGTGAAATGAAGAATGCAAGGATTTTCTATTGGAAATTCCTAAAATTGAGCAAACATCATGACAAATGGAAGCTCCTATAGCCGACTATGATTTTTGAAAATCACCTCACTAGGGATGGTTTCTGACGGTTGTGTTGATCCGAGCATGCTCCTAGGTGTGAGACGAAGCTTTGGGATGAGTCTAGACTCTTGCTTTCACTTAGAATGTTGTATCCACCAATAGTCGCCACCTCTTCACTAGAATCCGCTTGGTTTTAGTGTTCTTCAACTCAAAGGAAGTGGGGAAATGGTGTTGGTTGCTTAGAGGAGCCCTTGGAGTGTGTCAAGTGCAGAATAGTTTACTTTGGGGCTTCTTTTTTTCCTTTCAAGAAGGTAGCTGAAAATCCCATTAAAATGATGAGATGTGTGTAGTCCTAGCTCACTTAGAGTGGGCTAAGAGACTAGGCAGAACCCCATTTAGGGTGTTTGATGGCTGGCAAAAGTAATGGGAGAGTAGACATTTCCATAAATGGGTGGAATCCTATGTAGGGAGAGGATCCATGAGGGATTTGCCTTATATTTGGCTTTAATTAGGTTTGGGTTGATTTTTGGATGATCCCAAGTGGGTTTGGGTTGGGTCCCAAGATGTCATGGGTTGATTTCAAAGGATTTGGCTCAATTTGGGTCAATGTTGGATTAGGTTGACTAATTTGTCAAACTGGCTCAAACTATAACTTGGGTTAGGTTTAAATGATGATTTGAAGTATTTTAGTTCAAGTGGTTTCAATCAATTTGGCCTAGGTTTGATTTTAGCTCATTTGGAATCAAATGGATCAAATGGGTCAAGTTGACCAATTTGACCTAATTGGTCAAATTGGCTTGGATTGGGTGCTGCTTCAAGTTCAATTGGTTAATTGAAAATAATTGTAGGCATTGGTTTTAATCAATTTGTATTTAATTTGGATTTTGGCCACTTTGACCCTTTAAGTTAATTTGGGCTAAGTTGATCAATTGGGATCAATTTGCCAAATTGAGTTCAATAATGGGTTTGGTCAAGTTCAATAATCAATTTGGAATGAACTTGAGCCATTGGTTGCAATCAATTTGGGTTAGATCATGATTTCACCCATTTTGGCCTTTTAGGTCAATTTGGATCAACTTTGGTCAAATGGCCAATTGGGTTTGGTTTGGCTCAGTTGATGGTCAAGTCATGTTCAATCATTGATTATGGGTTGATGTGAATCAATAGTTTCAATTGATTTGGTGTAGGATGAGTTTTGGCTAATTTGGGTTTCATATGAGCTAAGGGTTGATTAGGACAAACGACTATGTTGACTTGGTTTGACCAAATTTAAGGCAATTGATCATCCTAGGGTAATCAATGACCATGGTATGAGGTTTGGATGGACTTGATTCAATCCAATTTGGATTGGATTAGAACTTGGTTTAAATGGATTATTTAGGCCACTTTACCTAAATAGGTCAATTTACTTGGTTTTGGTTTGATTAAGGTTTGGTTGGAATTGTATATGAGTTTAGAATTGAAATATAAATTTAACTGCAATCAATTTGCTCTATGATAGGTTTTGGTTCATTTGGAATTTTCAAGTCAGAAGGGTTAAGTTGGGCTTGACTTGGGTTGATTTCAATTTTGCTTGATGATTGTAAGTTTGAATTATATTTGGATATATGATTGAATGAATGATTGATTCAATGAAAATCCATTAATTTTGGCTTGATTTGGATGGGTTTTGGTTAAGTCCAAGGAATTGGCTTAAAGGGTTTAAATTTGGTTTTGATTTAATTTTGGATTTGATTTTTGGCTATTTGAATTTATATTTGTGAATATAAATGAAGATATAAATGACTTATGGGAAAATCAATTGAATTTGGAGTGGTTTGAAGGTGAATTTGGCCAAACCCATGAAGGAAAGTAGAAAGGGCAAAAAAGTAATTTGATTTAGTTTGATTTAGTTTTAATCATTGGAATGTGGGTTTCATTTATATTTGAGAAGATAATTGATGAAATAATTGATTTATGAGAAAATCAATTGAGTTTGACTTGATTTGATAAATGATTGAGGGGTTAAATTGATCTTGGAGAAAATCAATTAAATTTGGATTGATTTGAATTTGGTTAAAGGCCAAGTCCTCAAGATAAAATCATAGGGCTTATGCAGGATTTTAATTTTGGATTTGATCATGGGTTTCAATCATTTGATTTGGAATTTGGATTTGGATTTGGTATTTGAATTGAATTTGAGGTTTGGTTTAAGGGGGTGAACATAGGTTGAGTTTAGGCTATAGGATGAGCAAGTCTCCCTAAATCCCTAAGGCATAACCTACCTCTATGACTAACCCTAAGTCTCTAAGCTTAGGTTAAGTGTTCACCTAATCACTAGAAGTGTCTTAAGACTAAGGAGCTCCTAGTGTCTATAAGAGTCCTAGATCTATGATGAAGTGGTTGAGAACTCACTCTAAATGTGAGGTCAACACCATTTATCGTTTAGATTTAGGTCGTGTTTTCGCTTGTGCTAAAGCTCCCTAGATTTAGGATCCGAGTTAGCTATTTTCTTTGGGCTACAAGCATAAATTCTCACCTCTTATATATTTTCACAATCTTTTGTTGATGGATTATAAGCCCTAGCAATCTAATAAAATTCAAGTCAAATAAATAAATCTCTTCACTTTTAAATATATAAAGCCCAGTCATAGGATATATTAGAATGCTCACTAGGTCTCCTAGTATCATAAGCATTCCCTACTTATTTTTTTTTTGGATTCCAGAAATAAGTCTTCCACTTGGTCTCTCCCATATGACTTTCCAAATATAGCTAATCCTTTGATAGTCTAACCTTGAAATCATTGAAGATGATAATTGTCTACTTTAATTAAGAGTATTCTTAGGAAATCTCATTTCTTAAGATGTAATTAGCTATGGAGGCTTACCTCTATAGAGAACTTAAGTAACTGGTTTAATACAAATCCTGCTTTATTTATCCATGTAAAGCAGGGGAAAAATCTCTTGTATATTCGAAGGCCCATCATGCCTTAGGAATCCTTATTAGGTGATCAGGTCCATTGAAGGGTGATACCTATATCTTTCGACATAGTACATCATACCTCAATATTGTACTCGATTACCTCAATAGGGTATGAAAAGGAAATTTGTCTTATTTATATACAAAGCATAAATTTCTTATATATTTACATATTTATCATCTAAACTTTTTATTTACTTAAATAGCACTCAAATCTCTATTATTACATTAAAGTTGATATCATCATTAATTTTTAAAATCAAATGCACATTTTTACGCATAGAAAAAGTTTTTTTTATAAATATTAAACTTTATGGGTTAGGCTGTAAATGCATAAGAATTGTGTGCTATATATGCAAAATTTTCTATTTTGAAATTAGGGTTTTTCCTTATTTTCATATAAAGCATATACTTCTTATATATTTATATATCTACCACCTAAACTTTTATTTTTCACTTAATTAGCACTCAAATCTCTATTGCTAGATAAAAATAACATCATCATTACTTTTAAAGTTAAATGCACTTTTTTATGCATAGAAAAATAGTAGCTCTTGTAAATATAAAATTTTTATGAGTTAGATAGGTAAATGCATAAGAATTGTGTGTTATGTATGCAAAATTCTCAATTTTAGCTTCGGATTTCTATCTATTTAATTCTCTGAATCCATATTTTCAAATTCTTTTATATTCTTATCTAACGTCTACATATTACAATTCTTTCCTTTCTTCTGAATCTATTTTGTTGTGTGATCTGTAATAGGGATAAATCTCTCATATACATGAGTTTTAAATATGGGTAATTCATATCTACACTTTTTTTTTCTTTTTACTCAATTTTCACTTGTCACTCTAATACTAGCTAATGAAATCTTGTGTATGTGTGTGTTGATAATTTGATAAATGTTTTGTTTTATTTGATTTTTAAAATTTTGGTAATTATTATATCAATTGTAATACATGATTTGACGTTTAATATATTAAATATATAATTAAGAATATAATTAAAGCCCAATTTTTTTTCACTTCAATGATTTCTTATCTTAATATTATTTCTCTTAAACATCTTGTTATGAATTTGTGTGATTTAAAAATTTAGGCCAAATCAGTCACCACTAAGCTTTTAATAATGGCATAAATTGTAATTTCTTACTTCAATTTATAAATCCAGTTTTTCAAATTATTAAGATTTGATGCATATTGTTCATGTTCTCAAGCTTTCATCAAAATAATGAATAATTATTTTAATTTAACATTAATGTGGTACGATGATACCATGATAGATTAGCCAGACCATTTATTTTGTATATAAAATTATTGTTACATATGAAATTAAATATTAATCTTCAATGTCATATGTAACATTAATTCAAGATAATTAAATATTTAACTTAATTCAATTTAATATTTATATAATATAATATAATTAGATTTTTTTTAGTATGTGTAGCTTTTATTAAATTAATTTAATTTGTATTCAATGAAAAGATATATTTTATTGAAAACTATATTATAATTCTTCTAATATCATGAGTATCTACATAATATATTTTACATTATGTCAACTTTAATCATTAAAAAAATTCATCGATTACATATATTTTTGTTTCCTCTCTAATATATTTCTTTTTACTTTCTTACAAATAAATCTTATTCTTTTCACATTACTCATTTTACACTAATCAGGTATATGCTTTATAAATTTTTTATTTTTTTATTTTTATAATATACATTGTAGATTTATAAATTTTTACTTTTACATATGTATGATTAAATTAAGTCGCATATTTTTTTGTTTTTATTCTTATTTACAATTTGTAATAACATTCTCTTATAGATATGCATTTTGAAATTCTTACATATTTGTTGATAATTTTTTATATTTGCTTTTTCTAAATTTGTGAAAAAAGTATAAATATAATTAAGGTTAAGTTGGACCTTAAAACACTTCGATCGATCACCTTAGTATGATATAGTGGATGCGCTATTGTTCGATCTCAAGTTACAAACTTTTAAGAGATAAAATTCATGTAAACTTTGCAATAACTTATTAGCACTTAGATCACATAACATAATTACATAATTTTGATTTAATAATCTCTATTTAATTTGACACTATGATATAAACAAAATTACTTTTTAGTCTTACACATCAAATAGTATGGATAATTTTTTTTTAATAATTATCTTTACATCTTATTTAACTTAAATAAGGATCTTATATTTAACATGTTCACTTATTAGTCCAATATAAATTATGTTATATAATTAACTATAAAAATTACTAATCTTTCTACCTACTTCTCACTCTTGCTCACGAATTCATCATTTCCTTCTTATTTTTTCATTAATTATGATAACATTTAGATTGCAATCAAATTTTATCTCCACCATTTTAAATTATTTCCTTCTATAGATATATTTTTATAAATATTTTAATCTACTTTCATTTTATTATATAACTTTTCAATTTTATTAATTTGTTTTTGTGATTTCAATCATAAATCTACATTGTAAAACAACCATATAATTTTGTAAATGCTTAAAAATACTAATTAATGAAATATATATAATTAATGTGAAATTAATTTGATTTTCTAATTTCAATTATAAACATACCATATGCAATAATCATGATGATTTTGTAATTGCTTGATAAATATTAATTATTGAAATATATATAATTAATATAAAACTAAATCAAATACAACATATCATTATAAAACATATATATATATATATATATATATATATATATATATATATATATATATATATATATATATATATATATATATATATATATATATATATATATATATATATATATATATATATATATATATTTATATCTATAATATTTCTACATAAATCAAACATTAAAGCAGTAATTCATGAAAGAATTATATACGTAAGAAGAAAATTTTATATATCTTTCTTAATAATCCCTGCAAAATAATTACGCATGCACCAAATGCTTCTACATAATAAATTTAAGAGAATATAGGCCAATGTTATAAACTCTTATTCATAATTATTTAATATATTTTTTTAATGAAGCGTTCAAAATAATAAGCTCAAATTTCTCTTTGTATAAAATTTATATATTGGTAAATATTATATTGAATTATAACTTTGGGTATTATTATGAATTTAAAAGATATTTACTTATAATCTCAATATCAATTATAGCAATCATCCTAAAAAGGTTAATAATTTCGATCACATTTAAATTACAAAAAATATGCTTATAATTTCTCTATTCTTTAAACATTAAACTATGATTTAAGCAAATTGAAAAGTGAACCATCTCCTATACTTATCATTGAATTATAATGAGCTATAAATTTTATTAAATTAATTTGATTTGTATTGAATATAATAAAAATAATAATAATTCTATTTAATTTCATTATTTATACATTATTTATTTTGCATGTTAATACCAAGTTTTAAAGTATATGAAATTATTCTCATAGTTTAATACTTTAACGAGTTAAATAGAATTCATGTATTGTATATCTTTCTTTATATCTCTTTAATGCACTTATCTTTATATCTTTTTCAAAAAAGTTTTTGTTCTTGTCAAATTATTGATTTTACATCAATTAGTTTTGCACTTAGCAAATTAATTTTTTTACTTTTATTATAATATTGTTAATTTTTTATTCTTTATATTTCTATATGCATGATTAAATTAAGTCATGCATAATTTCATGATATTATTTTTTTCATAATTCATAAAATCCTATTTTGATTCATATGAATGTTGAATATCTTAAATATTTTTGGATAATTTATATATTTTATTTTTAAAGTTTTTAGTAATAAACTCTATATATAATTAAAGTAAACTTAGATTATAAAAAAGTAAAATTTCATCAACACCTTAACATGATTAACAACAAAGGTAATAGTTCAATAACAAATTTAGAATTTGAAAGACATATATAATTCTAACTTCAAATATGCTCATTAATATTTAAACTACACAAGATCATGAGATAACAAAATGAGATCCTAATATTTGTGATTACGTAATTTGTATATTTATTAATTCAACCCCATGACATATATAAAATACATTTTTTTATCTTACAAATTGAGAACACCATTGATGATTATCTATAACTGAATATGATCAACTAAATAGATAATTATTTATAATAACTCATTTGCAGTGATGATTATCTAGACTACATAATATTATTAACTTAATAGATAATTCTTTCATCTTAAATTTAGAGGTTGAAAGACATATAGAATTCATACTTTATATATACTCCTTAATATTTAAACTACACAAAATTATGAGATAATAAAATGATATCCTAATATTTAGGAGATATATAAAATTATTTATTTATGAAATCCTAATAAATAATTAAATTTATTTTCACTTATAAATTTAGAAAAATATAAATGATTATTAATTTAATATATGCTTAACTCATTATCTTAAAAGATCATATATTTTACCAATTTTCATCTTATCGTGCAAATATATTTTTAAATGAAGCGTTCAAAATAATAAGCTCAAATTTTTTTTATGAAAAATTTATATATAGCTAAATATTATATTGAATTATACATTTGGATATTATTATGAATTTAAAAAATATTTACTTATCATCCCAACATAAAATTATTTCAAAATATTTTGTGATCCAAACTAATCATCTACTATGATATATACTGTTACAATTATCTGAAAAAAATCAATTTTGTCATTGAAACAAAAAATTTATTTTATGGAACATTGTTTTAGAGAAATTAATTCTTAAAGTATTTTTTTATTTTTAAAATATTATGTGTGTATGTGTGTGTAACTATAATGCTTTTTTTTAAAATAACTACACATCCGCTTTAATTGTATAAAGCATGATTATAAATAAATATAACTAGATATTTTGTAGGCAAAAAGTAGTTTTCAACATATAAAATACTTAGGGTGTGTTTCGTGATATCTTCTGGCTACTTAGTTTTTTCAGAAAATAAAATAATTTCGTTTAGTTATTAATATTTTAACTATTTTTAGAAAATTTTATGATAAAAAAATTATTTTGAAAATCAGAGTTGTTAGAATATGGTGACTGTTAGAAAACTATTTTTTGAATTTTTAAAAAATAAATTTGTAACATATATAATAGTTTTATAATTAATTTTTTAAAAAGTTACTGTTACTTCAAATAAATTTTTAAAGATTTATAGCTAAAAAATACTTGTTATGCATCCTGAAAATAAATTTAACTAAAAAAAATAAAAATAAAAAAAGCTATAAGCCTACAAACCAGTCAGACCAAAAGGATTTTTCCTCACATCATCCCTGTTATTTTTTAATGGAATTTTGGAGGTGCTGATATCAACTGACGTTTGTTTCATTGTGATAAGTGCGATATGCATTATTTATCATTATAAGTTTGAATATTACTGTTATCGATCAATCGCTGTCTGAAACTATATCGGTTGGGTGTCAGACGCAAATGCTGATTATTATTATTGTATACTTGTAAATAAATGAATGGTTGGTGTTCGTTTGGAGAGCATTAGTTAATTATTATTGCGGCATTATCTAAAGACGTCGGAAAATTCTTTTGTGATTAATTATCTAAAGATGACCGTTGATCTGTTCGCAGCCACTTGTCGCTAAAACAGCTGATCAGAAAAGTAGCGATACTTTTCAGTTTGGCGAAGCGTTTTGGTGACGTTTTCTGTAGCATAGGCGCGCTGACATGGCTGGTCGACCAACTACTGCGTACTCAAAACAAGAAAGCCGCTATTTACTCGGTCTTTTTTTGAAAAAGTTGAGGACTTTGCTCAATATCATTTCAAAAATAAAATTATAGATAATATAAAAAAATAAAAACGTTAAATGGTCTATGGACAAAATTCACGAGGACACAAAAACAATCTGATCTGAGGATCACAGTCTAAACGGGCTACAACAAAAGCTGTAAAAAAACATAAGAACAAAATCAAGAGGAGAGAGTAAAATAAGATCGCCAAAAATTCCTATCCGAGAAGAGAAATATCATGGATTGCTGGCAAACCTGTTGTTGCGAAAGCAACCTAACAGGGAAAACACTCCAACGGTTTCCTTCTCTGCCATCTAAGGAATCCAAAACTAGAGGGTATGGACCTGTAACGGGCAATAAAAACTATGAATCTCTTGGCTGCAAGAGAAAGACTTCCAGGGAGGAGTAGATCTGAAGTAAGGTAAGGTTCCACAACTTCTTTGAATCTTGCAATCCAATACTCATCATTGTTCGAGAAAGAGAAATAGACGTCCACAAAAATTCTTTGCTGAAGAAACGGCAAGGGAAGAAGAGAAATAGGAGAACAAAAAACTCTTAAAAGAGGCAACCCCACCGGTATAATTCTATAGAGCTCCAGGATCTTAACATATGGAGGACATGAGCAGGCCACTGGGTGTTGATTTTTCATCATTTGAATTTGTAAGCAACTAAAGATTTTATCCTTAGGATCAGCCCAGTGAGAGGTTTTACCTCGTTCCGATGGAATCTGCAATTTCTTTCCTTCCACAAAGAATACACAATGACAGCTATAATCAGATAAGAAAGCCTTTTAATTACCTTCTGATCCCAATCAGCTACTGCAATTATAACTTGCTGCATAGTGGTTTGCATTAGAAAAAAATTCCCATTAGGTAGTAAAGTTCTCACAATCTTCATAGACACTCGGCATTCGAAAAAGAGATGATAATGAGATTTCATAAAGCAATGGCATAATAAGCATGTAACGATAGAGCCCAGTCCTCTAGTAGCCAAGACGTCAGAGGTTTTAAGATGTCCAGGATAAGCCATCCAACAGAATAAAGCATAATTTAAAGCAAACCCCTTGAACCAAATTCCATTGGACTAGTCAACTATAGGATAGTTCTCAAAAATAGATAGTTTGATAAGAGCATTGATTGGAATATCATTCCCTTTCCAGTTCACCTTATCCTTGCCAAGGCTAAGGGTAGTGCGTCTGATAGAGTTATAACAGCGAGGATGCCGCAAAAAAGTGGGGCAAGAATTATCCAATTGCCCTCAGAGATTATAGCATCAAGAGTGGAGTACATAGGTTTGTTAAAAAGTTGGAAACAATCATCCCCCAAGATATCAAACAATGAGTCTCCTTCACACCAAGGATCAAAGAAGAGTGAAAAAGAGTTACCATCCCCAGGTTTATACATCATTTTATCCTTAAATCTCACAGCAAAACATTTCAGTTCTTTCCAAAGAGAAGAAACCTTCAAAGGATATTTACTCCATTTGGAGCCGTATTTATTAAGACACCACTCAGCCAATAGAGAGGTTTTGTTGAGGATTTTCCAGAGAGTTTTGGTTTTGCATAGGAGATTCAGAGAAGTGGCAGATAGAAGACCAATTCCACCTTGCTGTCTTGGCAAACAAGTTTTGGCCCAGGAGATGAGATGTAGTTTTCTAAGCTCACCACTGTGATAAAAGAATTTGGCAGAAATGGAGATAATCTTTTGGATAACACCCTTAGGTATAACCACAGACCTAAACCAATACATGAGATAATTATTAATGGAAGACCTTAATAGTTGGTACCTGCTACCAAAGGAGAGAAATTTACACTTCCAACCTGCGAGCAAAGTATATAGCTTGTCAAATAAAGAAGTGAAGTGGGGGGTTTTGAAAACACCTGAAACCAGAGGTAGTCCTAGATACTTCATAGGAAATTGTCTTAATTTCACCTTAAGGAACTGACAGAAAATCTCAATCCTTCTGGTTCTTTTAGTGAAGCAGATAGAAGATTTATCACCATTTACCCCAAGCCTCATATAAAAAAGAGAGTGAATTTAGGGATTAGTTCAGAGAATTGATCATACTAGTGTTGGCATCTCCCATGACCAACAAATCATCAGCAAATAGTAAATCAAAGACCGTGCATTGCCCGACAAAGAATAGATTGAACTTTGAGAGGTTTACTTCCCTATCCAAGAGACAAGAGAAAGTATCCATTGCCAATGTAAATAAGAAAGGAGAGAGAGGACAACCCTGCCTCAAACCATTTAAGGAGAGAAAAAGACCTTTTATTTCTCCATTCAGTACAACAGAAAAAGGAACATCAGATATGCATACTTCTATCCAGTTCCTGAAGAGCAGAAGGAACCCTTTGAGTCTTAGTCTATCAATAAGAGATTTGCGGTTAATCATATCGAAAGCCTTGCACAGATCGAATTTGGCAAGGAACCGCTCCTAGTTAGGGGTGGAGGAGAACTCATAGTAAATTTCATGTGCCAAAGCAATGTTGCTGCTATATCCTTATTTTTTATGAAAGCCAATTAAGCGAGATGAATAATATAGGGAAGCACCTTTCTGATTCAGTTTGCTGGAATCTTTGCAATCACTTTATAGAAAGTGATGCAAAGTGAAATGGGTCTGTGATCGGCCAAGCAGATTGAGTGCTTAATTTTAGGTATCAAAGTAATCAGACTATTCTTGAATATGTTGGGTAGCGTTTGATGCTTAAAGAAGTAATGAACAATTAGTAGGAATTATTTTCCAATGATGTTCCAACAGTGGATGAAGATTTTAGAGTTGGAGCCATCCAGACCGGGTGACTTATTCTCATTTATACTATGTAAGGCGGAGAGGATCTCCTGGTTAGAAACATTAGAAACAAGATCAGAAGCCTGCTCAGAAGAGAGGATATTACCCATAAGAGTGTCGTGGATGTTCAGAGTAAGAGAACTTCCTTGATTTAACAAAGAAGAGTAGAAATCACAAATTTCATTTGCAACATCATTGGGGTCCAAAATAATCTCCCTAAAGGTCTGAAGTTCTCGAATCAGATTAGAGCTATTTCTCTCCTTGATAGAGTAATAGAGAAACTTTAGGTCATCATCCGAGTGAGTAAGCTAGTGAGCTTTAGCCCTTTGCTTAAGCCATATGCTCTGCTTCCCAATCATATCTGAATATCTCCCATTGATCTCCTTAGTATTATGAGCAAGTGTAATATTCCCAGGGTCCGTATCAAGGTCTTGCATGAGGATGGTTTGATCTTTCTTAAGCAAGGATATTTGGTGACTAAGGGAAGTGGTGTCCCACTTCTTCCCTCTCAAAATCACTCTTAAATTCTTAAGCTTGTTTGAGAACACAAAAAGAGGGATGCCAGAGCAGAATTTGTTCCAGTCCTTCCTAGTAACGTCCTCAAAATCAGGAAAGGAAGTCTAGTAGTTCCTGAACATGAACCTGCAAATTATAAGAACTTGATGATGCAAAGTTGTAATAAGAGGAGAATGATTCGAGGATAGGGGAGCAATAGATTTGTAGGAGGAGGAAGGAAAACAATCCAACCACATTATATTGCAAAGGGCCCTATCAATCCATGAAGCGATAGGATTAAGAATTTACTGATTCGACCAAGTAAAGAAGAGTCTTGAATTAGGAAGCTCGATTAGCCCACAATCATGAACATAGTTCTTGAAATTAAGGGTTTTGTTCAAGGTAATAGGGATCCCTCCACTTTTTTTATTATTGAAGAGGACGCAATTGAAATCACCCATAATCACCTAAGGAGAGTCTATTACTAAAGCAATTTCTCGAAGTTCATTCCAGAGAGGGACTCTACCATAGGCTTCATTATGAGCATAAATACATGAGATAAAGAATAATTTAGAATTGTTATACCTGACTTCTCCATGGATAAGTTAAGAAGTAATAGTGATCGGTCTAAAGCAAACCCTTGAGGCATTCCATTTAATACAAATGCGGCTGTCTACACAAGAATCAAAGTTGTTTACTTGATCTTCATTAGAAAAGAGAGAGAGTTTGTTGAGGAGTTGGAGATCCATGATATGGTCTTGATTAAGCTTAGTCTCCATAAGACAGAAGATATCATGATGAAAATCTATGATGATTCTGGTACAGTCATTAATTCTGCCCCCATCAAGTAAGCCACGGACATTCCAACTTCCTAATGAGGAAAACCACATAATTAGTTTGAAGAGTTGGAGGGCTTTTTTCTCTTCTTCTTCTGGTTGGCTTTATGAGTAGCACTAGACTAGTTAGCTGGTGATTTGGTAAGATCTGTTTTCTGAGAGAAGACTTTCTAATGGTCATAGTTATGTTCTCCGAAGTCTTAGAGGACTGGGCTCGGTTTGGAGAAACTGCAACTGATCGGGTGGTGACCCCCAAAGAGTGAGAGGAGTTAAGAAGAGGATCATAAGATGTGTTTGCCACGTGATTTCCAGAGGAGGGATCTGAGAAATCGTCATGAGTAGGGGAGGAAGTTGGAAGTTGATTAAGGTCATTTATGGTAGATGTGGATTGGGGGAGAGCTATGGTCTGTGGGAACTTCTGGTTCAGAAACAAGAGGAAGGTCATCATGTGGTGGGGGAGGATATTCTTGCTCCGGGTATGGTCTCTAGGGGCTGGGGTTTTATGTGGATTGAGAGGGCAGATACTGTCTTCATGCCAGAAGGAGGCATATTTTAAACAAGCCTTGAGCTTCTAGTCATAGGTGATGTCTTGCAGAAACTTAAGCCCATTTAGATTTAGAGAAACGGAATCAGGGAGAGGAGAGGAGGGATTAACCTGGACGCACACTATAGCAAAAGTGATGTGAGATTTGGATGTCATCAAATTGTCTATCGCTAAGAGGATTCCCACTTGGCTAGCCACTCTAGAGAACCCAGATTCATTCCAACAAAATAGAGGGAAGTTGGGAAGTTTTATCCAAAGAGGGGTTTCTGAGAAATTGCCTTTAGTGGGACGAAAATTACAAGTCCACTTCTAGAAAATAAATGGCAGACCATTAAGAAAGCAAGGTTCGTTGTCCCATAGAAGATCATAGTCCTCTTGGCAATAGATCTTAAATAGAAAGAAATCCCTCTCCAAGGTGAGTAGCTCTAGACTACTTTTGAATTTCCACTTCTTTGATACAGCTGCTAGTAGGGATCCATAAAAGGGCATTTTACCGATGGCATGGCCAACCAAAGAGAGCTGCCACTCTCTCTATCATTCACATAATTCTTCTTCAGTGAAACTCACCTCATTAGAATCTGAAGGAATATAGGAAAGGGTGTAAGATTTGCTCTCTTTTTTTCATTCTGAGAAAGAAGAAGCTCTTTCCAATTACAGTCTTTAGGGGAGGAGGCCTGAGGGATGCAAATGAGTGTGGTGAGGCCCCAGACGGATGTTGCTCGAGGATAGAAGAGGAAGTCAAGGAGGAAGAAAGGGGAGGAAATTCCCTTATAATTGTTGACTTGATATTCATTGTAACGGAACTACGAGCACAAAGGGTTCCCCCAGAAGGGGCCAAAGTAAGGAGGCAATAGAGTGGGGCTGGGGAAACAAAGACCTTCAAAGACACAGGCCATAGGTCGAGCGAGGAGAGGGCATAATACACAAAGAACTGAACTAAGAACAAAAATTTTACTCAAAGAAATCGAAACAGGAAATACCTTAATCGTTGGGAGGGCTAGGAGGAAAAACCCTAGCCGCCTCTCGATCCTCTGAAAAAATTTGGCCCGCTGAGCATGTTACTTTCATGTTGTGACAGCCCATTTACTCAGTCTTAGAAGAAACCATTTTGATTCATGCCAAGAAGAAGTAAATAAATAAAGCAAGCCATCTTAACATATACATTATTAGGGCGTCATTGACGATAGGGTGTGGTCTTCATCATATCACAGTATCATTTAGAATGTTATATTTTGATTATGTTTTAGCTAAGTTTTGATTAATCTGTGGTGACAAAGCTATATTTTTTTGTGGTTAGAAAGTTGCAGTTTGTTTTTTATAAAAAAAAAAATTGTACACCCATTGCAGCTTCTTCAAACAACAGCTTTTTCTGCACCACCTCCACCATTATTTTTTTATAGCAACAGCTATCCCAAATAGACCCTTAGTGGTTGAGAGTTTTAACTTTTAATCAAGATGTCTTATGTTTAAATCTTAGCACATTAGTTGTATGTATAAGTTTATGATTAAATTATTTTAAGTCTCTAAAAAAAATTGCATGGAGTGCTAGTTGTTGATACAATTTAATTTTAGATATTGTTTGCATTAAATATTTTTATCCATATGAACCAAAGAATAAAATTGAATCTACGTGCCATTTAATACATTTGTTTCGTCTACAATATATATTAGAAAGGTTATGGATGTTAAAATCCATTGTACAACATCAATATCTCACTATAGATGTTAATAGAGGTTACATTTGTGAAATCAAAGACCTTATTCTGATGTGGCAACATCCTGTGATAATTCAATTAGTATAATCGCTTGCTATATTTACTATATACTATCTACTTAAATACTACCATTAGATAATAATACATATTATTACAAATATAAATTCTAGATTAGTTATAGTGGTCCCCAACTTTATCGCTCTACAAATATAATGTAATGATGTCTTTTTGCATAGAAAAAATAGAAATATTATTACTTTATTGCTACTCATTTTCTGGTATTCTCTATGTTTGTTCTTTCCATCAAAGGACTCGCGAAGAGTTGCTACACCAAAAATTGGTATCAAAGCTTTTTAGTTGAAGATCCATGGCAGAGGAAAGCAAATGCCCAGCTGTTGACGAAGATCACAGTTTGGAAAACTTATGGTTATCACAAAAATCACTAGCCAAGAAGGTGGAGGACCTTATACCAAGTTCTTCAGATTCTATGTAAAAACCCATAAAGAAATACAATCCTTAAGAACAAGAAGATCCAATCACTCGACAGTGGAAGTGGAGATGCAGGCAACCATAACTCAGACCTATAACCCTTTTGCAGGAAGAAAAGAACTACAATGATTCTCTGTGGATACTACATGAAACTCTAAATAAGAGGAAGATATTGACAAAATTCACAATGATGTTTTATCAGATTCATACGAAGAGGAATTTTATAGACCCCATATTCCAATTTGATAGAGAAATGTAGACCGAGACCAACATCCAGGTGAGTTTCGAGTGAAATTTGATATACCGTTCTTTGACGGACATTTACATATTGAAGACTACATCTATTGGGAGCAAGTCGTCAAAACGTTCTTTGAATATATGGAGATTCCTTCAAAAAATAAGTTAAGTATGTCGCCTGCAGGTTAAAAGGGGGTGCAGTTGCTTGTTGGCAACAAATTCTTCAGAGTCAGAGAAGAGAAGGTAAAGGAAGTGTTCAGAGTTTATATCATATGAATCATTATTTAAGAGGACACTTTCTTCCCATAGACTTTGAACAGATGTTATATATTTAATACTAGCATTGTGCTCAAGGACCTTGATAAGTAAGCACTTATAGCAAAGAGTTTTATCAACTCAGTACTCAAAATAATTTGAATGAATCATGTAATCAAGTTGTGGCGAGATACATTGGTGACCTTAAAGAAGAAATTCAAGACAAGCTGGAATTAAATTTTGTATGGACACTTTCTCAAGCGATCAACCTTGCTCTTAAGGTTGAATAACAAATCATGAGGTGAACCAACATCTTTAAGAAACCTATGGCAGAATGACCTCTAGAGAGAAACTGTTCTTCAACCATTGTGAATTGCACGAGCTCCCTTCAATCGCAAACATCGCCTAAAATTCAGCAAGACATTAACACTAAAGTTCTAAAGAAGACCAAACTACCCATCAAAGACAATCCATATACAAAACTCTCCACTATGAAGTGCTTTCGTTATTTCCAACCCGGCCACAAATCTAATGAATGTCCCGCGAGACAACAAATTCACCTATTAGAAGGGAAAGTTGATGAGAAGAAAACAAAAGAAGAATTAGACCATGGAAAAATCATGGTGGAAGAAGTATGTAGAGATGAAGAAGACACGCTTGTTTGTGTTATTGAGAAACTTCTTCTTACCCCCCAATCAATCGGTTTCTTCATAGCGACATGTTGAATTCAGGACAAGGTTCACTATAAATGGCAAAATCTATGATCTGTTAGTGGACAGTGGGTGCACTGAGAACATAATATATAGGTCCGCAGTTCAAGCCCTTCAGCTCAAAACTACCAAATGTCCCCAACCATATAGGATTAGCTGGGTCAAGAAAGGTATAGATATTTTCATTTCTGAAATGTGCCGAGTTATCTTTTCAATTGGAAAACATTATGTATGTAAGGTGTTGTGTGATGTGTTAGAAATAGATGTTTGTCACCTTATTTTGAAAAGATCATGGTATTATGACATGGGAGCTCAATATTACTATCATGCCAATGTTTATTCATTCGATTGGAAAGGAAAATTATTAAAACTGTTACCTACAACAAGTCCAACCAAGCCAACCAATACCACACTTGCTGCCTTTGTAGTGAACAACTCGCAGCTGCTAAATTATTTTAATGACATTGCTGCCCTCTTTTCCTTAGTTGTTACCGAAGCAAATATGAAGAGTTCTCCCTCACCTACACATGCTGAAATTAGCCACCTGATGCATCAATACAAAGATATTGGACCATTGGAATTATCTTCATACTTACCACCTCTACGCACTATTCAGCGTCAAATAGACTTCCTTCCCAATTCCAATTATCTAAATCTTCCCCATTATCGAATGAGCCCAAAAGAGTACACAATTTTGCAAGAAATAGTTGAAGAGCTACTGGCCAAACATTTTATGCAGCACAGTTTAAGCCCGTGTGCTATTCTAACACTCTTAGTACCTAAAAAAGATGGAAAGTGGCGCATGTGCATTGATAGCCAAGCCATTAATAAGATTGCCATCAAATATAGATTTTTGATTCCTAGGTTGGAAGATATGCTAGACAAACTCAACGGAGCGACCATATTTTCGAAGCTAGACTTAAGGAGCAGTTTTCATCACATATGCATTAGGCTGACGATGAGTGGAAAATAGCTTTTAAAACTAGTGAAGGGCTATATGAATGGAAAGTCATGTCATTCGGGTTGTGCAATGAGCCTAGTACCTTTATGTGGTTAATGAATGAGGTACTCAAATCATTTTTGTATCTTTTTTGTGTTGTCTACTTTGACAACATTTTAGTTTTCAGTGTTTCTTACAAAGAACACTTGATTCATATAACCAAAATATTCGAAGTCCTATACACCCAGAAATTGTATATCAACCTTCATAAATGTGAATTTGCCTATTCAAATGTTCATTTTTTGGGATTCATAATTTCAGTTGTAGGGGTACAGATGGATCCACAGAAGGTCTCGACTATTCAAGACTGGCCAATTCCTACTTCCATCTCTTAGATTAGAAGTTTCCACAGCTTGGCCAATTTCTACTGCCAATTTATCAAGGGGTTTAGCATACTTATGGCACATATAACTAATTTCTTAAAGTCTTCTATTTTCAAGTGAGAAAATGAGCAGCAACACAGCTTCAAATCGATTAAATCTGCACTTATTTCAGCTCTTGTTCTTGCTATCCTAAAATTTGACAGACCTTTCCCAGTGGAAACCGACGCCTCATGTATTGGAATTGGTGCAATTCTCACTCAAGAAAATAGACCTATAGAATTCTTCAGTGAGAAGCTTAGTTCCTCGTGGAAAAAATGGACTATATACGAGCAAGAGCTATATGCCATTGTCCGGGCTCTCAAACAATAGGAACACTACCTACTTCATCAAGATTTCATTTTAAGTAGTAATCACAAAGCTTTACAATTCCTTAATTCTAAAAAAAATGTCAATCGAATGCATGTCAGGTGGATTCTATTCCTCAAGCGATTTAGTTTTGTGTTGAAACATAAATCAGGAACTCATAATATAGTTACAGATGCCCTCAGTAGGTGAGCTGCGTTACTTACACAATTACAGACTCATGTAACTAGCTTTGAAGGACTTAAAGACCTATATGTTGTTGATAAAGACTTTACTGCTATGTGGAGTCAATGCAAAAACTTACACCCTGTTGATGACTATTACATTTGGCATGGATTTCCATCATAGGAAACTAGCTATGCATTTCTGATTCTTCCCTGCGTACTCAATTGATTCAAGAAATGCATGTTGGTGGACTAGCAGCACATGCCAGACGAGAAAAAAACACTTGAACAATTACGAGACCATTTTTTCTGTCCAAAACTCAATAGAGATGTGACTCATTTTATGGAAAGATGGCCCGTATGCCAAAAATATAAAAGTACGTCTCAACATACCGGATTATACACCCCTCTTCCTATACCAAACTCTATTTAAGAAGATCTCAACTTAGACTTCATCTTGGGGTTACCTTGAACACAAAGAGGCATGGATTCTATTATGGTAATTGTTGACAGATTCTCCAAAATGGCACATTTCGTAGCCTGTAAAAGGACTTTTGATGTAGTTGACATTGCTCCCTTGTTCTTTCATGAGATTGTTCATCTTCATGGTCTTCCTATAAGCCTCATATCCGATCGAGATGTTAAGTTCGTTGGGAATTTTTTGCGAGAACTGTGGAAATGATTAGACATTTCCCTACAACTTAGCTCTGCCTATCATTGTCAAATAGATGGGAAAACTGAAATAATTAATATGACTCTTGGCAATATGTTGCGATGCTTAGCTCAAGATCATCCAAAAAAATGGGACTTCCTCTTAGGCTAAGCCGAATTCGTCTACAACTCAATGTCCAACCGTTCAACCTGAAAAAGTCCATTTAGCATTGTTTATGCCAAAATGCCTAACCATACAGTTGATATGGCAGTAATTCCCAAGTGCAAGAGCAAACCTACTGCTGATATGGTTGAAGATGATGCTAACCTAATTCAAGAAGTACGTGCTAAACTTGAGGCTTCTAATGCACATTATAAACACTTAGCAGATGCTCACCAACGCAAAAAGCTTTTCAACCCAGGTGATTTGGTTATGGTTAGACTCCGCAAAGAGAGGTTGGTCCTGGAACGTACAACAAACTCATCCCACCCAAACTTGGACCAATCCCTATCTCCCATCGCATCAATGATGATACATGTATTGTGGATTTACCTGCTGATATCCTAACTTCATCCACCTTTAATGTTTCAAATATTTACTCCTATCATCCTCCAAATGATAGTGCAACACACATTTCTTCACTCGAGATGAGTTCTTCAAAGGAGGGAAAAAACTGATGTGGCAACATCTTGTGATAATTCAATTAGTATAATCGCTTGCTATATTCACTATATACTGCCTACTTAATTATTACCATTAGATAGTACTACATGTTATTACAATATAAATTATGGATTAGTTATAGTGGTCCCCAACTTTACTGCTCTAAAAATAAAATATAATGATGCCTTTCTGCATTAAAAAAAAAAACAGAATTATTATTCCTTTATTGTTACTCGTTTTCTTGTGTTCTCTCTGTTCGTTCTTCCCGGCACAGGACTCGCGGAGAGCTGCTACTCCATATTCCTTAAACAAAACTTTAAATCTTCTCTTTACGAGGAGCAACTAAGTGAAGAATCGGTATTTGATAACTAGCCTACCATTGGAGGCGAAGAACATGAAGCTAAATAAATTAGAATTATAAAATTTTAAAAAATAAAAGTTGACTAAAATATAATAATTGTTGTACGTCCCAACTATAACAACCAATACTATAATAGCTTGAGAAGTTCAATATAGAGAAAGTCCTCATTTTGAATATGGCATTACATAGTTGACTAGTCTCCTAAGAATATTCCTAATCCATTAATGCTAAAAATATAACTTCATTATCTAATTTGGCCTACAAACACATTTGATAAAAGCCATCAAATCTTTACTCTTTGAATCATGAAGCAAAGATGTCAAAGTAACTAATACCAAATCATTTTTCAATACAAAAGAATCATTCATGGACACTATGCTCTAAATTGAAGATAAAAGTTAATGTGAGCAATTATTGAAAAAATCTCTCAAAATCAATCATGGAATTAGATTTCTGTCAATCATCAATTAATTTATGATTAATTTATAAATATATTACATTACATTAATTTTTTTTCTATAATAGAGCAAGTTTTCTCTCCTTATATATATCTAACATTCATTGTAAAAATAATAAGCAAAACAAACAAACAAAATTAGTTCTCTTTTCATATTACTATTTAGCTACTAGTTTTGTTATTTTTCAAAATTATATATGTTAGAGTGTTGTAAGTTTACTATTTCAATATTTTCATGAGAACAACTTATGATAGTTATAATAATTTTATAAAAAAAAATTTAGTATAAAAATTCTATAATTACTTTTACATATACTGGTAGCCATTTCAAATGAACCCTAATCATGGTTGGGACCAATCGTTTCATCGCCAAAGCCCTAATCTCAAAGAACTGAATGGATCTAATAACCCATCTGAACATGAAACACCCCTACTGTGCTGAAAAACTTCATGTGTTTCATATAAAGCACTAAAATTTGTATACTGTTACTTTCTTCTCTCACTATTCCTGACCAGAGTTAGCCCGGTTGGATTAACTAATTCAGAAATCGTACCATGAGAATTATAATATTTTCACTCACAAAATGAGTGAAGTATTAGGTAGATATCCATTACATAAAAATAATTCCAGCAACTATCTTGTCCTGTTCACGTGGACGCCGTCGCCGTCGCCGTACCAACAGATACAGCTAAACCCAACGAGAACCTCCACAATCGCCATTTCTACTTTCTCCCTATCAGAGAACATTAGAGTCTGCAGTGCCAACACCCGCGGCTTCGTGTTCAAGCGCTGCCTCTTGTCCATCGTCCTCTCTTCCTGCCATTTCTCCGTGTCTCTTGCTACTGGACCCAGCCACCTCAGTATTCTCTCCACCGCCTCTCTCCACCCTTCCGCGAGTTCGCCGTCAGCCACTCCTCTCTCCCTCCACCTCTCCCGAAGCCTCCCCCTCACCATCCCCTTCAGCTTCGCCGGCAACATCCGATATATTTCATCCCTCGTCGCAGCTTCTTCCCCCTCCTGCGCTTCCTCCGCGCCACTCCTAATCCTCATGAACCTCTCGGCTGACACGATGATATTCGCGTATTGCATCGCCAACCCGGAGCCGCCCACCGTTCTCTCCTCCGGCTGTAGAACTTTCTTGCAGTCCTGAGGAAGCTTGTGCTCTCCTGCCTTGCTTCCCCTTCCTATGATTGGGCATGAATTTCTGATTGCCACTTCCTTGGCAGTTGCCTTCGTCTGGTCAATCGGGCCGGAAGCGTAGTGCCTTCCATTAAGCAAGGGGTAAACTCGTAATTTAGAATTGAATAGAGTAAAACTCATTCGGCCGCCGGAGATCAGTATTGGGGGCAGTCCCGGGACGAACGGGCTGAAGACGGCGCAGATTCGGGCAAAGATTGCGAGGACTGCTTGTGACATAAGCACCACAACCTCGTCAAAGGACTTGCACCATAAAGACTGTTCCTTTAGTTTCGCCACCTTCTTCCTCTGAGAAATGAGCTCCGCCGTTGGCGTCTGAGGCAACAGCCTCCCGAATTTCATCAAAGCCATGTTTTTTTCCCCTGCTTCCATCTCCTCCAAGAGCTTCACAACCACGGCGATACATTTTTCCATCTGTTTGACTCCGCGTTCCACTCCTTTAACAGAGAGGGTTCGGATATGGGTGGTGGCGCAGCCAGCTTTGACGTTGGCGTAGGTGCGGGGAAAGGAGAGGAGGGGTTCGGCGTTGCAGCGGGTGGTGAACCGGGAAACGGTGGCGGCGGCGGCGTCGAGGTCGGAGAGGAGTTCGGCGCAGGCGAGGCGGAAGAGGAAGTGCTGGTCGGTGGAGGTGAGGTAAGAAACGCCAGGGGAGCGCATAATATCGGCACGGAGGCGGCGGAGTTCGGGTTCAGAGAGGGAGCGGTGGAGGGAGACGAGGCGGGACATGGCGGCGGCGGCCTCGAAGGTGAGTATTCCGATGGTCACGGAGAGGTCGTGGTGGTGATGACGGTCGCAGAGCCATGAACTGGGGTTCTTAGGGACGCCCATTATGGTAGATGGTGGATTCGAGGCGAGAGCTGGGCGTAATGCAGTGTTGGTTATAGCTGAGTCCGGTGGCGGGAGTTTCAGAGATGCTTCGGTCTAACGCGGTTTATTAAGAACGGCGAGCCCTGCTTTTTGGAAAAATTATTACGTGCGGAGTCCTTCAAAACTTTTTCTTTTTTTTAAATAAAAAAAAAAACGGAGCCTTCTGATTGGACATGCGGACTTAATATTTTTTAAGTTTCTTTTGCAAGAGGACTTCATCCGATTTTTTCTTCTAATTTTTAAAATTTTTTTTATGAAGCTCCCATTTTTTTAATAATATAGAATAGGCATATCCTCAGTTTAATCAAAATCATTTTTTTTTAAATTATGTCAATAATATTATATATATATATATGATAAATTATCATTAGAAGATTTCTTAGTCTTAATGATACTCATATATTTTCTATTATATTTTTACATGTGAATATTTAATATTTTTATTTGACTTATCTTTTGTCATATAATCATGAACAAAATACTCTTGTATGCAGGGGTGGATACAGTGTGAGGGCACATGCCCCCACTGCCCATTAGCCCATCTTATTAAAATTCATAAAATCTGATTTTATACAGATAAAATTAAAAAACTTTTCAGTTCAAAACCCTCACCTTTCTACCCTTCTGCTCGCTCCGTTGTTGTCTGAAAAAGAGAATGGAGACGTGGTGAGGTAACTCGCGGCTTTCCTCCCACCTTCCTTTGCGTGCTTCTGCTTATCCAATCCCGTATGAGCCATGGGAATGAGGACAATGCCTCTTTTCAAAAAAATAAATAAATAAATAAATAAAAATAAATCAATTTTAAAACTTGTTTTACATAAAATGGAGTTTTAAAATTTACATAGAGAAAATTAAAAATATTGTTCAAAAAACAACAAAATTAATACATACTTATTATAATTGAAACTAAAATTGTAACTATTTCATAAATTATTATTTCATATCTTATATCGATTATGTTATATATATTTTTAAAATATATTACAATTCATTAAATTTATATTTTTGACATTCATAATTTTCAAAAATAAATAAATAATTTATTCATGTCATAAGATAAATTAAATATAAATTTTAAAATATTTTTGAATATAATTTATTGTTTAAGAAGACAAAATGAGTAGCCGTTGAGATAAAGAAAAAAAGAAGTGCTCGAGGAGATGGAAGTGGGAGAAGTAATAGTGAAGCGAGGGTTAATTATTATATTTTGTAAGAGCATAAGGTAGGCTTCATTCAAAAATGACTTACAAAATAGTGTTTTGAAATGGTATTTAAACCAAGTTTTTTATATCACGCTTTTTAAAAAAAATTGATTTAACAAGAAAATCTCTAAAAAAAATTTACCTTTTATAAAATAAAAAAATTGAGAAAACAATATACCCAGTAGAGTCTTAGCTTGTCAGAAAATATAATTTGGTTAGATTTAAGTTAAATCCGACCTAAATCCTGCAACGAAATAGCCCCTTTGGTTTTCTCATTTTTCTATTTCTCTAATTTGAGTCCTAATGTTAGTCAACTCAACACATCACATTGTCTTGCTCTACAATTCTCTCGAGTCTTGTAAGCGTCACCTCAGAGTCAGTATTGGATTGCGAAGCCATTGGTATGTAATTGATTCACTGACCTCTTTTGAAAATTATATATATAATTGATATATTGTAATAATTTTGTATATTTATTTTATAAAATTTTCTAATTTCTATCTTAATATGCTCATAATAAGATTCAAAGGAAAAAAAAAGATTAAATATAGATTGACTTTGTAATATGTTTAATTATTTTAGTTGTGATTAATAAAAATACTTATATAAGATAATAAATAATTTATTCATATTTTATATAAAAATGTATTATTATTTATTATCATATTATGCCTTTTTTGAGAATAATTTCTGAATTCGCCCTGCTTGTATGTACATAATTTTCTTAAAGATTAGCGTCATCCTATGCAAAATTATTCTCACAGAATTATTTAAATTTAATATCAATTTAGTTTAGCAGTGTGAAGAAGAAGTCGGCAACAGGCGAAACAAATGTCTGACAATTAGTTGGGGCAAATAATATATGAGTCTTCGTCCACACAGACTTCGTACTTGCCACTTTCAGTTCGAGTCAGCAAGGATTTGGAAGACCAAACCGGCGCCACCGGTCCAACCACCAATGTGAATAGATGGAGACAATAATAAAAGAGATTAATTATACCTATTTTTTTAAATATGTTTATTTAATTTTAAAAGTAATATTATAAATCATCAGAATTGTTAATTGTAGCATGCAATTGATGTCATATCATCTATCATCACTGTTTTGGCGAAAAAAAGATTATTATGTGTAGAATTCAAATATAATTTTATGCTCATATTCTAATAATATAATATCATATAATATTTGATTAGTATATAACAATTAATACATAATTATCTTATATTATATAATATTAATTATATGATAATATATAGTATATATATATATATATCAATAATATATAATATTTTATAATTAATACATAATAAGTGTATATTAACTGAGAAGCACAAGACATAATAATTTTTCCTCGGCAAATATATGCTATCAAAGTGAAACAAAATATAAAATGTTATTACTAAAAAAAATGAATGTGAAAAAATATATATATAAATTAGAGTGATTTATACAAATAAATCAGAAGTCAACGTGGCAACTGGTTCAAATATAGAAGATACTTCCTCGAGTCTGAGCCCCAAAATACTTGGTCACTTAAAGCAAGGTTTTAAAAAATTAAATTGTATTTTTTACTTCGATCCTATTTTGATGATATTAGCAGATATTTAATGATTTAATCATTCAGGTCTGATTTAGTTTTTTTAAATGTAAGTAAATTAAAAATATAATATGTTTTATAATTTTAAAATAATACTAAATTGCAGCAATTAAATAAGAAAGAAAATTATATAAATTGATCTGATAACTAGAGCTTCTCATGAATTTTTAACAAGTTTATTTAATTACATCAAACAAAATTTTTCTTACATAAAAATAATCAAAAGTAAATCGTCATCCCTATAATTGCATCAATAAATATAATACCTTATAACAAATAAATAATTAAATAATCTCAAAAAAATTTATTATTTATATATATATATTTTTAATATTCAGTGTTTCAATCACTATTCACTGCGCTGTGAGATGAATTCCCAGCCAAGCATTTGCGTCAGCATTTGTTCGAGCAGCCAAATTTTGAAATAAGAAATCTCATGAAAAAGTGCGATTGGCTGTGGCGAAGTTTCTTAAGTAATGTTGAAAACGAGTAAAAAATAATAATAATAATAATAAATTGTGCCTGTCTTCATACGTAACCGACTAGAACTTGCTTATTTTCTCTGACTAGAATTGTCACGCGGTTAGTCTAATATGTTTTTTATTTTTTTTTATTTTTTTTATATTTAAGCGAATTTAATCATAAACTTACACACATAATACATATACAAAAACTTGAACCTAAAATATTTTAATTAAAAGTCAAAGCTATAAACCACTAGGCTAAGATGTCTTGCACCTTTTTTTTCTCTTTCGCTGTATTTTTTTTTTTTTTATTTGAATTTCGATTGAATCAAAAAAGAAATAAGAAAATAACTATTTAACCCAACCTTAGGGGTTGTTTGGTTGCCAGAAAAAGTACTGTAATTTAAAAGGAATATAATGTATTTAAATTAATTTAAATTATTTGGTAGAAAATGTTATAAATATATGAGTTCACCTTTTAATGTTTTATAAAATAAATATAATGTAAAGTATTTTGAAGTTTTGGATAAGGCGAGAGTCTTGAGGTGGCATGAACGACGAGAGGCATCGGCGGTGTATTTAGAATTCGCCGAGATTTAGATGAATTACAAATACACCTAAATTTAACCTTTTGATAAATTCTAAATGCATTATATAACTTTGAAATTTTATTTTGCATCATGTCAAACACAAAAAAAAGCTAAAACATCTGCATTTACTTTATTTTACTTTTTTATTCCAACTAAACAGCCCCTTAGTCTATTTTTATTTTAATTCCGTTCACTTTAATCATGAGAGAGAGAGAGAGAGAGAGAGTTGTTATTTTGTGGATCATAATTCTGTCCATCAATTGAGAATGAACTATTGACTCAACTCTCAGTTGATCAAATAAATATATGCATTATACATTTTATATCTACGTTATAACTCTCATTGCAAAGTCCTATCTCAGTGACCAAAAAGAATAAAAAATAAAAAGAAAAATAATAATAATAATAAATAAAATAATCGACTAATTAGATGAATTAAGCACAGACTTCTAGAAATTATTAATTGGTTGATGATAATGTGGGTGATTAGTTTATGAGATAGACTGAATAGTTTGGATTGAATATTGGATTAAATGTGACATGACAAATTCATTATGACTAATGAGTTCATCATGAATAGTGTAAATTTATTCATTTTTATTTTTTTATTCTACAAAATTGTATATGCTAATTTACTTAAATCTTCAATTGACAGAGGATAAGATATGAATCTTTTATTTTTATTCTTATTTTTGCTATTCTTAGTGAAGCAGAATAAATGTTAATGTGATAATAAAGATAATTTAATAAAATCTGCATCAATCTATCTTAGAGAATAAATCAAAGCTCTAAAATGATGCAATGCTTGAACATGGTTGAAACTGAATGGGCTAATGTAAAACAAGCTGGGCCTTATTTCGAACTATCTCAGCCCAGAAACAGTTGGGCCTTTCTTTCTTCTTCTTTTTTTTTAATTTATAATGACAAAAATAAGACAGAAGTCTCCCTCATTAATCCCACTTTCTGAATGCTTTAGTTCTAACAAAATAAAGATGTGATAAAAATCAACAATCCAATATGTGAACAACACCTTTGAACAAAATTCTGTGTGTTTAAAAAAAATATTATTTTTTTTTGCTGTCAGTATTAAGATGGATTTCTTTACTGTAAATTATTGGAAATTGTCCCCTTGAATCCACTTTTATTATAAAACTCATATAAGACAGAAGTCTTTCTCATTAATCCCACTTTCTTCCTTAATAAATCCAATTTTTAAACTTCTCAATCTGTCTTATTCATTTCCAATCAGTCAAAGATCATCAGAGTCTTCTGACTTAGCTACTTGATTCCAAAAATAATTATTTGATAAGCTACGCGTTCGGTTAATTTAGCTTCTATTTAATTAATTAAGTTAATAGCTCTCATTAATCAATTCAAATCAATCAATTAGAATAAGGACTCTCGAAATTACAGGGAAATAAAAGGCTAGGAAGTAGGGACGGGGGGTGTAATTAAATCAAGCTAGATTTGATTAATTAATTTAATTCAATTACTTAACTTGTCAACTCATAAGCAAATAATACTTATAATATAATAAGAAAATTAATTAAGTTTAAAATGATTAAAAGTTCATCAAATGTGGTGGCTTTTCTTGATATGCAGGAAATTAATCACTAAATAAATTAATTAATTAGCCCATTTTATATGTTTTTAGCTTTCGTGCAAAGGACTCTCTTTGTTTGGCTTGTAACCTTCACTTGTTGAAAAATCTACCAAACCAAAAATTAATTAATCATGTAATTTATATATGATTATATTTATGCAAGAATCATATCAATATATGACGTGCTAATTAAGCTAATGTAGTATTTAGAAATGTCTAATAGAATCACGTGCTAATTAACCTATCTTTTTGTCATTAATGTATAAATAATAATAATAATAATAATAATAATAATAATAATAATAATAATAATAATAAAGGAGATAATTTAATTATATGAAAAAAATAATCATTATTGTAATCTATGTCTCAAAAGATATCGAAGATGAAACATTTAATCAAATTTTGTCACTATTAGGACTGGAATTTGTCATCATTATTTAACTAATTTATTTATTTTTAAATCATAATAATCAAATACATCATCAGGAGAATTTTTGTTAATAATTTGAGCCTTTATATTCCATTATTATTTGTTTTTTATGTCTTAACAGTGATAATGATATGTTTGATCATATAGAGAATTTTAGTTAACTATACCTTATAAATTTTTATGCATTTGGTTATTATTTTATTCCATATTATTCTTATTGTCACTAATATGACATTGATAATAAACAATACAAAATTAAAAGAATATTAATTTAGAGGCCAATCAAAAATCTTAACCAACATAAGCTCATATAAAACAATATCATCTTATTTTAAAGTCATGCATATGAACTCTCTTAAAAAGCCAAATGTGGATGGCAATCTCTCTCTCTCTCTCTCTCTCTCTCTCTCTCTCTCTCTCTCTCTCTCTCTCTCTCTCTCTCTCTCGATTTAGATGTCTATAAACCAATAATTTGAAGTAAATACATATTACATAAAATAAACATATTCGATATACAATTAATTACTAGTATAATAAACAAATATCATTTGGTGGGATTTATCATGCACACCATTAGTCTCTTCTTCTTTTTTAATTTTTTTTAATCAAAATAGTTGCTAATCTTACAAAAAGCTAGCAAGTGGAAGCATGCGACACTATAAAAAATAAAAAATTATTATTACTATCATGTTTTATCATCTTTAAATAGCTTGATCTAGTGAAAAAGTTGCATCAATAATGCCACTAATTTTATATATATATATATATATATATAAACTTAATGATAGTAATATTTTTAATATGATGTTAAAGATTTTAATGATATTTATATAAGTATTAAAATTAAGTGCTATATATATAAATACTAAATATATAAGAATTCTGTGATATGTCAAAAAAAAAAAGGGACTTATAAATATAATAAAAATGATTTCTTTTTCCATGTAAATCTTAATTACCCATTTATTTCTAAATTTCATGAGAAATTTCGTTTAATAATAATTTTAGAGTGGTTGCCTAAATATTCTAAAATACTAAAATAATTTATATGTTAAATTAAGTACAGCTAATCTCCATTGTCTTTCATGCATGCTGCCAGAAGACTTTCAAATGAAGATCTTTAAAGATATAGTGACAAACAAGAGACAAATTAAAAATAAGAAATCCCTATTCGTCCTCATTAAATAATTAAGAAAAAAAAAAAAAAGATGGAGCGGCCTTGCCATTATCTTCACTAATCAAAATAATCGAAGCTAATGATACGACTACAACATTGTACTATATATAAGAAATATTTTTTTATAACGTCTTTAAAAATTATGAAAAATTATTATTTTGGTCATAATTTCTTATGTTATCACTATCACAAATTTGTTTTCTTAAACATGACTAAATGAAAGATTTCAATCATATTTTCTATAAGAAATTTATAATTGAAAGTAATTTAATTAGTCATCTATTCTTTTGTGAGAGTGCCACTCGTTTCAAATAAATGTAATTAGCAATGAAAATTTTCAATTATAAATTTTATTCATAAATATTTTAGCTGCGCTACCAATAATTATCTTTTTATAAAATCTAATTAAAATAAAAAATTTAAGTAAAATATGCTTTTGATCATAAATTTTTTAAAAATATGACTACGAGCTAATGTTATCTTTAATCATATTTTTAAAATCGATTATAATAAATATAGCTCGAAATTTTGTAATGCATAATTTCAGTTTTTGGAAAAAAAATTGATTCATGAATATTATTTTTTATAAATAAAATCTAAATAGCTACCTTTATTAATTAATCTTATAATCATACTCACAATATATTGATGGCAATTTATAATTTTTTCTATAAAGTACCAACTTCTCTGAAACTCACGTGTCCTTCCGAGGCTCCGGTCCTAGTCGGAGCTCCAGGTCCACCTCCACCGATGCCACCGCCGCCGGCTGTGGCCTCTCTACCTCCTCACGGAAAACCAAAGAAGGATGAAGCCTTGTCTTCTCTAAAATATCGCATCCATGTCGTTTTGGAAGAATCCATGGATGACGAGCAACAAAACTTCTGGTATTGGTGGAATATAAGTGGGCGGTAGGAATTCCCCAAAAACCAACTTGGGCATGACTTGAAGGCTCTAGCTTCATTTTGGCTCTATCTTTCCGATGGATGTTCATATGGCCACCAAGCGCTTGGGCGTTTGAGAAGCCTCTCTTGCAGAAGTTGCACTCGTATGACCGGCTTTGACCCCCGCTGGAGATCGGGCTGCGTTGCTTCTTCACCTGATCGCCTTGCTCGTGCTCGCCGGAGCTCATTCCGGGTTCCATGTTGGATCAATGAAGTATTGTTTTGTTTGAAGAAAGAGGAGATCATGCATGGAGTGGTGGGAGGCGAGGAAGCAATGGAGAAGGAGGCTGACTAATCAGGGTTGTTGGCTAAAGAACTCAGAAAAAGTAAAAGGAGAAGATCCTGTTTTATAGTAAGAAAGTAATTAAAATGTTAACTAATTAATTAGTTTTGTGGCGATTAAAAAAATAGGGGCCAACATATTCATATATGTTGACCTTCATATATGTGTCATAAGTTGAGTCAGCCTCTGAAATTAATTTGAGACTTGGTGGCAGATATCTAGTGCTCAAAATATCTGACATCATCGAAAATAGCCGAAATGACCTCCAATCGTTGAACAAACTTCGTCATCGTGTTCAGAACATCAAAATTTATCAGAATATAAATATTGCATAATCTAAAGATTAACCGATCAAACCATTGAGCTATCAATGTGTTGACGCACATATCAGAGTCGAGAAGCTGCGACAATGTCGGAACGACCTCCATTCATGAAATTGATTGCATCATTAGCTTTGAAATGTTGAAAACTACCAAATGAGACTTGTCTACGCTCAATTTGGACAAGTCTTTGCAAATGTCTGATGATCGGAAGTGATAGCCCGCAAATCGAGGTTGAAATGCACTGGATGTAACCAAAATCAACCGAAATGACCTTCGATCAACGAACGGACTTAGCCAGCGCGTTCAGAACATCGAAACTGGTTAGAATATAAATATTACATAATTTGGTGATCAACCGATCAAGAGATTGATTCGTCAACGTATCTACATGTATATTGAGGTCAGGAGGCACCGACGCAAACTAAACGACCCCCATTCATGAAATTGATTGCGTCATTATCTTTGAAACATCAAAATCTATCAAGTAAGACTGTTCGCACTCAATTCGGATTAGTTTGTGTGAAAATTGAGTGGTCAGCGGCACGCGTTTTTGATGAAATGACTGATTTAATGACACTAACGTACAGTATGAAGCGGGACAATTGTGTTGAATATTGCAAAAAACTAAGATTGATATATATTTTTTCCATGAGATTTTATCGGTATAAAGTTCACATTAACGTTGGTTAAACAATAAAAAAGTCAATTTAACAACTTAAATCTAATCCTAGCCCTATGTGACCCGACCCTAAATCCCTATTCCTATTCCCTTAACCCGGTCGGCTCAACATTCCTCACGCACGAGCGATTCGTCCCTCACCCTCACGCGATCGCACAAGAGCCGAACATCCCTCCCTCAACCGATCATTCGATCCCCATGATCCAAAGGAAATGGAAGGAACCGCTCGGCCAACCACTCCCGCACTCCCTCCTCTACGCGCGATTCGAACGACGGATAACTGTTCCCTCCTCCCTCTCTTCAACCGCACGCAAAGAGGATTTCCCCCCTATTTTTTTGATTTTCTGCTCTTCCCCTTCAAACCGAACAGAAAGGCTCCTTCCCCATTTTTCTTCCCCTCTCCAATCCGAAACCTCTCTCCCACTTCCCTCTCCCAAACCGAAACGAGCAAGGCAAGTCTTCTTCTCCCTTCTCATTCTTATTTCCTTTTCTTTCTTTTCTTCTTTTTCTTTTTTCCAATCCAAAATTACTTCCCCTTTTTCTTTTTTGCTCCCCCCCCTCCCAAACCGAAATTTCATCTCTTCTTCTTCCTTCTCCTTCTTCATTCTTTTTTTTTTTCTTTCTTTTCTTTCTTTTCTTTCTTCTTTTCCTTCTCCAATCCGAAATTATTTTTCCATTTTTTTTTCTTTCTTTTTTCCTTCCCATTCTACCTAGCCGAAAATCCCTCCTCTTTTCTTCCCTAGCCGAAACAATCTCCTTTGATAAAATCTGCAATTCTACTTTGCTGAAATTTGTAACCTCCCCTAACCGAACCCCTCTAGCTAAATTCGCCTCACCGATTATTGCAAGTGCACAAGAAAATAAGTTCAAATATGTGCGATGCGCAATTTGTGAATGTATATGAATGTAAATGTGGGGAATGAAAATATATGTGCTTGTGTTCTCTGAAGTTTGACATTATCTGCATAAAGTGGCGGGTGTGAGGAAATGTGAATGTGAAAATATATATACTTGAGTCATTCTTTATGCAGATTTCAAGACCCTGCTAATGCCCCATGGGGCTGCGGGTGTGAAGGCTACTGCGATGTCATGCTCAAAATTTTTGCCGTCTCTCGAAAATGAATTGAAGAGAGTTTGATTTGTGTTTTTAATAATAGAGTTTCATTTAAGCTTTTGATTAATTTGATTTCAAAATTGATTAATTTGAATATATTTAAAACTTTAGATTCTCTCTCTGCAGTTGCTAACAAGGATTAATTATTGTCACATGTAATCGGTTTAGATATTTCACTTTTGAAACTCTTATTATAGAATTTTAGGTTTTGTTAACGTACCATAAAGCAAAAGTAGGAAGCACCAGCATCCTCACACACTTGAATCTAAATATTCAGTGTAGTGTATGGGCACATGCACGTGTATTTAAGAATGTCTTAATTAACATCTTCTGTTTGCTTGTACGATGTGTTGCGAATCCGATGGCGTAGAAGGCATTGTAAATTGATCTAATATTTAATTAGATTTTTCAGATTAATATTTAATTAATTCCCATTTAGCCTATGCAGCCTTTTCAAACTTTGGAATTTGCACTTGAAATCTCTATGCCCGAGCATATGTAGGTGTTTATAGCTTAGGTAATTTCACATAATTAGTGATTTCGTTAATTTTAAAAATCATAATTTTGAATAAAGTTCCTTAATTTTTGTATTGAAGGAAGCCCTATGATTTTTGTAGATTTTGATTTAGTATCGTCTTCTGTCTACTTGTACAAAGAATTTGTAGATCAGGTGGCGAAGCAGAAAATTTGATTTAGATTGTAGTTTAAAACATTACTTGCACTTAGTTTACTTGTTGAGTTTTTATAAATCTCCCAACTTGATTATGTTCAATTTAAATCACTTTTAATAAGTTATATCAATTTCAGTGTTTATTACTTTAGCCTTACTATTACTTATTCACTAGCATTGTAATCATCTCTATATTGATATAAGAGTTATTAAACTAAATTTAGATTCATTCTTAACTCCACGTCAAATCACATATTTATTTGAAAACTAGACTTCAAATTTATTGTAGATCTCTAATGAATTTGGTATTTGTCTCCCCAAGTTTCAATTAAGTTTTATTTAATTTTGAGAAATTTAAATAAAATAGAACTCACTTTACTGCTTCAATTTAAGCCATAGAGAATTGCAATTAGAGTTTGTGAATTTAATATTAGCCTCCCCAAATTTTACTTGCATTTTAAATGAGTGTTTTATTCTTTCTAATTTTTTTTTAATTGATCTTCCCCTATTTCTCTTTGATTTAACATTTATCTTCATATTTATCATATATCTTTTTGTTTGACTTAAGTTTAGATAATTTTCATATGAATTTATTTAAGTACTGAATTTTAGACTAAATTTAGTGACCTCAAGTCATGTGTAGGTGCGTCAGTATTTTGGCTTTCTCAGTACGCCCTCATGAGCATGTGACGGTGTCTTGAGACAACTGCCGGTATCTCATCTTCGTGAAAGCGTGGAGCGAAGAAGACATCTGATCGATATATATTATTCATTTTTTTTTCTAAGTCTAGAAATTAGATAAAATTTTGACAGCATTTAGTCTTGGAGGAGCGACATCTAACTTATGTTGCTTTACTCAGTGCGCCTCACGTGAAGCGTGGCGGTCTCTTTACAACAGCGGTTCCTTGCGCCCACTCCTCATGGGAATTAGCGGTCAAACGCAGAAAAAATCTGGCGTATATGTATTTTCACATTCATATTTTCGCACGCTACCTGGCATGCGTCTTAAAATCTGAAATAAATCTGGCATTATATTTATTTTCACATTCGCGTTCCTTTTCTCTTATGGGCATTTGTGGGTCTTAAAATCTACAAAAAGAAATACAAACATATATATATATATATATATATATATATATATATATATATATATATATATATATCCATTCATAAGGTTCATAGCGTGGTCCAATCTGTAACAGCAATTGCTTCTTTGGTAGATTAGAAGCTGTTTTGTGACGAATTGGAGTCTAGATGTCAGATTACAACAAGTTCCTTAAGCTTATCTTTATATTGTTTTAGAGTGCTCAACAGAGCTCTGGCAAAATTCCTCGTGACTTCTTCACTCCTCTTAATCTTTTGAACCTCAACAAGTTACTCTGCATTATCTTGCTTGCAATTTTCCTCTCTAGCATAATCTTTCTTAGACATTTTACTTAACACCGGCAGCATCCATCACAACGTGGTGTCCATCAATAAAAACTTCTGTTGGAAAAGTGCTGACAGTTTGGAAGATTGAATCGGCAACAGGCTTTGTCAAAAAGGGGACTGCAACATCCACAATGTAAAGCAGCAATAAGGAAGATCGAAAATGCGGAATTCAGCAATTGGAAATGTAGAATTCAGCAACTGGACGGTCTTCCAATGCAGAGATCAGCATGAGACGTGGTTGGAAAGGTTGAAATAGATCTTTGCCTGAGAGGAAAGTGAGGGCTTTCGGTCTTCTCCAACACTGCATGCCCATCCTTGCATAGTCGTAGACTGATATTCCCGTATATCTCCTCGATGCAATTTTCTAAAAACCTTAGATCCGCTGAGAAGTTGAACGCTTCATTCCAGTCCATCACCGGATCATTGATGCAGAACCCCAGGTGCTGGAGGATCTCGGAGATGAAGCTCTCGCTGTAGTTCATGAAGTGGACATGAATGTCATAAGTGAAGTGCGACACCGCCGCTATAGACCCATTGCCGAATCTCGCTTAGAGTCCATTGTCGCGGATCACAAGCAGGCTTGAAGCAATCAGAAACATCGAAGAAGAGGGAGCGAATCAGAGATCCGAATGCATGCGGCTTAGAGAAATACTGGAAGGAATCCGAGTGAGGCTTCGATTTTGCTTGCCATTCCCCTTTCAGTTTCCTGCATTAGTTTTGGGAGAGCGAATCAAAGAGGGAGGGAACGGTTGACAAAAGCTTGCACGGGAGTGGTTGGCGGTTCAGTTCTATGTGGAGAAGGATTTAGGGTCGATCGAGCGTGAGTTAGGATAGTTTAGGAATTTAGGGGGTCGGTTGAGCCGATTTTAAGTTATTAGCCCATTTATAATTTTTTTATTTGTTAATCCTCTTTAATGCGAACTTTATGTCGACATGATTAGATAATCAAAATATATATCAATTCAAGGCTATTCTGATGTTTTGAATGCAACGGCACTGTCCGTTTTACAATCAGAGGCCGTTTGGTTCAAGTTGACGTCAAATTGAGTCAATTTCAGCTCAAAATGCACGTCCCCACTTTTGACCGCTCAATTTTCGTACAGACTTATACGAATTAAGTGCAAACAATCTTATTTGATAGATTTTAACATTTCAAAGCTAACGGAGCAATCAATTTCATGAACGGAGGTTGTTTGGTTCACGTCGGCGCCTCCTGACCTCGATATGCGTGTAGGTACGTCGACGACTCAATCGCTTGATTAGTTGATCATCAAGTCATGCAATATTTATATCCTGACTAATTTCGACATTTTGAATGTGATGGTGAAGTCTGTTTGTCGATCGGAGCTCATTTGAGTTAATTTTGGTGATATTTTGTGCATTTCAGTCTCGATTTGCGTGATATCACTTCAAATGAAATGACATTTGCACAGACTCGTCTGAATTGAGCACGAATAACCTCATTTGATAGTTTTTGATGTTTCAAAGCTAACAACATAATCAATTTCATGAACGAAGGTCATTCGGATATCATCGCACCTTCCTGACTCTAATATGCACGTCGACATATTGATAGCTCGATCGCTTGATCGGTCGCTCTTTAGATTATGCAATACTTATATTCTAATCAATTTCGACATTCTGAATGCGATGGTGAAGTCCGTTCATCAATTAAAAGTCATTTCAATCATTTTCAGTGATATCCAGTGCATTTTTAGTCTCAATTTATGCACTGTCACCTCCGAAGTCCGCCGAATTCGATTTGTGGGCTTGACTTTGACTTATGACACACAACTAGAGGTCAACAAATGCCCCCAATAAATATGATTCATGCATGGAGTGAGTCACCTTTGTTGAAAACTGGTTGACCCTTTGGGCTGGCCATAGAACTTGGATCATTTTAGCTTCGATTGTAATAGCTTACGGAGCTTTGATAGGATTTGTCATTAGTATATTGCCTTATTCAGGACATGCTAAATGATGGGTTTGATCGATTTGTCAGAATTGACTTGTCAGATAGATAAGAGTTCTTACACCACCTACTCTCTGCTTTGATGGCTTTGCTGAAGATCTCTTTCTTTTATGTCATTGCGGATTTAAGTTTCCTCCAACCCTAGCTTCGTGCTTGGCTGGGTTTGATGGAGGAATTGGTCTGCTTGTTTTGATGAAGGACTCCGCTAGGGAATCAGTTTATCCGTGCTTGGTTGAATTTGAAATTCTTTTTGTCCTAGCTTTGAGCTTGATGGATTTGATGAAGGATTGATCTGATTTGTCCATATTGACTTGTCAGGAAGTGTATGCACTCCATGAACCCCTGAGCTTGCTACTTTGATGGATTCGTTGAAGGGAATATATAGATGACCCAGCCTTCCAGTTTATATAGGGTCAATGTTGAGTTATTAGTGTAGCAACGTGTGCTTTAATAGACTGAATAACCATAAAATTCTTTTAGTTCAGCCATCAACTTTGTTTGAACTATGTAATTGCTTCCTCGGTCCTGTGCTTTCTGCTTTGACGAACTTGATGAGGAGATTGGCTTTGATCTATGCTTTAAGCTTAATCAGATCATTTGAGAATAAATTGAGATATCACCCTGCGGGCAATATATAGATTGATTTGAGGTAGTCCTAAATTGAGCATTTTTTCAGATTGCCTTGATCTATCGATCAAGTAGAAAGATCTCTTGGATTCTGGTTGCTTGTAAACACTTAGCTAGATCTGGTTTGAGATTGAATAGCTATCGTCATTGGACTGACGAGCGGAGGCTCTTTCACTGCTGCCTTTTTTACAGCTTATTGAGTGAGCAGAGCGTCAACAACTCGACCATATTTGGGCGTGTTGAGCTTGACCTTTAGAACCTATTTGATTCTTTGACTTATGCTGTAGTGGGTTGGTGATTTCGTCATCAGACTAACGAACGGGGGCTCTTTCACGTGGCCTTTTCTTGCGGCTTGTTGAGTGAGGAGAGCGTCAATAACTCGGCCATTTATGAGCTTGTTGAGTTCGATCTTTAGAACCCATTCGTGTCTTAGACTTTAGGATGTAGAGGTTGATATTTTTTCAACTCAGTTGATTGAAGCTTCCAAAATCGGGAGTTCTTTTGACTAGATCTCTAGAATTTTGGCAAATCTGGGAGATAAATTTTGATATTTAAGGCTATCTTTTCCTATGTAGAAATAGATTCTTTTTGTTCCTGTTAGATTCTGCAACTTAACAGTGATAATTATAAATATATTCAGGGATTTTTGGCTTAAAGCTTGATGTCAACCTGAATTAGAATATATTTGAGGATTTCGTCTTATGGCACGATGTCAACTCAAATAAACTTAACATAAACTAAAAATACACCTGTCTTGCAGGGGGAATTCTAAAGAACATATAGAAGAACTTTCAAGATGAAAATACACAAATACATCAATATTTGAATTGATGTACTCTTAAGAAGGTCTTAACATGTAACATTGATTTCATCTATAAATTAAAAAAAATCTACAAATGCCCCCTATGTAATAGGGGAATTTTCACGAAAAAGTTTTTTTCATATAGAGTGAGTATATTTATTTAGGGATCTTGGCATGAAGCGCGATGTCGACCTAAATAGGTATACTAAAAAAAATGCCCCTATCTGATAGGGGGATGTTTGCTTTATTTTGTAAATGCATTCTTGCATTGCAAGAGAATTTCCAAGAAAAACTTCCACATGTAATGACGACAAGGAATAATTAGTATTCTCAACACCATGATCAATTTTCCTTCTTGAAAAGTTTGAGGACACACCGTATGATCGAATGCTTTAGACGTCCTTGCTTGATAGACTTCAAAATTTTGCTGAGCTTGGAGCCCGACCTCGTCAAGCGCATTAAGCTCTTCCATCAGTAGACAGACATTCTCATCTTGAGTGAGATTGTGTTGAATGGATACTCGAAGTGAAGATAGTTCAACTTCAAGTGATAGAACTGCTTCAACCCTTAAAACTTGTGCATAAGGAGTGTATTTTGTAGTACAGTCTAGATGTCACGCTATTGTTTTTTTGTAATACAATTTTACTTCGTGATTTTGGCCTCCAAATGTGCTCACCTATTTGTCGGGACCTTTCAATGGCGGATTCTTGGACCTATGGTCCAAGTGTCATGCCTCGATGCTCACCGTGTGGGACTTCAATTAGTAGACATCTTGCCGGGGTTGTAGGAGGAGGGCTCTTTGGAGGAGCAACTCTAACCTCCCTAAGGATAGGACCTTCATATTTTCTTTTTATCAGTCCTTTCTTCTCAGTAACTTTGAGGAATCGATGAAATCTTGCATATATAGCTTTGAGTTTTCTCATTGGAGAAGCTGTAACCTAACGTTGACGGTTCAAGAAGGGCTATTTGATTTTACCAGTAGAGCTGTTCTTTTTCACACACTTGAGATTTTTAAACTTGCTGTGAATGGGAACACTGGGAACACTCACTTCTGGCATCAAGTCTGGTCGCATGGTTAGTGATTCAAGCAACGACTACTGAGCTTGCAGTTCAACATTTCTTCTCCTTTGCCTTCTACTCAGTTTTTCTCTAGAAGAGAAAGCATCACCATCATTCCTTCCTAGTGCAAAAGATTTGATTGGTAGAGTTATGTTATTATAGAGAATAGAGTAATAGTTCTCCAAGTAACTTTAAACTTTAACTTCATTATATTTCACTACTATTATATCTTAGATTCGATTAGCCAAAGATGGAAAGAGAAACTTGTCCCCAGCGGAGTCACCAGAAATCTGTGGGCTCCAAAAATTTGCCACCGACCTCTCGATAAATTGAATTGAAGAGAGTATGATTTAAAATTTTAATGATAGAGTTTTATTTAAGCAATTTCAGATTGCCACTTAATTTGATTTAAAAAAATTGATTAATTTGAATATATTTAAGAGCTTTAGATTCTGTCAACTCTGTTTAGTTGCTAACAGAGGATTAGATCTATTAACACCTAACAGAATCAGTTTATCAGATATTTCACTGATTTGGAACTCTTATTATAAGTTTTTAGGTTTTGTTAACCTGGACCCAATCCTAAGACTAAACCGGGAAGCAACTTACGCAGCATCCTCAAACACTTGAATTTAAACATTCATCATAGTGTAGGGGCACATGTTGGTGTATTTAAGAATACCTTAATTAACATCTTCTATTCACTTATACGATGTATTATGAATTTGGTGGCATAGAAGACATTGTAAATTGATCTAATATCTTATTAAAATTTTCAGATTAATATTTAATTGATTCCCATTTAGCCTGCGCAGCCTTTTAAGACTTTAGAGTTTGCATTTAAAATTTCTATGTCTGAGCACATGTAGCTGTTTATAGCTTAGGTAATTTCACCTAATTAGTGATATCGTTGATTTTGAAAATCATAATTTAGAATGAAGTTCCTTAATTTTTGTATTGAAGGAAGCCCTATGATTTTTTGTAGATTTTGATTTAGAATAGCCTTACGTACTGCTTGTACAAAGAATTTACAGTCGGTGGCAAGCGGAACATTTTGATTTAGATTGTAGTTTAAAATATTACTTGCACTTAATTTACTTGTTGAGCTTTCGTAATTCTCCCAACTTGATTATGTTCAATTTAAATCTCTTTTAATAAGTTATACCAATTTCAGTGTTTATTACTTTAGCCTTACTCATGCTTATTCACTAGCATTGTAATCATCTCTATATTGATATAAGAGTTATTAAACCAAATTTAGATTCATCCTTAACTCCACATCAAATCACATATTTATTTAAAAACTAGACTTCAAATTTATTGTATGTCTCTTATGAGTTTGGCATTTTCCTTCTTAAGTTTCAATTAAATCTTATTTAATTTTGAGGAATTTGAATAAAATAGAACTCACTTTATTGCTTCAATTTAAGCGATAGAGAATTGCAAGTAGAGTTTGTGAGTTTAATATTAGTCTCCCCTGACATTTGTCTCCCTAAATTTCAATTAAGGTTTGTTTAATTTTGAGGAATTTGAATAAAATAGAACTCACTTTACTACTTCAATTTAAGCCATAGAGAATTGCAATTAGAGTTTTTGAGTTTAATATTAGCCTCCCCAAATTTTACTTGCATTTTAAATGAGTGTTCTATTCATTTCAAAATTTTCTTTAACTGTTTGTCCCCTATTTCTCTTTAATTTAATATTTATCTTCATATTTATCATATATTATTTTGTTTGACTTTAGTTTAAATAATTTCTATTTGAATTTATTTAAGTCTTAAATTTTAGTCTAAATTTATTCTCCGTCATCCATGTAGGGGTTGCATCGGGAGTGATTTAGCTTTCTTGTGCTACTCATGAAGCGTGGCGAGGGTGTCTCACACAGTAACCGCTTTTATCTGTTGCTTACTAAGCACGGATCTTGAAAGAAGGCATACTGATGAAATATATATTCATTCTTTTTTTTTAAAATCTAGAAATTAGACAAAGTTTCAGTAGCATTTCATCTAGGGTGAGCGACATCTAGCGATGTTAACTCGGCGTCATAGCATGCGGTCACGAATGTCTTCTTGTCAGTAAGTTCTGCACCTCGCCTCTGGGCATTAGCGTGATCTTGAAACCGAGAAAAAAATCTGGCATATATATATTTTCACATTCATTTAGCCCTTCTCCATGGCGTTAGCGGTCTTCCTATAGAAAGAAATGTAAGCATATATATATATATATATATATATATCTATTCACAAGGTTCATAGGGTGGTCCAACATGCAACAGCAATTGCTTTTATGGTAGATTAGAAGCTGGTTTGTAACGGGCTGGAGTCTAGATGTCAGATTACAACAAGTTCCTTAAGCTTATCTTTATATTGTTTTAGAGTGCTTAACAGAGCTCTGGAAAAATTCCTCGTGACTTCTTCACTCCTCTTAATCTTTTGAAGCTCAATAAGTAACTATGCGTTATCTTGCTTGCAATTTTCCTCTCCAGAAGAATCTTTCTCAGACAGTGTACTTAACACCGGTAGCATCCATCACAACATGGTGTCCATCAATCAAAACTTCTGTTGGAAAAGTGCTGACAGTTTGGAAGATTGAATCGACAATAGGCTTTGTCAAAAAGGGGACTGCAACATCCACAATGTAAAGCAGCAACAAGGAAGATCGAAAATGCAGAATTCAGCAACTAGAAATGCAGAATTCAGCAACTGGACGATCTTCCAATGTAGAGAATAGCATGAGATGTGGTTGGAAAGGTTGAAACAGATCTTTTTCTGAGAGGACAATGAGGGCTTTCGGTCTTCTCCAACACTGCATGCCCATCCTTGCATAGTCGTAGAATGATATTCCCGTATATCTCCTCGATGCAATTTTCCAAAAACCTTAGATCCACTGAGAAGTTGGACGCTCCATTCCAGTCCATCACCGAATCATTGACGCAGAACCCCAGGTGTTGGAGGATCTCGGAGGTGAAGCTCTCGCTATAGTTCATGAAGTGGACATGAATGTCCTGAGTGAAGTGGGACACCACCGCCGTAGACCCATTGTCGAATCTCGCTTAGACTCCATTGTCGCGGATCACAAGCAGGCTTGAAGCAATCAGAAACATCGAAGAAGAGGGAGCGAATCAGAGATCCGAATGCATGCGGCTTAGAGAAATACTGGAAGGAATCCGAGTGAGGCTTCGATTTTGCTTGCCATTCCCCTTTCAGTTTCCTGCATTTGTTTTGGGAGAGCGAATCGAAGAGGGAGGGAACGGTTGACAAAAGCTTGCACGGCAGTGGTTGGCGGTTCAGTTCTATGTGGAGAAGGATTTAGGGTCGATCGAGCGAGAGTTAGGATAGTTTAGGAATTTAGGGTGTCGGTTGAGCCGATTTTAAGTTATTAGCTCATTTATAATATTTTTTATTAGTTAATCCTCTTTAATGCACTTTACATCAACACAATTAGGTAATCAAAATATATATTAATTGAGTTATTCGATGTTCAACACAACGACACTGTCACATTTTCTGTCGAGATCGTTTGGTTCAGTTAGCGTCAATTGTCAATTTAAAAGTGTGTGTTGCTTTTGACGCTCAATTTTCATGCTTGTTGAATTAAGAATGATCTTTATTTGATAGATTTTGAAGTTTTGAAGCTAACGACAGAATCAATTTCACAAACGAAGGTTGTTTAGTTCGCGTCAGTGCCTCCTGATCTTGATATATGTGTAGGTGTGTTGACGACTCGATCGTTTGATTAATTGATCATCAAGTCGTGCAATATTTATATTCTGACCAATTTCAATATTCTAAACATGATGTAGAAGTCCATTCATCGATCATAGGTCATTTGAGTTGATTTTGGTGACGTCCTGTGCATTTTAGCCTCGATTTACGTGCTATCACTTCAGATGAAGTGACATTTGCACAAACCCATCTGAATTGAGCGTGGACAGTCTCATTTGATAGTTTTTGATGTTTGAAGCTAACGGTATGATCAATTTCATGAACGGAAGTTGTTCAGATATCATCGTAGCTTCTCGACTGCAATATATGCGTCGACATTTTGATAGCTCGACCGCTTGATCGATCGCTCTTTAGATTATGCAGTATTTATATTCTGATCAATTTTGACATTCTGAATGTGACGGTGAAGTCCGTTCATCGATCGAAAGTCATTTCGACCATTTTCAGTGACGTCCAGTGCCTTTTGAGCCTCAATTTGTGCACTATCACCTCCGAAGTCCGCCGAATTCGAATTGGAGACTTGACTTTGACTTATGACATACATATGGAGGTCAACAGTGTCTTACCACTCGCTATGCTCAATAAGGCGTATCGAGCAAGCCAAACAAATTGTTAAATGTCGCATTAAATCTTTGCCAAATTTGTCGACTTTATTTTTTTTTTTCCCTATGTTTGAACACCAATACGTTTCAAGATCCCGCTTGCGGCATAGCAATATAATATCTGTTTGTGTGTAAGACACCACTCATTATGCTCAATAGCGTCTTGAAAACCAAACACTCGATCACGACCCCATCTGGATGACTCGAGGCAAATTTTGATTTGAAATTTGAAACTTAAACAAATTCAAACTAAAATCATCTAAGCTTAAATTAAATAAAAAATATATGATAAATGTTAAAACGAACATCAAACCAAAAAAGAGAGGAAATGTACTTACAAAATTTATTTAAGCAAGTTGAAAGCTTTCTCGTAGTGCGAACTAAAATCCTTCCCCCTATTTCTCAAGTACTCTAAACTCAAGCAAGTGCTCTCTCTTAGCCTTATTTAGAGTGATTTGAGGAAGTAATGAGGAATGCATTCTTATTTAAAGTTAACTTCTTAATAAAGTGAGTTCTCTTTTCTTGTAAATTCCTCAAAATTAAACAAGCTTTAATTGGAACTTGGGGAGGCTAATATTAAACTCACAAGCTTTAAATTGTAATTCTAAAAGTGAGTTTTCTTCTCTTGTAAACCCTCAAAATTAAACAAACTTTGATTAAAATTAGGGGAGGACAATGCCAAGCTCATAAAGACGTATAAAAGTTTAAAGTTTGACTTTTAAATAAACATAAAACTTGATGTGGAATTTAAAATAAAGTCAAATCAGGTTTAATCACTTTTCTATGAAGACTGGATAATTCTCATAAGTGCAAGAATATTATTCGATAGCTTACTCAAAAGCATAACTTGTTGGCTTGTTGATAGTCATGAATGCTATATTTCAAGTTTACTTGAATTCATATCTCAATATAAAACTAAATCATAAGAAATTTGTTGAGTGTTATGTTTATATATATAATAAAAAGGGGGAAGTTAAGTGAAATTTACGAAAGAGCTATGAAGAAGTGAAATAATATGTTGGCAAGCATAGTTAAAGCTCCTTAATGAATAATTAAAAGATTCATACAAGAGCTGTTAATAGTTTGTTTCAAACTAATTGGAAGATAAATTCTTAAATATGAAAGAATTCGAACCCGCTCACAAACGAATTTGAAAACTTGGAGAATTGAAAATTTTAACAAGTAAACTAAGTGTGAGCAATATTTTAAATTACAATCTAAATCAAAATGCCAACGAATTTGCAACACATTATACAAGCAAACAGAATGCATTAACTAAGGCATTCTTAAATACACCTGCATGGGCCCCGACACTACGCTGAATGTTTAGATTCAAGTGTCTGAGGATGCTACGTGGGTTGTTTCCCGATTTAGTCTTAGGATTGGGTCTGGGTTAACAAAACCTAAAAACTTATTATAAAAATTTCAACTTATTAAAATATTTAAGAAGCTAATTTTGTTATATGACAATAGATCTTATTATTTGTTAGGAGCTAAATAGAGTTGATAGGATTTAAAGTTCTCAAATAAATTCGATTCAATCAATCAACTAACTATCCCGATGATGGCTGTGTTGAATGGTGATTTCAACTGGAGGGGATACTTTCATCAAAATGTGATTCTAATTCAATCAAATTAACTCAAATTGAGTGTCAATCTAAATAACTATTTAAATAAACTCTATCATTAAAAGTTAAAAAAAAACTCAATCTATCCACCATCCGCAACTGTTTGTCAGAAGACACAAATTTAGAAAACTCTAGCTCACAAAGAATCCAATGTCAAATCAAGTGTTCTACTATGTTCACTCTCAATCAATCTCTTGCCAGTAAGGATGTGGCTATGAGCTCCAAAAATTTTGCCACTAACCTCTTTGGTGAAAAGAGTGGTTTAAAATGTTGGTGTAATTTTTAGAAGGCAGATAGAATAGTAGATAAGACACTACCCAAAGATTTGGTCCTCATTTGGTGAGAACTTTAGATCTGGTTCCAGGTTTCCTATAGGCACAAACCCCTATAGTTAATTACCCCTCCCAATAAGTGAGAGAGAACTTTTGATTAAGGCTAGTCATTAGATCACTGAATGCGTAGCATATAGTAGCAGCATAAGGAGTTTCAAAATTTAGATTATAAAATTTATCATTATAGCTTAAACTGGATGGTTAGGGGAATGATGATGTGCCCGATCTAGATCCCATGGTTTTGTCATCCCGGGCAATCGTGGTCCCTAGTCTACTTAGTCGAGAGGTGACCAACGTAAGGATCCTCATCAGCAACACATGGGTTACGTCATTCAAGAAATCCTTGTAGACCTCGAGTCATGTTTATCTAAGGAGACAATCTTAAGTCCACTTTAGCTGACAGAGGAATGTTTGTCCTATCAAGTATACCCTATGATTCACACCTCAAAGGGCAGATACATTGGGGAGCATATGGCCGCGGATCATAATATAATGGAGCCGACCGCCAAACCACTGATGAGGACTCGGTCATTATTGCTTTATCCGGGAGCCATCTGGCCAAGCAACCGTGGAGATACGCCACGCCTTACTACCGTGAGATTGATTGAGAGTGAACATAACAGAACATTTGATTTGACATTGGCTCCTTGGTGAGCTATAGTTTTCTTAATTTGTCACCCTCGATAAATAGTTCCAGAAGGTGGATAGATTGGATTTGATTTAAGTTTTTATGATAGAATTTCATTTAAGTTATTTTAAATTGATATTTGATTTGAGTTAAAAATTTGATTAATTTGCATGCATTTAAGAGCTTTAGATCCTGTCAACTATTTTTAGCTGTTAACAGAGGACTAGATCTACTGTCATCTAATAGAATCTATTTCTAAAATATTTCATTTATTTGAAACTCTTATTCTAGGTTTTTAAGTTTTGTTAACCCAAACCAGCCCTAAGACTAAACCGGGATGCAACCCACGCAACATCCTTAGACACTTGAATTTAAGCATTCAGCATAGTGTCGGGGCACATGAAAGTTTATTTAGAATAAGGCAGAGTTCTAATACATTAAAGTTTTTAATGATAGAATTTCATTTAAGCAGTTTCAGATTGCTACTTAATTTGATTTGAAAAATTGATTAATTTGGATATGTTTAAGAGCTTTATATCATGTCAACTCTGTTTAGCTGCTAACATGGGATTAGATCTACTGTCACATGATAGAATCAATTTTTAGATATTTTACTGATTTGAAACTCTTATTATAAGTTTTTAGGTTTTGTTAACCCGGACCCAGTCATAAGACTAAATTGGAAAGCAACCCACGCAGCATCCTCAAACACTTGAATTTAGGCATTCAGCATAGTATCGGGGCACATTCGGGTTTATTTAGAATAAGGTAGAGTTCTAAGACGTTAAAGTTTTTAATGATAAAGTTTAAGTTTAGCTTGATCTACTTAATTTGATTTGAAAAATTGATTAATTTGGATATGTTTAAGACTTTAGATTCTGTCAACTCATGAATCACTAGAGGATTATATCTACTATCACCCATAATCAATTTTTAGATATTTCACTGATTTTAAACTCTTATTATAGGTTTTTAGGTTTTGTTAACCCAAACCCAGTCTTAAGACTAAACTGTGAAGCAACCCAGAAGATCCTGACACTTGAATTTAGGCATAAGTTCGGGCACAAGCGAGTTTATTTAGAATAAGGCAGTTTTTATTTTTTTTGAATTATAAAATTGATTTTGTATTTTCATTTAATTCCAATTTTAGCCTACGCAACCTTTTTAGACATTAAAATTTTCACTTGAAATCTCTATGTCTGAGCACATGCAGGAATTTATAGCTTAGATAATTTCATTTAATTAATAAAATTATCGCTCTTGGAAATCATAATTAGAATGAAATTTATTAATTTTTGATTAAAGAAGGCCCTATGATTTTTGTAGATTTTGATTTAATATCGCCTTCTATTTGCTTGTACAAAGGGTTATAGATCCGGTGGCAAAGAAAGAGTTTTGATTTAGATTCCAAAAGATAGTTTAATTTATTATTTTAAAAGAAAATTTATCCCTTAGAGTAGCTCTTCATTTTCCTCCTCTTTTTTGTTTTACTTTGGAGTTTGTTGTATGCCATTTTTCTCTCCTCCTTTTTTTATAAAATCAAAAGATTTGACAAAATTTCGGTAGCCTCCCAGTGTTATCCCTATATAGGGGATGCATCGGGGGTGTTTTGGCTTCCTCAGACGCCTTCAATGTCTTGGACACCACAATGTCTTTTCATCTCGCCTCAGACACAAAGAGGCCTTCAAACCTGCAAAGAATACATACAATGCAATATATAATCATCCCCCCTTTTTTATTTGACACTGTAAAATTAGCTACAGGTTTTCTTACTTAACGCTCCTAAATTAGCCCTTTTCATTCTCCCATTTATTTAAGTCAAAAGATTTGACAAAATTTCGGTAGCCTCCTAGCATCATCCCTGTAGGGGTCAGACGTGTGTGTTTTGGCCTATGCTGGCGTAAGTGGTGTCTTGACGTATGATCCTTTTCATCTCGCCCGCCCAAAGCACAACGAGGCCTTCAAACCTGCAAAGAATACATACAATGCAATATATAATCATCCCCCTTTTTTAATTCTAGAAATTAGACAAAATTTTGACAGCATTTCTCTTAGGGGTAGCGACATCTAACAACTGGTGGATTACTCGGTATACCCTCATTGAAGGGAGCGCCTCATGACACACAAATTTTTTTCATCTCGCCTCTAGCACGAGGTCTTCAAACCCCAGAAAAGAAACAAGCATATGTATATATTCACATTCAAAACTCCCTACATGTTCTGACATATTTACTGCAGCATAGAAAGGGTTGGGTATGCAATTGGGAATGCAGTGTAAGTGCGCATCAAAATCGAAGGAAGAATTACGATAATTTTCTTCCTCGATTTGTCAGATCAAAGTAAAGTAAGATTAAAAAAGGAGTGCGACACCAAAATTGAAGGAAGAATTTAACGATTTTATTCCCCAACGAAGTGAATGAAGAAGAGTGAGGAGCGTCAAAATTGAAGGAAGAACTGACGATTTTCTTCCCGACACGGAGGAAGTAAGAAGGCTAAAGCGAAAGACCAAAATGAAGAAGATGATTTTCTTCCCCGATTTATGGCACATCAAAAGTAAGAAGGCTAAAGTGGTGAGGCCAAAAATAGGAAGAATTGACGATTTTCTTCCCGACCATCACGCATGGAAACGGAAAAAAAGGTCATGGCCGGACACAATGGATTGTGCAGAATGGGCTGGTTCGGGTTAGTTTAAAGGCTAGACGGGCCAAGGAAGGAGTGAAGGATGCTGGCGGGCTAGTTCTTGGGCTAGAACGGGTTGTGGAAAGGCTGCTGGCGTGGAGTGGGCCGCGGGTTTGGGCTGAATGGGTCGGACAGCGAGAGTCGTGCGTCTTCGGGCCGGTACTCGGGAGATTGTACGGTTCGCCAAGTCGTGGCTCGGGTTAGCAGAGCGGGTCATGGCCGTGGGTCAGAGCGCAGGACGCGGACTGCAGGAGCGGTCGCGCATGGGTGGGATAGTGGGCCAGAGCGGCGGGTCGCGCAGATGCGTGGCAGATCGGAGTGCGGCCGGCGGGAAATTGCATGGACAGGCGGATTCAGCTGGTGGGATTAGCCAGAATAGTGGACAGACGGTGCACGGGTCTGGCGGGCCAGAGGATGAAGGCGAAACGCGCAGCGGGTGGCGTACGGGATTGGGTTAGTGGGTCGCGTTCACGGGAAATGGGGTGCAGCAGGTCGGGCCGCGGGTGCAGCGGCGGGCGACGGGCTCTGCCGGTGGCGGGACAGCGCAGAACAATAGAATTCCTCCAAAGTGGCGGCACCGGCGGCATGGTTTTACGTAAAACGGAAGAAAAATCAAAAACTGAGAGAAAAAAATCTTGAAAAGGGGGGAGGATTACCTTTTCAGGGGGATTTCTTTTCTTGAACCGGGAGGGAGAAATTTAGGAGAGAGAAAGAGTGGGAGAGAATGAGAAGGGAGTTGAGGGAAATGGGGGGAGTGGTTTCTTTTTAATTTTTTTTATTTCTTTTGTTTCAAAAAACTGAAAATCGGGGGCAATTTGGGGATTTTTAAATAAATTTTGAATTTATTAAATATTTTAATGTGGATTTGATAAATATATAATATATATATATATATATATATATATATATATATATATATATATATATATATATATATATATATCAATTTACTGAATTATCATTCTAAATGAAATTGTTAATCCATTTCAAATTGCATTATTTCATTTGGCTCGAAGCACTAAATCGAAACAATATACCAACCGCTAATTCAATGCGATGAACGAAAGTATTAACTCTTATTTGATATATTTCAAGATTAAGCGTAATCAATCATAACGGGCCATTTGAACATTATCATTTTTTCACGATACATTGATAGTTCGAGCACTTAATTGATTGATCGTTAAATTTTGTGATATTTATATTATGATCAATTTCAACATTTTGAATACAACAAAGAAGTTCTTTCGATCGAGGTCGTTTGAGAATATCTATACATTTCAATACATTTGAGGTCACTTCAGAATTATCATGCTTAGGCCGACTGAATTTATTGATACATAGAGGTCTACAAATGCCCCCCAACAAATGTGATTCACACATGAAGCGAGTCAAGTTTATTGAAACTGGTTGACCATTTGGGCTGGCCACAGAGCTTGAATCATTTTAGCTTCGATTGTAATAGCTTATAGAGCTTTGATAAGATTTATCATTGGTATGCTGCCTTATTTGGGACATGCTAAATGACGAGCTTGACTGATTTGTCAGAATTGACTTGTCAGATTGATAAGAGTTCTTGCACCATCTACTATCTGCTTCAATGGCTTTGCTGAAGATCTCTTTCTTTTATGTCCTTGCAGATTTGAGTCTCCTCCGACCCTAGTTTCATGCTTGGTTGGGTTTATGGAGGAATTAGTCTGCTTGTTTTGATGAAGGACTCCGCTAGGGAATCGGTTTATCCATGCTTGATTGGATTTGAAATTTCTTCTATCATAGCTTTGAGCTTGATGGACTTGATGAAGGATTGACCTGATTTATTAACATTGACTTGTCAGGAAGTGTATGTACACCATGAACCCTGATTCATTGACGATTCAAAAGATACATATGACCTTCCAAATTTTATATAGGATCAATGTTAATTACTAACAATGTGTGCTTTAATAGATTGAATAACCACAAAATTCATTTAGTCCAGCCATCGGCTTTGTTTGAACTATGGAATTGCTTCCTCGATCTTGTGCTTTCTTGCAAGTAATATGAAGATTGATTTAAGGTAGCCTTGAATTGAACATTTCCTCAGATTTCCTTGATCTATCGATCGTAGAGATCTCCCAGATCGATTTATAATCACTAAGCTGGGATTGGTTTGAAATAACTATCATCATTGAATTGATGGCGAGGGCTCTTTCACTGCCTTTTCTTTTGTTGAGAGTGAGGAGAGTGTCGAGAACGCCATATAATTGACTTCAACCAACCCTCGAAGTCTTCAACTTAAGCTATAGTGGATTGGTGGTTTTGTCATTAGACTGATGAATGCAAGCTCTTTCACTGCCACCTATTCTTATGGCTTGTTGAGTGAGGAGAGCGTCCACAACTCGGCCATTTGTGAGCTTGTTGAGTTTGACTTTTAGAACCCATCAGTGTCCTAGACTTCAGGATGTAGAAGTTGATGTTTTTCCAACTTAATTGATTGACGCCCAAATGGGAGTTCTTTGGATCCGTAATTTGATAACTCTGAGAGATAAACTTTTCTTGATATTTAAGGCTGTCTTTTTATGCGTAGAAATAAGTTCTTTTTGTTCCTGCAAGACTCTATGAATTAACAGTAACCCTTATGGATATATCGAGGGATTTCGGCGTAAAGCTCGATCTCAACCTGAATAAGAATATATTTAAGGATCTCGTCTTATGACACGATGTCAACTCAAATAAATTTAATATAAACTAAAAAATGCCCCTGTCTTACAAGGGGAATTCTAAAGTACATTTAAGAGAATTTTCAAGATGAAAAATATATAAATACCTCCATATTTGAATTGATGTACTCTAAAAGAGATTTTAACATACAATAATGATTTCATCTATATATAAAAATCTAAAAAATTCCCCCTATGTAATAGAGGAATTTTCACGAAAAAGTTATTCATATGGAGTATGTTTATTTAGGGATCTTGACATGAAGCATGATGTCAACCTAAATAGATATACTAAAAAAAATGCCCCTATCTTGTAGAGGAATTTCTATTGTATCTTAGGAATGTATTTATCATGTATAATACTTTTTCAGGTAACGACTGTTGATTGACGGCATTGGCCTTTCACCCTTTAGGTTGATGAGTTGGTATGCCCCTCCTTGATACACTTTTTCAATGACAAAAGGGCCTTCCTAGTTAGGCTCAAATTTGCCACCAAATTTTTGATTAGGAATAATTAATCTTCTTAGCACCAAGACCAATTCCCCTCTTTGGAATGTTCGAGGCTGCACCGTTTGGTCAAAAACCCTGGACATCTTTGCTTGATAAACTTTTAGATTTTGATGAGCTTGTAATCTAACTTCATCATGTGTGTCGAGTTCCTCCATTCTCAGACGTGCATTTTGATCTTCAGTTAGATTGTACTGGATGGCTACTCGAAGTGAGGGCAACTCAACTTCAAGCGAAAGAACTGCTTCAATTTCAAATACCAATGAATAGGGAGTGGTTTTAGTAGGCATCTTGTAGGTAGTTCGATATGCCCATAGAGCCTCTACTAGCTTGGTATGCCATCTCTTTTATTTTTAATGAGAATATTCTTGAACAGCTTGACTAATGTCTTGTTGAAGGCCTCCACCAAACCATTTACTCTTAGATTATATATTGAAGAGTATCGCCAATCAATTTTATGTCGATCGATGAATCTATAAATCTTTGCACATTTGAAAGCTGTGTCATTATTAGAAATTATTCAGCATGACACTCCAAATCTATAGACATATTGTGCGTGAAGAAGTTGATCACTCGCTCAGCAGTAACTTCTTTAAATGGGGTAGCTTCAGCCCACTTAGAGAAGTAGCAAGTCGGTGCTAGGATGAAGCAATGTTCAGCTGTCGATGGTGGATCAATTGGTCCAATTAGATCTATGCCCCAACATTCGAATGGCCAGGATGCTATTGTTGGGTGTAATGGATTTGGAGGTTGATGGATGAGATCCCCATGTACTTGACACTCATGACACTTCTTAGCATGATTAATACAGTCTCTCACCATAGATGGCCAATAATAACCCATCTTTTTTATCTTTACTACCATCTTGGGACCTGACCGATGTGCACCATAAGTCCTTCATGAACTTCAACCATCACTTTGCTAGCTTCATCTACATCTAGGCATCGTAGCCACATTTGTTCAAAGGATCCATGATATAAAGTGTTGTTGACGAAAGTATAACGTAGCATTCTCTTTTCAATTTGAGCTACTAGTGATTTATTACTTGGTAATTTGCCTTCTTTAAAATAGTCGATGAAGGCTTGCCTCTAATCACGTGACTCTTCTACAACAAAAGCTTCATACTGCTTTTCTGAGGCAATGTCATTCTTAGCTCTTCTTGAAATAACTTCTTGTTGATTTTGGAGAGTATGAGGAGCAACCTGAGTCGCATCCTGCTAGGTTAGATTTGGTAACCCCTCTAACTGCAGGGATTGATACTTTATTAGCTCTAAGACTCGTCGAGTAAATATACCGATCATGACATAACACTGTTCATACTTGTCATTTTCTTAACTAATTTTGCCAAACAATCACTTTCTTGTTCGATTGAGACTCAAGTTTGATATTTGGTATCGCTTCATAAGCTCGAGAACTTCCAGATAGAAAGCTAACTCAATCTTGTTGATTCTATAGATGCCAAGTACTTGATTTATAATAAGCTGAGAATCATCAAAAATATGTAAGTTCTGAATGCCTATGAAAATAGGTTCTTCCAGACTTGCCACTAATGCTTCATATTCAGCTTCATTATTAGTTCTTGGCTTGGTCAATCCATATGATTGTCTCATTATCCCTCCTTCTGGTGTTATGAAGACGATGTCGATTCCTGCTCTTGCTCTTGAGAAATTTAGATGTTGGACTTGTATGATCGATGAGGCTCCATCAAAGTACATTTCCCAAATTTGTGATTTTTCTCTTTCATGAATGGTCATAATTTGTTCATCGGGCAAATTGTCATTAAGAGAAGAGTCCACAGGCATGGGATGTGCAGCAAGAAAATCTGCTAAGACTTATCCTTTCACTACTTTCTACGGAATATATGTGATATTAAATTGTAGAAGTAATACTGCTCATCTTGCCAAGTGACCTGTTAACGCTGGTCTTATCATCAAGTACTTCAGTGGATCGATCCTTGAGATGAGGGTAATCTTGTGAGATAACATATAATGATGAAGCTTTTGGACATCTTTGCTCAGTATACTTCTAGATTTTGTTGAGCTTGGTACCTGACCTCGTCAAGTCCATCAAATTCTCACATCCTTAGACAAACATTCCCATCTTGAGTGAGATTGTGTTGAATGGCTACTCAGAGTGAAGGTAGTTGAACTTCAAGTGGTGAGACTACTTCAACACCAAATACTTTAGCATGAGGAGTGGATTTTATGGGAGTACAGTCTAGATGTCATGCTGTTGTTTATTTGTAAGGGAATTTCACTTTGAGATTTTGGCCTCCAAATTTGCTCACCTATTTGTCGGGACCTTTCGATGGCGGATTCTTGGACCTATATTCCAAGTGTCACTCCTCGATGCTCACCGTGTATGACTTGAATTAGTAGACATCTAGTCGGGGTTGTAAGATGAGGTCTCTTTAGAGGAGCAACTCTAGTCTCCCTAAGGAAAGGACCTTTGTATTTTCTTTTCATCAATCATTTCTTCTTAGCAACTCTGAGGACCCGATACACTCTTGCATATATAGTTTTGAGTTTCCTCACTATAGAAGCTGGAACCTAATATTATCGGGTCTAGAAGGACTGCTTGAGTTGACCAGTAGAGCTGTTCCACTTTACCCATCTTAGGTTGTCAAACTTTTATGTGTTGGAACACTCGCTTTTAGTTCCACAGCTGGTTGTATAATTTTTACTTGAATAATGGCTGTTGAGCTCGTAGTTCACATTTCTCTTTCTCTGCTATCTTTGGGTTAGCTTGCTTCCAGATGAAGAAGCTTTTGTGCTGCTACTTCTTCTCGAGGCATTGGCCTCTGTATTTATTTTCCTTTATGTCGGGACCTTCGTGGATTCTGGACATACTGGTTCATGCCCCGATGTTCACCGCGAATTGTTAGAGCCTCTTGAGCTCTTACTACCACTGATTGTAGCTTTTGTAGTGGAGCATTTTTGGCTTCTTTGATAATTGACATTTGATACCTGTTCTTCATAAGATATTTTTCCTTAACAACTTTCAGAACTTTATGTGCTCGAGTAGATAGGGTTTCATGTTATTTCTTCAGAAAGGTTGAAGCTAACTGCTGTTGAGCCCAAAAATACCACTTAACATCACCAATAGAGCTATTTCTTTTCACCCATCTCAAAATTTTCAAATTTATTATGGGGTAGAAATACTCTCTTTTGGTTGTAAGGTCAGTTTTATGACTTGTGATTCAGACAGCAACTACTGTGCTCGCAGTTTAGTGTTTTTTTTCTCCTTGGCCTTCTACTCAATTTTTTACTAAAAGAGGAGGCTTCAGTATCATACCTTCCTAGTGCACAAGGTTCAACTGACAGAGTTTTCATATTCACAGTTATGATTGAAACTCTCTACCCAGTGAAGGTTCTCTTTATGACTAATGCTTCAAAATGAATCAATCTTTTAAGTACAGAGGCTCTCTTTTGAGGAACCTTAGTAGCAGTAGTGGCTATTCTAATTATCCTCCTCCTTTGCATAGGTTGGTGTGTACAATATACAGATGCTTCAGGTGGAGGATTATTTATAGCAGTGATAGCTGGGAAGTCTACACTACTAAATTGAATAGCAGCTCCAACATCTCGAGTATTGACAACAGCACTAGCTAGATGGATGTTGGCTCCGTGACCTAGCTGCATGATGAATAGTGTGTTCTGAAGATCCAACGATATAAAGAACAAGCAGATTAGTCATAATGTCATAATTAGCTTAGTTTTAATTTCATTGATAACTAATTTTATATTTCAAATTTTTATCATATTTTGTTCCTACTATAGCTCAAATTCTACTAGCCAAAGATGGAAAGAGAATCTTATCCCCAGCGGAGTCACCAGAAATCTGTGGGCTCCGAAAATTTTGCCACCGATCTCTTTGGTGAAAAGAGTGGTTTAAAATGTCAGTATAATTTTCAGAAGGTAGATGGAATAGTAGATAAAGAAACTACCCAGAGATTTGATCCTCATTTGGTGAGAACTTTAGATATGGTTCCAGGTTTCCTATCGGCGCAATCCCCTATAGTTAATTACCCCTCCCAGTAACTGAGAGAGAACTTTCGATTAAGGCTAGTCGTTAGATCACTGAATGCGTAGCATATAGTAAGCATAGGGAGTTTCAAATTTTAGATTATGAAATTCATCATTATAGCTTAAACCGGATGGTTGGGGGAATGATGATGTGCCCGATCTAGATCCTATAGTTCCATCATCTCGGGCATTCGTGGTCCCTAGTCTACTTAATCAGAGGAGGTAGTCGACCCAACCTGATAGAAGGATCCTCATCAGCAACACATGGGTTACGTCATCCAAGAAATCCTTGTAGACCTGGGATGATGTTTGTCTAAGGAGACAATCTTAATTTTGACTTAGCTAATAGAGGGTTGTTTGCCCTATCAAATATACCCTATGATTCACAACTCAAAGGGCAGAGCCATTGGGGAGCATACGGGCTACCGTCATGATTGTAATATAATGGAGCCGGATTGGCCAAATCACTCAATCAGAGAACTTTGGTCATAACTGCTTCATCTGTGGAGACTCGCCAAGCCAGTAGTGAGGACATAACATCCTACAGAGATTGATTGAGAGTGAACATAGCATAACACTTGATTTGATATTGGCTCCTTTGTGAGCTATAGTTTTCTTAATTTATCACCCCCAATAAATAGTTGCAGAAGGTGGATAGATTGGATTTGATTTAAGTTTATATGATAGAATTTCATTTAAGTTATTTTAGATTGATATTTGATTTGAGTTAAAAATTTGATTAATTTGCATGTGTTTAAGAGCCTTAGATCCTGTTAACTCTATTTAGCTACTAATAGAGGATTAGATTTACTATCACCTCACAAAATCAATTTCTCAAATATTTCACTTATTTGAAACTCTTATTCTAGGTTTTTAAGTTTTGTTAACCCGGACCCAGCCCTAAGATTAAACCGGGATGCAACCCACGCAGCATCCTCAGACACTTGAATTTAAGCATTCAGCATAGTATCAGGGTAAATGTAGATTTATTTATAATAAGGCAGAGTTCTAAGATGTTACAGTTTTTAATGATAGAGTTTTATTTAAGCAATTTCAGATTGCTACTTAATTTGATTTAAAAAATTGATTAATTTGGATATGTTTAAGAGCTTTAGATCCTGTCAACTCTGTTTAGCTGCTAAGAGAGGATTAGATCTACTATCGCCTGACAGAATCAATTTTTAGATATTTCACTGGTTTGAAACTCTTATTATAAGTTTTTAGGTTTTGTTAACCTGGATCCAGTCTTAAGACTAAACTAGGAAGCAACCCACGCAGCATCCTGAGACACTTGAATTTAGGCATTCAGCATAGTGTCGAGGCACATACTAGTTTATTTAGAATAAGGTAGAGTTCTAAGACATTAAAGTTTTTAATGATAGAGTTTTATTTAAGCAATTTCAGATTGCTACTTAATTTGATTTGAAAAACTGATTAATTTGGATATGTTTAAGAGCTTTAGATCCTGGCCAACTCTTAACTCTGTGAGGATTAGATCTCATATGAGAATCAATTTTAGATATTTCACTAATTTGAAACTCTTATTATAGGTTTTAGGTTTTGTTAACTGCATCGTCTTAAGACTAAATGGAAGCAACCACAAGATCCTCAAACACTTGAATTTAGGCATTCAACATAGTGTCGGGGCACATGCGGGTTTATTTAGAATAAGGCAGTTTTTATTTTTTTTAAATTATGAAATTGATTTTGTATTTTCATTTAATTCCAATTTTAGCCTGTGCAGCCTTTTTAGACATTAAAATCTGCACTTGAAATCTCTATGTACGAGCACATGCAGGAAATTTATAGCTTAGATAATTTCATCTAATTAATCAAATTATCGCTCTTTAAAATCATAATTAGGATGAAATTTGTTAATTTTTGATTAAAGGAGGCCCTATGATTTTGTAGATTTTGATTTAGTATCACCTTCTGTCTACTTGTACAAAGGGTTGGAGATCTAGTGGTGAATAAGGCGTTTTGATTTAGATTCCAAAAGATAGTTCAATTTGTTATTTTAAAAGAAGATTTATCTCCCAGAGCAACTCTTCATTTTCCCTCTTTTTTGTTTTACTTTTAAGTTTGTTGTATGTCATTTTTCTCTCCCCCTTTTTTTTAAAAAAATCAAAAGATTTGATGCAATTTCGTCTCCTTGTCATCCCCATATAGCAATGTATTTTACTGCTATGCCTAAAGCGTAAGTGGTGTCTTCACACCACAACCGTCTTTTCATCTCACAGATCCTCACTGAGCACAACGAGGCCTTCAAATCTACAAAGAATACATACATTGCAATATATAATCATCCCCCTTATTTTTATTTGACGCTATAAAATTAGGTGAGGTTTTCCTACTTAGCGCTCCTAAATTAGCCCATTTCATTCTCCCATTTTTCTAAGTCAAAAGATTTAATGAAATTTTGACAGCTTCTAGACGTCATCCCCGTGTAGGAGGCTGCATCGAGGGTGTTTTAGCTTGCTCGGTACACACTACTGAGCATAGCGAGTGGTGTCTTGTGACACCATAGCCGGCCTTTTTCATCTTGTCGTGTCCTACTGAGCACAACGAGGCCTTCAAACCTGCAAAGAATACGTACAATGCAATATATAATTATCCCCCCTTTTTTATGTATGGAAATTAGAAAATTTCTGCAAGATTTCCTAGGGGAGTCACACTAACTAATAACAGGTTACTCAGATGCCTGAAAGCATAACAGTGTCAAACACCACACCGCTTTTCTTCTCATCCCACAACACTACGAGGTCTTCAAAGCTGCAAAAGAATACAAGCATATGTATATAATCACATTCACAAATCCCCACATGTTCTGACATATTTTGCGACGCGCTGCAATGCTAGGCAAAGGAACAGGGTTGGGTATGCGATTGAGAATGCAAGGTAAAGGGTGCGACGCCAAAAATCAAAGGAATAATTCACCAGCTGATGATTATCTTCCCCGATTTGTGACGTAATGAAAGTAAGAAGGCTAAAGCGAGGGAGTGCGATGCCAAAAATCAAAGGAAGAATTCGCCTGCTGACGATTTTCTTCCCTGATTCGCATCACAATGAAAGTAAGAAGGCTAAAGCAAGGGAGTGCGGTACCAAAAATTGAAGGAAGAATTCACCTGCTGACGATTTTCTTTCTCAATTTGCGATGCAGCGGAAGTAAGAAGGCTAAAGCGAGAGAGTGCGGTGCTGAAAATTGAAGGAAGAATTCACCTGCTGATGATTTTCTTCCCCAATTTGCGATGCAGCGGAAGTAAGAAGGCTAAAGTGAGGGAGTGTGACACCAAAAATCAAAGGAAAAATTCGCCTGCTGACAATTTTCTTCCCTAATTCACGGCATAGCGAAAGTAAGAAGTTTGAAGCAAGGGAGTGCGGTGCCAAAAATTGACGGAAGAATTTGCTTGCTGATGATTTTCTTTTCCTATTTACGATGCAGCGGAAGTAAGAAGGCTAAAGTGAGGGAGTGTTGCGCTGAAAATTGAAGGAAGAATTCACCTGCTGATGATTTTCTTCCCTGATTCATAGCGTAATGAAAGTAAGAAGGGTAAAGGAAGGGTGTGCGGTGCCAAAAATCGAAGGAAAAATTCACCTGTTGATGATTTTCTTCCCGACGGCGCAAAGAAACGAAAAAGGTTATGGCTACGGGACAAATGCACTGTAAGTTTGAAGGCTGGACGAGCCAAGGAAGGAGTGAAGGAGGCTGGCGAGCTGGTTCTTGGGCTAGAACGGGTTGTGGAAAGGCTACTAGCTGAACCTACCATGGGTATAGTGAACTGGCCTGACACGGGTCACGGCTGGATGAGGAGATCGCCGAAATGCTGGTCGTTGCGGGATGGTCGTGACCGCTGGTCGAGTGTGGGACGCAGACCGATGCCGCGACGAGCGGATAGTGGGCGAGAGCGCCGATGCGCCGCGACGGATAGAAGAAGCCAGAATGAAGGCGATATCGGGTGGATAATGGACCGGACCGACCGAATGCGCGCCGTCAGACGAGAACGCAAGCGGTCCCGACAGATCGGAATGGGTCACACCCTGAGACGCGGGCCACCAGATGATGATGCTAAATAGCAGAATCTCAAGTGGCGGCACCGACCATGGTTTTACACAAATAGAAGAAAAATCAAAATCGAGAAAAATCTTGAAAAGGGGGAGGATTACCTTTTCAAGGGGATTTCTTTCTTGAACCATGAGGGAGAAGTGATAGAAAGAGTGGGAGAGAATGAGAAGGAGTTGAGGAAATGGGGAGTGTTTTTTTAAATATTTTTTTATTTCTTTTTTTTTCAAAAAATTGAAAATGGGGGGCAATTTGGGGATTTTTAAATAAAATTTAAATTTATTAAATATTTTAACATGGATTTCATGTCGGTTAATATATATATAAATTTAGGGTAATTCCATCATTCTGAATGCAATGGCGTAGTTCGTTTCACGATCAGAGGCCATTTGGTTTGAGTCAGTGCCAAATTGAGTCAATTACAACTCGAAATGCGAATCAATGCTTTTGACTGCTCGATTTTCACACAGATTCATCCGAATTGAGTGCGAACAGTCTTATTTGATAGATTTCAGTATTTTGAAGCTAACCGCATAATGAATTTTGTGAACAGAAGTCGTTCGGATATTTTTGCAGCTTCTTGACTCTGATATATGTGTCAACACATTGATAGCTTGAGCACTTAATTGATTGATCGTTAAATCTTGTGATATTTATATTTTGATCAATTTTGACATTATGAATGCAACGAAGAAGTCCGTTTATCGATCGGAGGTCGTTTCAGTCATTTTGGTGACATTTAATATATTTTGAACCCCGATTTGCACACTGTCACTTCTGTAGTCTATAGAATTTGACTTGTGGCTTGACTCGACTTATGACACGTATGTAGAGTTCAACAGTGGCTCGTGTCTCCTAACTGCGTGGCTTGGCCAGCATGCTCCATAGATGATACAGTTATGACTAGAGTCCCCTGATCGGGTGGCTTAACTAGTAAGACTCCATTATATTATGAACACGACCATAGCTTGTATGCTCCCCAATGGTTCTTCCCTTTGAGTTGTGAATCATAGGGTACATCTGCTAGGGAAACAGCCTTATGTGAGCTAAGGTAGACTTAAGATTATCTTCCTAGACAAACACCACCCCAAATCTACAAGGATTTCTTGGATTACGTAACCCATGTGTTGTTGATAAGGATCCTTCAATCAAGTTGGGTCGATTACCTCCTCTGACTAAGTAGACTAGGGACCACTACCGCCCGGGATGACAGAACCATGGGATCTAGATCGGGCACATCATCATTCCTCCAACCATCCGATTTAAGCTGAAATGATAAATTTCATAATCTTAAATTCTAAAACTCTACATGCTGCTACTATATGCTATACATTTAGCTACCTAATGACTGGCCTTAATCGAAAGTTCTCTCAGCATTGAGAGGGGTAATTAACTATAGGAACTTGCTCCTATAGGAAACCTGGAACCAAATCTAAAGACCCTACTAAATGAGGGTGAAATATTTGGGTAGTGTCTTATCTGCCTTCTTAAAATTACACAGACACTAAAATCTCACTCTCTTCAATTCATCATTTATCGAGAGGTCAGTGGCGAATTATTGGATCCCACAGATTTTTGGTGACTCCACTAGGGACATGATTCTCTTTCATCTTTGGCTAGTCATATATGTGCTATAGTAGCAATAAATTTTTTGAAAATTTAAAACAAAAATGGTGATTTAAATGTGTAATAAATTCAATACAAAAATCTATGTTGAATGAATTATTCTGTAGAGTATATTTTTATTACATAATTATTTTGTTCTGTAGTACCTCTACATTTTGAAAGTATGGGGTGAAATAATAATTATTAATTACTAATCCCCATCTTTCACTTTTACAGAATGGATCTACAGAGCACTCCTTTCACCGTTCAGGTAGGGCATGATGCAAATATTTGCCTAGCCAATTTCATCATCAACATAGGAGATGTTAGGGCTACCATTTAATTTGGTAGCTTGAATTTCTCAGCTATCATAGCAGCAACTCCTAAAGTACCAAGCTGTGGTACACTCGTCCAAGGCCATGCTGGAAGGTTTCAAGTTACTAAAGCTCCTACTAGCCACGTTCGCCAATAAGTTTAGCAGCCAACTGCCGTTAAAGAGTTCTCCCGATAAAGAATGTCAGTTTATAAAAGGTTAGGTCAATCTGAAGCCCCTGTAATGAAAAGAATCATTAGTGGGAAAACTGTGTCTTTAATTCCTCAGAGACCACTGCTTCACCAATTGAACCCTTCGTACCTGGAAAGCATGATCATGAAGCTTCTTCATCAGGAAGCAAATTAACTAGAAGGCAGAGAAGAAGAAGAAATACTGAGCTAAGAGCTCAGCAGATTCCCTTCAAACAACCTAGTGAACAAGCGATACTTCCGCCAGAAGCGAGTATTCCTACCCATAACTACTTTGATAATATAAAGTGGGTAAAGAAGAATAGCTCTACTGGTGAAGTACAGTAGTCTTTCTAGAACCAACAATGTCAAGCTCCACCACCAAAGAGGAGACAGCCTAAAACACTATTTTCCATAATACACAAAGTTCTCAAAGTAGCCAAGGACAGAGGCTTGATGAAAAGAAGATTTTAGAGGTCTGTGGTGATTGAGAATACTGAAGCTCCACCAAGGAGGTTGTCATCTCTCCTGATAACTAGTCATTGAGCCCAGTATGCTTCAAACGATGAGCATCAAAGTGTTATACTTGGACCGCATGTCCAAGAATCCACTGCCGAAAGGTCTCGACGAAAGGATAAGTATATATGGAAGCTAAGGCCCCATGATGAAATCCTAAAGAATGAAAGAGGTGTGATATCTGATACACATATTTAGAAATCCATCTCAAAAATAACTCATCAGAAGTGGAAACTCAAAAGAAGGGATATCACTGATAAAATACTTGATGATTGACACATTGGAAAATCTTCTAAGGGATCACATCATCGATCAGATTCACCCCCACAAGAGAAGGTTGACTTTGATCGTAGTCCTTTAATGGAGGAAGTATTCATTTCACACATTGAACCAAAGATCCACTGGAAACATTGAAGAAATTTATGTTCAAAAAGAAGGTGATGAAGAGAACACTATGGAAGTAGAAGTCATCTATATGGTTAGAGATATAGATAAACTTTCTGCTCAACACCATCACCAGCAACGTGGATCCAAGGAACCTGAACCTGAATTTGATGCTTATGAAGAAGAGTCTTCATAGAAGCAAGTAGAAGATGAATCTTCAATTTCTACTGAAGATGAAGAAGAAGAGGATCAAAATGAAAAAAGAGATCATGGGTGTTGAAGCTGTTTATATGATTCAACCAGGAAATGATCAGCCTGGTACACGCTTTTATACTCAATGTCATCATTTAGCCCTAACAATAGCTACCCCTACAAATGCACAAAGAGAAGGACAGTCAATCTCTTCCCACAAAGATGAGCAATGATTAGAACAATAATAAGGAATAGAGAAAGAAGAAGAGCCTGTATTGATTAACGTCGTGGCACTAGCTAGAGTGCAAAGAGAAATGCAGCGTCAAATGGAGGTCAAAGATAAGGAAATTTCACATCTTGGTACCAAGATGAATGACATGATGGTATAAATGAATATCATGATGGAGATGTTATAGAAGAATATCACATCAACTGTAGCACCTATTTTAACTACCAATTAATAGGTAGCTAATAGTATAGCTTTTATACCACTAGCTGCTCTAGTACCTCAAGCTCCTACAGTACATGCTACACCTGAAGCTAGAAACGAAGTTAACCAACTACCTCTTCAGCAGATAATTCAAAATATAAGTACACGAGAACAATTTAACTAAAATGATAATCAAAAAAATATAAAGGCATAGCCTCGTTGGTAGAGTAAGGATCGCCCTTACCCAGCTGAATATGATTAAGTGTCATACCCAAAAGGTTACTCGATGCTGAAATTTAATACTTTTAGTGGGCTTGATAGTCCAAACCAATATCTAGCCCAATTTAAGGCTACTTGTGGCAATAGAGGAGGGAATGATGCGCTTCCTTTCTGTCAGTTCATCAGTAACCTGACCTCAGCCTCTTTCGAGTGGTACGTAGAATTGCCAAATGATTCAGTTAAAACCTTTGCTGAGTTAGAGACGATATTTGTGAAGAGATTCACTAGTGCAATTGAGAAAATAATAATTGCTAACCTTGCCCACTAAAAAGGAGAAAAGATGAGTCAGTGAAAAAATTTATAAGTCATTGGCGTAACCTAAGCATGAAGTGTGAGCAACAATTAGAAGAAGAACATGCGATCCAATTGCTAATGGGCAATATGGATGATAAAATGACACCATTTTTATGTTTGACATCATTACAACATTCCAAGACTTGCTCGATAGGGTGGCTAAATTTGAAAAGCTAAATTGCTCTAAGTTTGAAGTCTATTTAGATAAAGCAAAGAGAAACAAATCTTCAGGCTCAAGAAGAAATGAAACACATGCTGCTTCCTATAGCTTAAATGGTAAAAAGTAGGTGACATATAATGTGGATAAAGGAAAATAGCCAATGTATAATGATGATAAAGGAAAGAAGTCTGTCTATTCTAATCTATAGCCAAAATTAGTATTAGGAGGCAATGACAAACCTTGAACTTTTCCAAGTGGTAGGGAGCATCCAAAATAAGCAACAAGAGATGATAAGCGGATGCGACCATCTCTTAATGAAAAGATGAATAAAGATTATTCTTTTAGAAGGGATAGTGTGGCTAAATTATTTTGGTAAGCAGTCAAAGCTGATCTATAATTGCCAGAAATTAATAGGCCTGAAGAAGCTGTTCAACAATCCAAATTAATGTCCCTATCATCGGATTATCAGTCACCCTATTGAAGATTATTATGTCTTCAAAGATTGGCTAGAAAGGAAGTATCGATGAGCTAAATTTACACTATCTGATAATGTTCTAGTCAACCCAAAAAGAGAGTCTACAAGGATGATTACGTCTTCTTCCGTATCATCCATCAAAGACAAAAAGAAGGAGAAATTAGTTCAGACTGAAGAATGGGAAATAGTAGTTTCTAAAAAGACCATGAAAATGCTGAAGCAGCTAAAAGATATCCCTAGTATTAAGTGGAAATCACCACTTGAACTTATATTGGACTTAAAAGAGATACCTAAACCAAGTATTTGTGCTTCTCAGTGATATTCTGATAAGGCTACTTCACCATACCATGAGAAACAGTCTATTAAATGTAGGCCTCATAAATTAAAGAAGTTAGCTAAGAAAAAAAAGATCAAGAAGAGAACTACAACTCAAAAGATCATTAACAATTTAGAAGAGTATCACCAGCCAACAAGACATCCATTTGGACTTGCAGACTTTATGCCTAAACTTCACATTGTTGAATCAGATGAAGAAGATAATGGTGAATCTTGTTTAGTAGAGACATGTCAAATCATTTATGTGATATCTGATGTTCTTCAGCATTAGTTACTTTGAAATGATAAGGGTAGTCAGATAGACTTGACCAACCCATCATAATTCTTATCAAGAAAGCAAGAAGAGCCTAAAGAGTTAACATCTAAATTTTGTTTAATGACTCAACAAGATGATAATAGTTCATATGAAGATCTATATTTTACTGATGGAGAAGAGTCAGACTCATCAATATTATCACGCATGAAATATATGAAATTGAAAATGAGTCTAGCCCTTTTGGCCAATCCTCCAGAATAAGAAGAGAATTTGAAGAAACTACCTATTCAGAAAAATCTGAGCAAGATAAGGTGATTCAAATTCAGTTGAGAAGTGATAAAGTCTTACCACCTTCATCAAATAAGGGAAATACAAATAAAGACAAATGCAAACAAATCAAAGTCAACGAAGATATCATTCCCAAAAATCCTAAACTAAAGCCTAAATTAAGCGAAAAGATAGATTATAATATTATATCACTTCTGAGAAAGATCACTGCACAACTGAGTGTGTATGAGGCTCTCTTAATGTCAAAAGACCTCCGAGAAATTTTGATACAGACTCTCAAAGATCTAGAGAGTTATGAATCTTACTTTGCTAAAAAATGCATGACTGAAATATTGCAACCTGAAGATCTCCCAGTAATCACACTTTTTGAAGAAGATCTTATGTTTGGAATGGTAAATCACAATCATGCTATATATGTTACAGCACAGAGTGATGGCATCACGATCAACTGAATATTGATCAATCCATGTTCTTCTATCAATCTTATGAGTTTAAAGGTATTAAGAGGATTATCACTTGATATCCAACATCTTTGGAGAGATAAGTTGATGGTTCATGATTTTAATATAAAAGGGTAGATAACCCTGAGTTCTTTTATTCTCTAGCTCAAGTTTTGGGATTTATATACAGAAGCCAAATTTCATGTAATCGATGTTGATACATCATTTAGGGCTCTCTTGGGCCATCCATGGCTACATGAGTATGGCATGGTCTCACAAATTATGCATCAATATATAAAGTACCTAAGAGATGGAGAAGAGTTCAGAATTCTTGGCAGCATACAACCATTCTCCGTCCATGAAGCAAAGATCTATGAAGATGTAAAATATTTCATCCTTAAAGAACCTAAGCCAATAGAGCCTCTTGAGGTGGTAGCATCCATTTTAGGAACTAAAAAGAAACTTCACAAAGTGAAAGAGCAGAAGCAAAGAGGAAGAAAGAAGACAATGCTGACTCTTCCTAAAGCACTTGATTCTACTACTAAATCAAGAAAATTAGTTCCTCATTTGGGATGTGACATAGAAGAATAAGAAGATATTTCTATCAAACCTAAGGGAACTTATAAGCTTTCAAGAAATGCAAAGTATGAAATAAGTGATTCTGATTGAGAATATGACTTTGAATCTGCTTATGGAAATAGGGTTCAAAAGGTTACATCAAGAAGGATAGATCACTTGGCAGAGTCAGATGATTCACTAAAAATTATACCCATCCCTCAGCAGCGCTTCAAAGAAATCACTCTATTGGAGGTCCATAGCATTGAAGAATTGATAACATTCTATGTGCCACCGTTGAGCGAGAGTGGAGGAACAGGAACTCTATTTTATAAATTCGAAGAGTCTCAGCCTCATAATTTTGAGTAGCCTGCTCAACATAAAAATTCTGATGTGATAGTGCTGTTGACTTCCTCATATGTGTCATAAATCAAGACAAGCCCACAAGTTTAATTTGACGAACTTCGGATGTGATAGTACGCAAATCGGGGCTTAAAATATACTGAACGTCATCAAAAATTATTAAAATGATCTTTGATCGATGAACAGACTTCACCATCATGTTCAAAACATCAAAATTGGTCAAGATACAAATACTGTATAATCTAATGACCAACCTATCAAGCGATCAGCTATTAATGTGTCGACATGTATATCAAAGTCAGAAAACTACGATGATATCCGAACGACCTCCATTCATAAAATTGATCATGTTATTAGCTTTAAAATATTGAAATCTATCAAATGAGACTATCCGTGCTCAATTCAGACGAGTCTGTTCAAATGTCGAATAATTGAAAATGATAGTGCGTAAATCGAGGCTGAAGTATGCTAGATGTTGCCAAAAGTAACTGAAATGACCTTTGACCGATGAACGGGCTTCGCCATCGTATTCAGAAAGGAAAAACTAGTCAGGATATAAATATTGTACAACTTGATGATCAACTGATCAAGCGCTTGAGTCATCAACGTGCTTGCATGCATATTAAGATCAGGAGATGCCGACATAAACCAAATAACATCCATTCACAAAATTGATCATGATATTAGCTTTAAAATATTAAAATCTATCAAGTAAGACTGTTCACACTCAATTCAGATGAGTATGCATAAATGTTGAGTGATTGAAAGTGGCGATGCATATTTTGAGCTAAAATTGACTCAATTTGATGCCGACTCAAACTAAACGGCCTCCGATCGTGAAACAAATTATGTCATTGCGTTTGAAATATCAGAATAACCTTAAATTGGTATATATAGTGACCATGTGATTTTATCGACATAAAGTTCACATTAAAGTCATTCAATCAATTTAAAAATCAATTTAAAAATAAAATCTAACCTAAATTCTCCATCCATCATCCCACTCTCTCGCGAATGTTCTCTCTCACGCAACAAATCGAAGCATCCTCCCTCACCCAAGCCACACCCGCACGCCTCCCTTAATCATTCTTCTCCACGCATGGAACTGATGCCGCAACCGCTCCCTCCCTTCTCCAAACCGATCCCGCTCTCTTCTCCAAATCGAATGACTTTTTTCCTTCGGGCCATTCGCACGCAGAAATGGCAACTCCCTCTTCTCTTTGATTCCCTCTCCTCCTTCAAACCAAAAGAGGGAGAACTCCTCCTTCCTTTCTTTCTTCTTCTTCTCTATTTTCATTAAACCAAAATATCATCTTCCATTTCCTCTCTTTTCCACCAATCCAAAATCCACTTTCTTAAGATTCTTCCTTCTTCTTTTTCCTTCTTCCCTTTTCCTTTCTTCTTCCTTCTCTCTATATGCTTTTTAAAATTTTTGGTATCTCCAAATCTGAATTTCTTACCTAATTTCCCCACAATCTCCTTCGCCACAATCGGAGAAGAACACCATCATGAGGCGGGCTCTTCTTTTAGTTTCTGGCGTCATCCTTCTTGTATTACCCTTCCTATTTTATTTCACCGCAACTGGAGAAGAACACCATCATGAGGCAGGTTCTTCTCCTAGTTTTCGGCATCTCCCATTTTTGTCCCCTTTTCGACCCTTCTCTTCATAACCAGAGAAGAACACCGTCATGAGGCAGGTTCTTCTCTTGGTTTTGGCATACTCAACCCTGTTTCCTTGCCGATCATTGCAATGCATAGAAAGAATGAGTCAGAACATGTGGGATCAATGTGTGAATGTGGATATATACATGCTTAAATATTTTTTGCAAGTTTGAAGGCCTCGTCATGGTCATGAGAGAATGATGAGATGAAAAACCGGCTGTGGTGTCTCAAGACACTGCTCGCTACACTCATGAGGGTATACCGAGTAAGCCAACATTCGTTAGATGTCGCTCTCCCTAGCCGAAATACTGTTGAAATTTTAAATAAATTCTAGACTTAGAAAAAAATGAAATGAATACACATACATTGTACTTTCTACAGGTTTCAAGACCCCGCTGATGCCCATTAGGGCGTAGTGGGTGTGAAGACGGCTGTGGTGTCACAAGACACCACTAGTTATGCTCATTAGGGCATACCGAGAAAGTCAAAACACTCCCGATGTAGCCCCCTACACGGGGATGATGCCAGGAGGCTGCCAAAATTATGCCTGATTTTGGATTAAATTTAAGACTTAAGCAAATTTAAATGGAAATCATTTAAACTTAAATCAAATAAAAAAACACGATAAACATGAAAATAAACATTATAACAAAGTAGAAAATGCTTAAAGGAAACTAAACAAAATAAAGAGGAAACATAATACTAAAGTAAACTACTTACTTTAAACAGAAGCAAGTTTCCTTTCTTTCTTCAAAATCCTTAAAGTCTATGAAGTTTTCTCTTCAAGCAAATAATGTGAAAAGTAAAACTCCCCCTCTTAGCCATATTTATAGAAAAGGAAAGCCATCTTTGTGGGACTCACTTATAATTAAATTAACAACATATGTGAAACATATCATAACAACCTTGTTCCATGTTTGTTATCAAAACAAATGCAAGTGAAACTTCAGGAAGTTAATACTACATAACAAACTTGCAATAAATTTGAACTCTAATTTTCAAATAAATAGAAACGTTGATACAATGTTAAGGATAAATCTAAATTTGGTAAGAAAGCATGACGATCCTTAAATGATAAAATTAGAGAGGCTTGAAGCTTTCTTCTGGGTGAACTTCATATATATAAACTTGTATGAATACAACTGCATGAAGTATGCCCTCACACAAATCTTATAGTGGTCACTCCTTTGGGTCAAACATTCCAACATACATGCAAATTCTTAAATGAAAATAAATTCATTACACATATCTAAAATGAAAATATTCTTATTCAAAGCTTGTACAAACTTTCAAATGATCGCCACCAGATTTGCAACACATCATACAAGCAAACAGAAGGCGTTAGTTAAGGCATTATTAAATAAACTTGCATGTGTCCCGACACTATGTTGATTGCATAAATTTAAATGTCTGAGGATGCCGCATAGGTTATTTTCTCAGTTTAGTCTTAGGACTAGGTCTGGGTTAACCAAACTTAAAAATCTATTATACGAATTTCAATTTAGTAAAATATCTGAGAAACTAATTTTGTTATGTGACGGTAGATCTGATTCTCTGTTAAGATCTAAGCAGAGTCGACAGGATCTAAAGTTCTCAAATATAGGGATACTTCCATCAAAATGTGATTCTAATTTAAAATCAAATTAACTCAAATTAAGAATCAATCTAAAAATTGCTTAAATGAAATTTAGTCATTAAAAGCTTAAATCAAAACTCAATCTATCCACCTTCCGTAACTGTTTATTGGAGGTGACAAATTAAGAAAACTCAGGTCATAAAAGAGCCAATATCAAATTAAGTGTTCTACTATGTTCACTCTCAATCAATCTCTTTCTAGTAAAAATGTGGCACGTGTCTTCTGACTGAATGGCTTGACCAATAGACTCCACATATGGTGCAATTACGACCAGAGTTCTTTGATCTGGTGGTTTGGCCAGTCAGGCTACATTATATTATGACCATGACCATAGCCCGTATGCTCTCCAATGGCTCTGCCCTTTGAATTGTGAATCATAGGGTATACTTGATAGGGCAAACAACCCTCTGTCAACTAAGGACTTAAGATTGTCTCCTTAGACAAACACCACCCCAGGTCTACATGGATTTATTGGACGCCATAACCCATGTGTTACTGATAAGGATCCTTTGATCAGGTTGGGTCGACTACCTCCTATGACTAAGTAGACTAGGGACCACGATAGCTCGGGATGACGGAACCATGGGATCTAGATCAGGCACGTCATCATTACTCCAACCATCGAGTTTAAACTGAAATTATTAATTTCATAAATTCTTAATTTTAAACTCCACATGCTGCTACTATACGCTACACATTAAGCGATCTAACAACTAGCCTTAATCGAAGGTTCTCTCTCACTTATTGGGAGGGGTAATTAACAATTAGGGCTTGCGTCTATATGAAACCTGGAACCATCCCATTGAAGATTGTTATATCTTCAAAGATTGGCTTGAAAGAAAATATCAATGAGGTGAATTTACACTATCCGATAGTGTTCTAGTCAACCTAAAAAGATAATCTACAAGGATGATTACATCCTCTTTCGTATCATCCATCAAAGACAAAAAGAAGGAGAAATCAGTTCAGACTGAAGAATGGAAAATAGTAGTCTCTAAGAAGACTGTGAAAATGCTGAAATAGTTGTAGGGTGTCCCTAGTGTTAAGTGGAAATCACCACTTGAACCTATTGGAATTAAAAGAGATGCCTAAACCAAGTATTTGGGCTTCTCAGCGGCATTCTGATAAGGTTACTTCATCACAACACAATGAGTAGTATGCTAAATGTAGGCCTCATAAATCAAAGAAGCTGGCTAAAAAATGAAGATCAAGAAGAGAACTACGACTCAAATGATCATTGACAATTTAGAAGAGTACCACCAGTCGGCAAGACAACCATTTAGGCTTGCAGACTTTATGCCTAAACTTAGTATTACTGAATCAGAGGAAGAAGATAATGGTGAATCTTATCTAGTAGAGACATGTCGAATCATTTATATGATATCAAATGTTCTTCAACATCAGTTACTCTGAAATAATAAGGGTAGTTAGACAGACTTGACCAACCCATCAAAATTTTTATCAGGAGAGCAAGAAGAGCCTGAGGAGCTAATGTCCAAATTTTATTTAATGACTCAACAAGATGATAATAGTTCAGATAAAGATCTATATTTTCCCAACAGAGAAGAGTCAGACTCATCGATGTCATCACGTATGAAATGTATGACGTTGAGAAATGAGTCTAGCCCTTTTGGCCAATCTTCCAGAATAAGAAGAAAATTTGAAGAAACTACCTCTTGAGAATCTAAGATAAGATAAGTTCAATTGAGAAGCGGTAAAGTACTACCACCTTCATCAAAGAAGGAAAATATAAATAAAGACAGAGGCAAACAAATTGAAGTCAATGAAGATATCATTCCTAAAAATTCTAGAATGAAGCCTAAATCAAGCGAAAAGATAGATTATAATATTCTATCGCATCTGAGAAAGATCCTTACATAATTGAGTGTGTACGAGGCTCTCTTGATGTCAAAAGACCTCCGAGAAATTTTGATACAGGCTCTCAAAGATCTGAAAAGCTATGAAGCTTACTTTGCTGAAAAATGCATGACGAAAGCATTATAAACTCAAGATCTCCTAGTAATTACATTTTCTGAAGAAGATCTTATGTTGGGAACGACAGACCACAATCATCCTCTATATGTTATTGAAATGAGTGATGGCATCTCGATCAGCCAAATATTGATTGATCCAGGTTCTTATATCAATCTTACAAGTCTAAAAGTATTAAGAGGATTATCACTTGATATCCAACATCTTGGGAGAGACTAGTTGATGGTTCATGGTTTTAATGAGAAGGGGCAAAAATTCCTGGGTTCTTTTATTCTCCCACTCAAGTTTCAGGATTTATATACAAAAGCCAAATTTCATATAATCGATGCTGATACATCATTTAGAGCTCTTTTGGGTCGACCATGGCTGCATGAGTATGTCATGGTCCCATCAACTATGCATCAATGTATGAAGTACCTAAAAGATGGAGAAGATTTCAAAATTTTCGGTAATCTACAACCATTCTCCGTCAATAAATTAAAGATTTATAAAGATGTAAAATACCTAATCCTCAAAGAGCCCAAGCTAACAGGGCCTCTTGAAGCAGTAGCATCCACTTCATGAACTAAAAAGCAATTTCACAAAGTGAAAGAGTAAAAACAAAGAGGAAGAAAGAAGGCAATGCTGACTCTCCCAAAACACTTGATTCTACACCTAAATCAAGAAAATCAGTTCCTCATTTGGGAAGTGACATAGAAGAAGAAGAAGAAGATATTCTTGTCAAACCTAAGGGAACTTATAAGCTTTCAAGAAAGGCAAAGTATGAAATAAGTGATTCAAATTCAGACTATGATTTTGAATCTATTTATGGAAATAGAGTTCAAATGGTCGCATCAAGGAGGATATCTCACTTGGTAGAGTCAGATGACTCACTCAAAATTATACCCATCCCTCAGCAATGCTTCAAAGAAATCAATCCATTAGAGGTTCATAATATTGAAGAATTGATAACATTCTATGTGCCATCGTTGAGCGAGAGTAGCGGAACATGAACTCTATTCTACAAATCTGAAGAGTCTCAGCCTCATAATTTTGATCAGCCTGCTCAACATAAAAGTTATGATGAGATAGTGCCTACAAGAATACCAATATATTATTCACAAAAATTATTAAGAATGATGCATAAGCTTGGAATTCATATTGGGACTACTAAAAGTAGAACTCAAAACTTTAACAGGATGTGGAGCCAAAGAAGTCCTCAGGCATCATGAAGAAGTGATAAGTTTATCACTAAAGGTCTTAGGTTCGCCCACAAATCTCATCAAAATAGAGCCTATTATAATATAATAGAAGCTGAGATCGAGACTAATAGTAATGAAGAAGATGATTCTCATAAAATTTTTCTTAAAAATGATGAAGAAGTAAAAGCCAAGCCTGCACTCGAAGAACTCAAAGATGGTGGACAAATAGCTACTATGGATGAACTTAAAGAAATCAACCTAGGAGCTGAGGATGATCCCCATCCAACTTTTGTCAGTGCCCTTCTGCTTGATGAAAAAGTTGAAGAGCTAAAAATACTACTTTGTGAAATCAGGGAATGCTTTGCCTAGACATATTATGAAATGCTAGACTTATCTCCTGACTTAGTTATTAAACCACATGCAATGTCTGCTAAGAAAGCTCCTAGATGAATGAGATTGGAAATTGAAGAATAGGTAATTACATAAACTAAAAAGTTGATCGAAGAATGCTTCATACGGGAAGAGAAGTATGCAGATTGGATAGCTAACATTGTCCCAGTTAGGAAGAAGAATGGCCAAATCTGTCTCTGCATTAACTTCTGGGACCTAAATAAGGCGTGCCCAAAAGTTGACTTTTTGCTTCCAATATGAGAACTACCAGTGGACAACACTTACAACTATGACATGTTCTCATTCATGGACGGATCATCGGGATACAACCAAATCAAAATGATACCTGAAGATGAAAAATATACATTATTCAGAACACCTATTGGCATCTATTGCTACACGATCATGCCCTTTGGCTTGAAAAATATTGGAGCTACATACCAAAGAGCCATGACACATATTTTTGATGAGTTGATTTAACAAAAGGTGGAATCTTATGTTTATGATCTAGTGGTGAAGAGCTTAAACCGTGAAAACCACTTTGAAGACTTGAGAATTGTATCAAAGAGAATCAAAAAATATGATCTCAAGATGAGTCCTCTAAAATGTGCATTCGAGGTATCCTCAGAAAAATTCCTTGGGTATATTATACATCACAGAGGAATTGAAATTGATCCCACTAAAATCAAGAAAATTGGGGAGATGCCTCCTCCGTAGAATTTGTGCCAACTCTGTTCTTTATACGGACAACTCACATTCATCCGTCGATTTATATCAAACATATCAGGATGCTGTCAACCATTTGTAAGGTTGATGAAGAAGGATGCTCCATTCAAGTGGGATAAGGAGTGCCAAGAAGCCTTCAATAGTATTAAAAGCTACCTGTTAAATCCATCAATCGTTGCAATGCTTACTCCTGGGAAGCCCCTCATTCTATACACAGCTGCATTAAAAGAGTCCCTTGGAGCATTATTGACACAACACAATGAAGAAAGCAAAGAGAATGCTCTTTATTATATAAGTCAAAGATTAATTGGAGTAAAAATGAGATACTCTCTGATAGAGAAGCACTGTTTGGTAGTGATCTTTGTAGTCCAAAAGCTCCGTCATCATAAGTTATCTCACAAGATTACCCTCATCTCAAGGATCGATCTGCTAAAATACTTAATGATAAGACTAGTTGGTTGCCAAGATGGTGATTGCTACAATTTGATATCACATAAATTCTGTAGAAAGCAGTGAAGGGACAGTCTTAGCAGCTTTTCTAGCTGCACACCCTATCCTGGCGGACTCTTGTCTTAATGATGATTTGCCTGATGAGCAAATTATGCTCATTCATGAAAGAGAAAAATAAAAAATTTGATAAATATACTTTGATGTAGCCTCCTCGATTAAACAAGTCAAACCTCTAAAATTCCCAAGGGCAAGAGCAAGAATCAACATCGTCTTCATAACACCAGAAGGAGGAATAATGAGATGATCATATGGGTTGACCGAGCAATGAACTAATAATGAAGCCTATGAAGCATTAGTGGCAAGTCTGGAAGAAGTTATTTTCATAGGCATTCAAAACTTGCATATTTTTAGTGATTCTCAGCTTATTATAAATCAAGTATTTGGCATTAATAGAATCAACAAACTTGAGTTAGCTTTCTATCACAAATGAGTTCTTGAGCTTATGAAGCAAATACTAAATATCACACTCACTCGAGTCTCTCGATCCGAGAATAGCAAAGTTGATTGCTTAGCAAAGTTAGCTAAGAAAATGACAAGTATGAATGGTGATTATGTCATGATCGACATATTTACTTGATAAGTCCTAGAGCCAGTAAAGTATCAATCCCCGTAGGTAGAGGGGCTATCAAATCTGACCCTGTAGGATGCGACTCAAGTTGCTTCTCATACTCCCCAAAATTAATAAGAAGTTGTACCAAAAAGAACTATGAATGACATTGCTTTAGAAAAATAATGGGAAGCCTTTATTGTAGAAGAGCCACATGATTGGAGGAAACCCTTCATTGACTACTTTAAAGAAGGCAAATTACCAAATAATAAATCACTGGCAGCTCAAATTGAAAAGAGAATGTTATGGTACGCTTTTGTCAACAACACTCTATATCATAGATCCTTTGAACAAATATGACTATGATGCCTAAATACAAATGAAGCTAGTAAAGTGATGGTTGAAGTTCATGATGGATTTTGTGGTGCACATCAGTCAGGTCCCAAGATGGTAGTAAAGATAAAAAAGATGGGCTATTATTGGCCATCTATGGTGAGAGACTGTATCAATCATGTTAAGAAGTGTCATGAATGGCAAGTATAGGGGAATATAATCCACCAACCTCCAAATCCACTACACCCAACAATAGCATCTTGGCCATTTAAATGTTGGATGTAATTAAATAATTGATCCACCTTGGACAATCGCTTCATCCTAAATGACTAACTATTTCTCTAAGTGGGCTGAGGTTACCCTATTAAAGAAGTTACTTCTGACTGATTGATAAACTTCTTCAAGCATAATGTAGTCTATAGATTTGGAGTGCTGTGCTGAATAATTTCTAATAATGGCACAGCTTTCAAAAGTGCAAAGATTTATAGATTCATTGATCGACATAAAATTGATTGGCGTTACTCTTTAATATATAATCCAAGAGCAAATGGTTTGGTAGAAGCTTTCAATAAGACATTGGTCAAACTGCTCAAGAAGATTCTCACTAAAAATAAAAGAGAATGACATACCAAGCTAATAGAGGCACTATGGGCGTATCGAACCAACTACAAGATGTCGACTAAAGCCAATCCTTATTCATTGATATTTGGAACTAAAGCAATTCTTTTGCTTGAAGTTGAGTTACCTTCACTTTGAGTAGCTATCCAATACAATCTAACTGAAGATCAAAATGCTTATCTAGGAATGGAGGAACTCAACACGCTTGATGAAGTTAAATTGCAAGCTCATCAAAATTTGGAAGTTTATCGAGCAAAGATGTCAAGAGCTTTTCACCATACGGTGCGGCTTCGAACATTTGAAAAAAGGAAATTGGTCTTAGTGCTGAGAAGACCAATTATTCCCAATCAAAAATTCGGTGGCAAATATGAGCCTAATTGGGAGGGCCCTTTTGTCATTGAGAAAGTATACTAAGGAGGACCATACCAACTCATTGACTTAAAGAGCAAGAGACCAATGCCTCCAATTAATGGTCGATACTTGAAAAAAATATTATACATGATGAATACATTCCCGAGGTACTATAAAATCCCCTTACAAAATAGGGGGCATTTTTTTAGTATATATTTTTAAGTCGACATCGCGCTTCAGGCCGAGATCCCTTAATAAATATTCTCACTCCATATGAAAAAAAAGCTCTTCTATAAAAATTCCCCTGTTATACAGGGGAAATTTTAGATTTATATACATAGATGAAAGTAATGTTACATGTTAAAAGCATATCAATTCAAATATTAACGTATTTGCATATTTTCATCTTGAAAGTTCTTCTAAATATGCTTTAGAATATTCCTTACAAGGCAGAGGCATTTTTTTAGTTTATATCAATTTTATGTGAGTTGACATCATGATGTAGGACGAGATCCTCAAATATATTTTGATTCAGGTTTACATCGAGCTTTATGCCAAAATCTCTGAATTTAACTATAACTATCTTTGCTAAAGTTGCAGGAACAAAAAGAATCTATTGCTACATATGAAAAGACAACCCCAAATGTCAAAATTTTATCTCCCAGATTTGCCAAATTCTGGAGATCAAGTCAGAAGAACTCCCAATTTTGGAAGATTCAATCAATTAAGTTAGAGAAATATCAACCTCTACATCTTAAAGTCTAGGATACAGATGGGTTCTAAAGGTGACTCCTCAAATGAGCGCTCCTCCTCACTCAACAAGGTGAACGAGTGAAAGAGCCCCATTAGTATGTCCAATGAAAAACTACCCCACTACAACTTAAGTCAAGACTCAAGTTCTAAAGGTCAAACTCAACAAATATGGTTGAGCTGGCACGCTCACCTCACTCAACAAGCCGTAAGAAAATATCGTGGTGAAAGAGCCCCTGCTCATCAGTCTAATGATGATAGCTGTTCAATCTCAAATCGAATCTAGCTTAGTGATTATAAGCAACCAAGATTCAAGAGATCTTTCTACTTGTTTGATGGGTTAAGACAATATGAGAAAACTCTCAATTCAGAGATGCCTCAAGTCAATCTTTATATTAGCCAAAGGTGATATTTCAATCTATTCTTAAATGATCTGATCAAGCTCAAAGCACAGATCAAAGCCAATCTCCTTAGCAAGTTTGTCAAAGCAGAAAGACAGGACCGATGAAGCAATTCCACAGTTCATACAAAGCCGATGGCCGAACTAAAGAAATTTCATAGTTATTCAGTCTGTTAAAATACACATTGTTAGACTGATAACTCAATATTGATCCTATATAAGCCGGAAGGTTGGGTCATCTGTATGTACCCTTCAAGGAGTCTGTCAAAGCAACAAGCATAGGATTCATAGCGTACATACACATCCTGACAAGTCGATATGGACAAATCAGGAAAGTCCTTCATCAAGTCCATCAAGCTTAAGGCTACGACAGAAAGAATTTCAAATCTGACCAAGCACAGATAAGTCGATTCCCCAACAGTGTCCTTCATCAAAATAAATAAACCAATTCCTCCACCAAACCCAACCAAGCATGAAGCTAGGGTTGGAGGAGACTCAAATCTGCAAGGACATAAAAGGAATAGATCTTCAACAAAGTCATTGAAGCAGAGAGTAGATTGTTAAGAACTCTTATCTATCCGATAAGTCGATTCTAACAAATCAATCAATCCTGTCATTTAGCATGTCCTAAATAAGGCATCATACTAATGAAAATCCAAAAAGCTCCATAAAGCAGTTGAAATGATCCAAGTTCTGTAGCTAGCACACAAATTAAACCCAAAAGTGCAAAGCATACAAATCAAGCCCAGAGTACAACTCAAAGCTGATCTTTTCATCAAATTCCTAAAAGAAAAAAGTATAGAAGTAATAGAGGAATGCTGATGTCCACTAATACAATAAGATGATACATGACTGATAAAAAAAAAGAAAAAAGAAGAAAAAAGTACATCATGGGAGCCTAGACTATAGCTCTTGAAACTATCAATGCTAGCATGCTTAAGCCAATTGTAAAGCATTAGTAGCTCCACCTGATCACCATAGACGATTAACGCCATCACGCTCTATAGCTCGAGCTCTCTTATCCTGCTCAACCAGAGCTCATGATCACGGAAATCAATCACCTAACCCAAGAAGCATCTATCGAACTCGATGGTCATGTCATAGCCGCACTCTCCTCAAACTCATCATGCATTAGGTCGTGGTCCCTATGAAGAGTGACCCAAAAAGCTCTATCAAGAGCTAGAGCCATCTCATGTGGTGGATCAAGTTCTCAAATCTCACACGGGATTTGGCCTATAGGAATGTCAATGGTAGCTATCGAACTCATAACCTACATCAGACACTGTAAGAAACAAATGAAAATAATCAACATGAAGCAGAGTAATAAATGTAAAGAAGTGCAGCTAAAAAATAAATAGAGGTAGAAAGCACATGAACATGATGAATCTGACTGAATCGGTGCATCTTAAGCGATATAATCCTCGGGGACCCTCACGATCTGATAAGCTCCAGGTCCATATGTTGGCTCAATAAAGGCCTCACTAGGCACGAAGTCTCTCACCTTAGAAGTCTCCCTAGGACAATGGATAGAGTCAGGCATAGTAGAGAAAAATGGCTCCATAGAAGGAGTAGCAAAATCTGAAGTGGTAGTATCAAAGGCTGACATGTGCGACGGCTCAACTCTAGAGTCCTCAATAATATCTCCAGTACTACCTGACACCTGTGGCACTTCATCAAAAGTCATAAACTTCAATGGAGGTCCTGCTGGCTACTAATAAAGCACTTGGGCGATCTAAGCCCTCTGTAATAGGAAGCACAAAAATGCAAAGCCATGTCACTATAAAGCCGGCTAAGAATAAATCCTCACTTAATCCCTGTAGGGCTAGAGAAGTCTCTCCTACTAATAAAATAGGCTCCACAATCTCCTCAGATAAGTAACTACCATCAGACACACCCAATCAAAAAGGATCATGTAGTGCTACAGTCTCTTTAGATAGAGCATAATCCTGTATGAAGCTCTGAATCCATGTACTCATAGGTAGTGCAACCCATGATCATCTAGAATGTCTTGATGCCCAGAAAGTCTGGTGATAGTGGTCTAGAAGATCAATATAAATAGAAGACATAGCTAGCCTACCCCGTCGATCACAATCATCTAAAGCCTGCCTATGAAATAACTCCTCATTTGGTGGAACACACTCCTCATAGCGATAACCAAATATAGGAAGACCTAACACAGCCTGTACGTCCAAAAGAGTGACTGTCAACTCCTCCGAGTCAATCCAACAAGTGTTACTTCTAGTATCCCAAAACTCCACTATTCCACGAGCCCAAGAAGAAGGCATACCCCCAAAGTCAAATAAAGATACATATATTTTCTCATAAACATCAGCTGTCTATAAAGTATCTTTGTGAGCCTATAGAACATACATAGCCCATGTGACATATCCATGTGAAGAGTAGGAATCCTGTCAATGGGGGAATCTTGAAGCAAATCTAATGAGCCCAGCTGTAGCTGACGGTGGCTCATAAGTCTAGACTGTCTCATCTGCTCAATGCTGTCAGAAGCAGGCTGTAAAATATCACAATATCTAGAACTAACTTGGGCAACTATGCTATCAAAAAAATTATAGTCCCCATACTTCAGCTTAAGGGTAGCCACCCAATCTATAGAATCCTCAAAAGCAAAGGAATCTGAAGTATAGTCAGGAAGTATGGGAGAGAGTGCGAAGCAACCTTGATAAAAATCACATCCTCGTAACATATCAGTGTGCTGCTCAATCCTATCCGTGATATAAAGATCTCCATGAGGATCATGTCTGTCAATCTCCCACCAAATAGCCTCCTCGCTAGGCTCAACAAGTGATAGATCATCAGGTTTTCTCTAGCTAAACATTCTCCTCTCAAGTGATAAGAGAAACAACACATAAAAATTTAAATGACAGCATAATAAAGCATCAAATAATAAAAAGGAGAGAATTATATTAAGAAGCAGTAACAAGAAGTGGAACAAAAAGGGAAGAAAGAAGAAAACCAAAGGTCAACCAGTTTTTAACAAACATGGCTCGCTCCATGCATGTATCACACTTGCTGGGGGGTATTTGTTGACCTCCATATATGTGACATAAGTCGAGTCAAGCCTATAAGTCTAATTCGATGGACTTTAGAAGTGACAGTGCATAAATCAGGGCTCAAAATGCATTAGACATCTCTAAAAATGGATGAAATGATCTCCGATCAACAAATGGACTTTACCATCGCCCTCGAAATATTGAAATTGGTCAAGATATAAATATTACATAATCTAGTGATCAACCCATCAAGTGATCGAGCTATCAATATGTCGACGCATATATCAGAGTCGGGAAGCAATGACGATGTTCGAATGACTTCTATTTATAAAATTGATCACATCGTTAGCTTTGAAACATTAAAATCTATCAAATGAGACTATCCGCATTCAATTTAGACGAGTTTGTGCATATGTTGACTAATCAGAAATGATAGCGTGCAAATCGAGGCCGAAGTACGTTGGACATCACCAAAATTAATCTAAATGACCTCCGATCGATGAACAGACTTCACCATCACATTCAAAACATCAAAACTAGTTATGATATAAATATTGCACAACTTGATGATCAACTGATCAAGCGCTCGAGTCATCAATGTGCTTGCACATATATCAAGATCATGAGGTACCGACACAAACCAAACGACCTTTGTTTGTGAAATTGATTGTGCCATTATCTTCAAAATGTTGAAATCTATCATGTAAGACTATTCACACTTCATTCGGATGAGTCTGCATGAATGTCGAGCGATCAAAAGCAGTGACACATATTTTGAGCTGAAATTGGCTCAATTTGATGCCGACTCAAACTAAATGGTCTCCGATCATGAAATAGACTGTGCCGTTGCGCTCAGAATATTAAAATACCCTTAAATTGGTATATACATTAACCATGTGATTTTATGGGCATAAAATTCAGATTAAAGCCATTTAATTAATTTAAAAATGAATTTAAAAATAAAATCTAACCTAAATCCCCAAATTCACTCGGTTCGACCCTAGCTCGTTGCCCACACCCCTCCCTTGCATGACTATTCTCCCTCACACAGCAAACCGAAGCCTCCTCCCTCACCCGACCCGAACCCGCACGGCTCCCTCAATCGTTCTTCTCCACGCACAGAATTAACGCCACAACCACTCCCTCCCTTCTCCAAACCGATCCCACTCTCTTCTCCAAACTGAAAGGCTTCTTCTTTAAGCTCATTCACACGTAGAAATAGCAACTCCATCTTCTCTCTGATTCCCTCTCCTCCTCCAGAAAACTGAGAGCCCTTTTTTTTCCCTCTTGGATTTTTTGGTTTTCCTCCTCACTCCAAAACTAAAGAAGAGAAAGGCAAACTCCTCCTTCTCCCTTCTTCTTCTTCTTTCCCTTCTTTCCTTTCCTTCTTCTTCCATTTCTGTCTCCAAACCAAAATTTATAGATTCCTTTTCTTCCCCTTTCTTCTTCTTTCTTCCTCATCTTCTTTCTTTCCCCCTCAAAAATCAAAATTGAAAATATCTTCCCTCTTTCCCTCACAAAGCTAATCCAAAATTCCTTTCTCCCTGCATTTCTCAATATGAAATTTCTCCCTTCTTTCCAAATCCAAATTTCACCGCAATCTCCTTCACCGCAACCAGAGAAGAACACCATCATGAGGCGGGTTATTCTTTTGGTTTCCAGCATCGCACTCCTTGCATTACTCTTCCAATCTTTGCTTCGCCACAACCAGAGAAGAACACCATCATGAGGTGGGTTCTTCGCTTGGTTTTCGGCAAACCTAACCCCATTTCCTTGCGGATCATTACAATGCACAGAAAGAACGAGTCAAAATATGTGGGATCAATGTGTGAATGTGAATATATACATGCTTGTGTTTCTTTATAGGTTTGAAGGCCTCGTCATGCTCATGAGGCTGATGAGATAAAATTATTGTTATTAAAGACACCGCTCACTCATGAGGGTGTACCGAGTAAGCCAACATCTGTTAGATATCGCTCCCCCTAGTTGAAATGATGCCAAAATTTCTTTAGAATCTTGTTACTTAGAAAAAAAATTAGAAAGTAACAGAATCGGCTTAAGAATGTCAAGCAATGAAACTTAAAACTAAAATTCAAATTAAAAACTCCAAACAAAAAGGGAGGAAAAATAATATACGACAAACACAAAAGTAAAATAAAAAAGGGGGTGAAAAGCACTTACAAAATTTATCTAAGCAGAGTTGAAAGACCACTAAAATTTCTAACCGCTCTCTTTCAAACAAATGGAATGGAATGTAAGACTCCCTCTTGGCCTTATTTATAGAAATTAGAAGGGTAGTGAAGGGCCCACTTTCAAAAGAAAAAGCAGGGGGAAAATGAATGTAAGAAAGTTTGAATAAAAAAGAGGCGGGAGGGTCATGAATGTAGGAAAGTTTGAACAAGTCCCCTACGTGAGTTGTAGCATAACTAACCTCAATGCAAGCACTTAAAATTTAGTTTTAATACCTAATTAAAGGCAAGCATTTGCATGGAGAGAACTTACAAATTTGAAGGTTGAATCGAAAAAAGAATGTATATATATATATATATATATATATATATATATATATATATATATATATATATATATATATATATATATATATATATATATATATATATATATATATAGGGGTCATGAATATAGGAAAGTTTGAACAAGTCCCCTACGTGAGTTGTAGCATAACTAACCTCAAAGCAAGCACTTAAAATTTTGGTATTTGAAGTTTTAGTTTTAATACCTAATTAAAAGCAAGCATTTGCATGGAGAGAACCTACAAATTTGAAGGTTGAATCGAAAAAGAATATATATATATATATATATATATATATATATATATATATATATATATATATATATATATATATATATATATATATATAGGTCTACTAGTAAGCTTGAAATATCTGGGGATGTTTCATAAAAATATATAGAAACCCATAATCTTATCTATGAAAATAAGAAACAAGTCAAATAAGAGACCTTCAAAAAGAGAAGGAATCAATTTAAATATTATACTCTATTGATTAACATAAGTCACTCTAAGGGGTAAAACTTCCTTTAAAATAACAAATTAAACCGTCTTTTGGATCTATAGCTTTGAAACGTGACGCCACCGGATATGCAATTCTTTGTACAAGGAGACAGAAGGTGACATTAAACTAAATGCTGCACGAATGAAGGAAATTTCTTTCAATACCAAAAGTAAGGTACTTCATTCTAAATCATGATTTTCAAAATCAACGAAATCACTAATTATGTGAAATTATCTAAGCTATAAATACGTGCATGTGTTCGGACATAGAGATTTAAAGTGTAAATTTTAATGTCTGAAAAGGTTGCACAGGCTAAGTTGAGATTAAATAAATACAAAATTTATCTCATAATTTGAACATAAAATTATCTGAATTATTAAGCACCCGCATGGGCCCTGACACTATGTTAAATACTTAAATTTAAGTATCTGAGGATGTTCTTGTGGTTTTTGTTTAGTCTTAGATTGATTGGGGTTAATAAAACCTAAAATCAATCATGAGAATTTCAACTTAGTGAAATATCGAAGCTAAGTCTATCATGTGACGGTAATCCCTCTCTAAAGCTAAATGGAGTTGACAGGATCTAAAGTTCTCAAATATATTCGTGTCAATCAATTAACTACCCCGATGTTGGCTGTGTTGAATGGTGATTTCAACCGGAGGGAATACTTTCATCAAAATGTGATTCTATTTTCAAATCAAATCAAACTCAAACTAAATATCAATATAAAAATAATTTAAATGTAACTCTATCATTAAAAGCTTAAAGAAAAATGCAATCTATCCACCTTCCATAATTATTTATCGGGGGTGACAAATTAAAAAAACTCTAGCTCACAAAGAAGCCAACTTCAAATCAAGTGTCCTATTATGTTCACTTTCAATCAATCTCACGTCAGTAAGGATCTGGCCCATATTCTCTGACTGTGTGGCTTGGCCAATAGGCTCCATAGATGATGTAGTTACGACCAGAGTCCTCTGATCGGGTGATTTGGCTAGTCAGGCTCCATTATATTATGATCACAATCGTAGCCCGTATGCTCTCCAATGGCTCTGCCCTTTGAGTTGTGAATCATAGGGTATACTTGATAGGGCAAACAGCCCTCTGTCAACTAAGGTAGACTTAAGCCTGTCTCCTTAGACAAACACCACCCCAGGTATATAAAGATTTCTTAGATGGCATAACCCATGTGTTGTTGATAAGGATCCTTCGGTCAGGTTGGGTCGACTACCTTCTTTGACTAAGTAAACTAGGGACCACGATTGCCTAGGATGATGAAACCATGGGATCTAGATCGGGCACGTCATCATTCCCTTAACCATCCAGTTTAAGTCGAAATGATGAATTTCATAATCTCAAATTCTAAAGTCTACATACTGCTACTATATGCTACACATTTAGCGATCTAATGACTAGTCTTAATCGAAAGTTTTCTCTCACTTATTGAGAAGGGTAATTAACTATAGGGGCTTGCGCCTATAGGAAACCTAGAACTAGATCTAAAGTCCTCACCAAATGAGAATGAAATCTATGGGTAGTGTCTTATCTACTATATAATCTACCTTTTAAAAATTACACTGACACTTTAAATTACTCACTTCAATTCAATTTATCGAGAGGTTGATGGAGAATTTTCAGAGCTCACAGATTTCTGGCGACTCCACTGGGGACAGGCTTCTCTTTCTATCTTTGGCTAGTCAAATTTAAGCTATAGTAGCAGTGGAGCATGATAAAATTGATATTTAAAATCAATCATCAATGAAATTAAATTTAAATCAATCATATTCTTATGACTAATCTATTTGTTCTGTATATCGATGGATTTTCGGTTATCATGTAGCTAGGTGTGCCAATTCGCTAACGCTTGTCAATCTGGGATGTTGGAGATACTATTCAATTTGATAGTGTAGACGTCTCAGCCATCACCGTTGTAAATAATCCTCCACCTGAAGCATCTGTATATTGTACACACCAACCTGTGCAATGGAAGAGGACAATTGGAATGGCCACTACTGTTATTAGGTTCCTTAAAAGAAAGCCTTTGCACTTAATAGATTGATTCATTTTGAGGCGCCAGTCATGAAGAGAACCTTCACTGGGTAGAAAGTTTCAGTTATACATATGAATGCGATAACCCTACTAGTTGAACCTTTCACACTAGGAAGGAATGATACTGAAGCCTCCTCTTCTGGAGGAAAATTGAGTAGAAGGAAAAGAAGGAGAAGAAATGTTGAACTATGAGCTCAACAATTACTGCCTGAATCACTAGCCATGTGACCAAACTTGATACCAGAAGCAAGTGTTTCAAGCCATAACAGGTTTGACAGCCTAAGATGGGTAAAGCAGAACAGCTCTACTGGTAAAATCAAATAGTCCTTCTGGACTTGACAAAGTTAGGTTTCAGCTTCTCTAGTGAGGAAACTCAAAACTGTACATGCAAGAGTGCAACGGGTCCTCAAAGTTGCTAAGGAGAAAGGACTGATGAAAATAAAATATCAAAGTCCTGTCATCAGGGAGGCTAGAGTTGCTGTTCTAAGGAAACCTTCTCCTACGACCCAAGCAAGATGTTAACTAATTCAAGTCCTGTATGGTGAGCATCGAGGCGTGACACTTAGACCACAGGTCTAAGAATTCACCATCAAAATATCTGGGAAAAAAAGTAAGCAGATTTCAAGGCCAAAGTTTTGAAGTGAAACTTCTTTAAAGAAAGATAACGACGTGACATCTAAACTATACTCTCATAAAATTCACTCTTTATGCGCTAGTATTAAAGGCTGAAGCAGTTCTATCACTTGAAGTTGAACTACCTTCGCTCTGAGAAGCCATTCAACACAATCTCACTCAAGATCAGAATGTCTGTCAATGGATGGAAGAGCTTGATGCATTTGATGAGGTCAGGCTCCAAGCTTAGAAAAATTTAGAAGTCCATCGAGCGAGAATGTATAAAGCATTCGATCATATAGTGCACCCTTGAACTTTTTAAGAAGAAGAAATGGTCCTAGTGTTGAGAAGATTAATTAATCCTCACCGCAAGATATGCAGTAAATTTCAGTCTAATTGGGAGAGCCCTTTTGTCATTGAAAAAATGTATCAAGGAGGGGCATACTAGCTCATTGACCTAAAAAGTGAAAGATCAATGCCTCTAATTAATGGTCGATACTTGAAAAAGTATTATACATGAGGAATATATTCCCGAAGTACAATAGAAATCCTCCTGCAAGACAGGGGGCATTTTTTTAGTATATCTATTTAGGTCGACATCACGCTTCATGCCGAGATCCCTAAATAAATATACTCACTCCAAATGAAAAAAGCATTTTTATAAAATTCCCCTATTACACAAGGGGAATTTTTAGATTTAGATACATAGATAAAATCAGTGTTGCATGTTAAAACCCTCTTAATAGCATATCAATTCAAATATTAATGTATTTGCATATTTTCAACTTGAAAGTTCTTATAAATGTGCTTTAGAATTCTCCTTGCAAGATAAGGGGCATTTTTAGTTTATATTAAGCTTATTTGAGTTGACGTCGTGTTATAAGGCTAGATCCTTGAATATATTCTGATTCAGGTTGACATCAAGCTTTACGCCAAAATCTTTGAATATACCCATAATCGTCATTGTTAAGTTGTAGGTTTCATACAGGAGCAAAAAGAATCTATTTCTACGCTTGAAAAGACAACCCTAAATGTCAAAATTTATCTCCCAGATTTGCCAAATTCAAGAGATCAAGTCAGAAAAACTCCTAATTTTGGAAGCTTCAATCAATTAAGTTGGAGAAATATCAACCTTTACATCCTTAAGTCTAGAACACATATGGGTTCTAAAGGTCGAACTCAATAAGTACACAAATGGCCAACTTGTTGACGCTCTCTTCACTCAACAAGCTACAAAAAAAGCTGTAGTAAAAGAGCCCTCGTTCGTCAATCTAAGAACAAAACCATGAACCCACTACAGCTTAAGTTGAAGACTTGCGTAGGTTCTAAAGGTTGAACTAAATAAGCCCTAATATAGCCTAGTTGCTGACGCTCTTCTCACTCAATAAGCCATAAGAAAAAGCTGCAGTGAAAGAGCCCTTGCTCATTAGTCCAATGATGATAGATGTTCAGTCTTAAACCAGATCTAGCTTAGTGATTACAAGCAACCAAGATCCAAGAGATCTTTTTACTTGATCGATAGATCAAGATAATCTGAGAAAACTCTCAATTCAGGGCTGCCTCAAATCAATCTATATATTACCCGTAGGGTGATATCTCAACTTATTCTCAAATGATCTGATCAAGCTCAAAGCATAGATCAAATCCAATCTCCTCATCAAGTCCGTCAAAGTAGAAAGCACAGGATCATGGAAGCAATTCCATAGTTCATACAATGCCGATGGATGAAAAAAAGGAATTTCATGGTTATTCAGTCTGTTAAAGCACAGCTTGCTAGACTGATAACTCAACATTGACCCTATATAAGCCAGAAGGCAGGGTCATCTGTATGCACCCTTCAATAAATCTATCAAAGCAGCAAGCATAGGATTCATGACGTACATACACTTTCTGACAAGTCAATATAGACAAATCAAGTCACTCCTTCATCAAGTCTATCAAGCTTAAAGCTAGGATAGAAGGAGTTTCAAATTCGACCAAGCACGGATAAACCAATTCCCTAGGGGAGCCCTTCATCAAAATAAATAAACCAATTCCTCCATCAAACCTAATCAAGCACAAAGCTAGAGTTGGAAGAGGCTCAAATCTGCATGAAAATAAAAGAAAGAGATCTTCAGCAAAGACATTAAAATAGAGAGTAGATGGTGTAAGAACTCTTATCTATCTGATAAGTTGATTCTAACAAATTGGTCAATCCCGTCATTTAGCATGTCTTGAATAAGGCATCATACTAATGACAAATCCTATCAAAAGCTTCGTAAGCTAGTGCAATCGAAGCTGAAATGATCCAAGTTCTATGGTCAGCCCAAAAGGTCAACCAATATTCAACAAATGTGACTTACTTCATGTGCGAATCATATTTTTGGGGGGCATTTATTGATCACCTCATATGTGTCATAAATCAAGACAAGCCCACAAGTTTAATTTGATGGCATTCGGAGGTAACAGTATGCAAATCGGGGCTTAAAATGCACTAGACGTCTCCAAAAATATTCAAAATGACCTCCGATCGATGAACGACTTCACCATCGTGTTTAGAATATCAAATTAGTTAAGATATAAATATTGTTTAATCTAATGATCAACCTATCAAGCGATCGAGCTATTAATGTGTTGATCTGCATATCATAGTTGCAAAGCTACGATGATGTTCGAATGACCTCCATTCATAAAATTGATCATGCCGTTAGCTTTGAAACATTGAAATTTATAAAATGAGACTATCCGTGCTCCATTCAGACTAGTCTATGTAGATGTAAAAAAATAAAAAATGACAACGCACAAATCAAGGCTAAAGTATGTTGGACGTCACCAAAATCAATCCAATTCACCTCCGATCGATGTATAGACATCTCCATTGCATTTAGAACGTCGAAACTAGCCAGGATATAAATATTATACAACTTGATGATCAACTAATTAAGCGCTCGAGTTGTCAACATGCTTGCACTCATATCAAAGTTAGAAGGTGTCGACACAAACCAAACAACCACCGTTCATGAAATTGATCACTCCATTAGCTTTGAAATATTGAAATCTATTAAGTAAGACTATTCACACTCAATTCGAACAAGTCTACAGAAATGTTGAGCAGTCAAAAGTGATGACGCATATTTTGAGCTGAAATTGACTCAATTTGACATCGACTCGAACTAAATGGCCTCCGATCATGAAATGGACTTAGTCATTGTGTTCGAAACATTGAAATAACCTTAAATTGGTATATATTGACCATGTGATTTTATCAGCATAAAATTCACATTAAAGTTATTTAATCAATTTAAAAATAAAATCTAACCTAAATCCCCAAATTCCCCAGTTAGCCTGCTTGTCGCACCCTCCCCTGGATTTGTTCTCCCTCACACAGCAAATTGAAGCCTCCTCCCTCACCCAATCCGAACCTGTGCACCTCCCTCAATCGTTCTTCTCGATGCGGCAACTGCTCCCTCCCTTCTCCAAACCAATCCCGCTCTCTTCTCCAAATCGAACAACTTTTTTCCTTCGGCTCATTCGCACATAGAAATGGGAACTCCCTCTTTTCTCTGATTCCCTCACCTCCAAACTGAAAAAGAGTAAGGTAAACTCCTCCTTCCTCTTCCCTTTCTTATTCTTTCTTTCTTCCCTTTCTTCTTCTTCTTTCTCTATTTCATTTCTTCCCTCATTTACACAAAACCAAAATTTCATCTTCCATTTCCTATCATTTCCACCAATACGAAAATCCCTGACTTTCCCTTAGCTGCATTCCTTCTTCTTCTTCTACTTTTCCTTTTTCTTTCTTTTTCTTTGTTCCCTGCCTTTCCCTTCTTCCTCTCCTTTCTTCCCTCGCCAAAATCTGAAGTTCTACCTTGCTAAAATTTTTTGGTATCTCCAAATTTGAATTTCCTACTTAGTTTCTTTGCAACCGGAGAAGAACACCATCATGAGGCGAGTTCTTCTTTCGGTTTTCAGCGTCACCCTTCTTGCATTACCCTTCTTATTTCATTTCACTGCAACCAGAGAAGAACACTGTCATGAGGCGAGTTCTTCTTCTAGTTTTTGTCCCCTTTTTGACCCTTCTCTTCATCATAATCGGAGAAGAACACTGTCATGAGGTAGGTTATTCTCTTGGTTTTTGGCATACCCAACCTCATTTCCTTCCCGATCATTGCAACATGCAGAAAGAATGAGTCAAAACATGTGGGATCAATGTGTGAATGTGAATATATACATGCTTGTGTTTCTTTGCAAGTTTGAAGGCTTCATCGTGCTCATGAGGGCGCGATGAGATGAAAAATTAGATACAGTGCTGCAAAACACCGCTCGTTATGCTCATGAGGGCATACCAAGTAAGCCAACATCTGTTAGATGTTGCTCCCCTTAGCCGAAATGCTGTCAAAATTTTGAATAAATTCTAGACTTAGAAAAAAAATGAAATGAATACACATACATTGTATTTCTTTCTGCAGGTTTCAAGACCCCGCTAATGCCCATTAGGGAGTAGTGGGTGTGAAGACAATTGTGGTGTTATAAGACACCACTCGCTATGCTCATTATGGCATACCAAGAAAGCCAAAATACTCGATATGGTTGAGGGAGGGCGCCAAAATTATGCCTGATTTTGGATTAAATTTGAGACTTAAGCAAATTTAAATGGAAATCATTTCAACTTAAATCAAATTAAAAAACACGATAAACATGAAAATGAACAGTAAATAATGGAGAATTCTTAAAGGAAACTAAATAAAACAAAGAGGAAACATAATACTACAGTAAACTACTTACTTTAAATGGAAGCAAGTTCCCTTCCTTTCTTCAAAATCCTTAAAGGCTATGAAGTTTTCTCTTCAAGCAAATAATGTGAAAAGTAAAACTCCCCCTCTTAGCTTTATTTATAGGAAAGGAAAGCCATCTTTGTGGGACCCACTTATAATTAAATTAACAACATGTGTGAAACATATCACAATAACCTTATTCCATGTTTGTTATCAAAATAAATGCAAGTGAAACTTAAGGAAGTTAATACTAAACTCATAATAAACTTGCAATAAATTTGATGTCTAATTTTCAAATAACTAAGAAATTTGATACGAAGTTAAGGATAAATCTAAATTGGGTATAACAACTCCTGTTGTAGAAAGCGTGAAGAGTCCTTAAATGATAAAATTAGAGAAGCTTGAAGCTTTCCTTTGGGTGAACTTCATACACATAAACTTGTATGAATACAACTGCATGAAGTATGCCCTCGCACATATCTTATAGCGGTCACTCCTTTAGGTCAAACATTCCAAAATACATGCAAATGCTTGAATGAAAATAAATTCATTACACATATCTAAAATGAATATATTCTTATTCAAAACTTGTACTAACTTTCAAATGATCATCGCTAGATTTGTAACACATCGTACAAGCGAATAGAAGGCGTTAGTTAAGGTATTCTTAAATAAACTCGCATGTGCCCTGACACTATATTGAATGCTTAAATTTAAGTGTCTAAGGATGCTACACGGGTTATTTTCCCGATTTAATCTTAGGACTGGGTCCGGGTTAACAAAATATAAAAATCTATAAGTGAAAAATCTGAGAAACTAATTATGTCATGTGATGGTAGATCTAATCCTCAATTAAGATCTAAATATAGTCGATAGGATCTAAAGTTCTCAAGTATTGTGATACTTCCATCAAAATGTGATTATAATTTCAAATCAAATTAACTCAAATTGAGTGTCAATCTAAAAACTACTTAAATGAAATTCAGTTATTACAAGATGAAAGAAAAATTCAATCTATCCACCTTCTGCAACTATTTGTTGGAGGTGACAAATTAAAAACACTCTCACTCACAAAGGAGCTAATGTCAAATCAAGTATTCTACTATATTCACTCTCAATCAATTTATTATCGTAGGGGCTGGCCCGATCTCAATTGGCCGAGGCTCCATAGATGATCGATTCGAGAGTCCCATGATGGTGGTTTGGCCATACTCCATTATATTATGATCGCGACCGTAGCTCATATGCTCCCAATAGCTATGCCTTTTGAGTTGTGAATCATAGGGTATACTTGATAGGGAAAACAGACCTCTGTCAGCTAAGGTAGACTTAAGATTATCTTCTTAGACAAACACCACCCCCAGGTCTACAAGAATTTCTTGGATGACGTAATCCATTTGTTATTGATAAGGATCCTTCGGTCAGGTTAGGTCGACTACCTCCTTTGACTAAGTAGACTAGGGACCACAACAACCCGGGATGACGGAACCATGAGATCTAGATCGGGTACGTCATCATTCCCCTAACCATTAGGCTTAAGCTAAAATGATTAATTTCATAAATTCTAAATTTTAAACTTCACATGTTGCTACTATACGCTACACATTAAGTGATCTAATGACTAACCTTAATTGAAAGTTGTCTCTCACTTACTAGGAAGGATAATTAACTATAGGGGCTTGCGCCTATAGGAAACTAGAAACTAGATCTAAAGTTCTCGTAAAATGCATATGAAATCTCTAGGTAGTGTCTTATCTACTATTCCATCTGCCTTTTAAAAATTACACTAACATCCAAATTCACACTCTCTTTAATTCAAATTTATCGAGAGGTCAGTGGTGAATTTCAGAGCCCACAAGTGCCAACAAGAATGCCAATATGCTATCCACAGAAATTGTGAAGAATGATGCATAAGCTTGGAATTTATATTGGAACTACTAAAAATAGAACTCAAATCTTTAACAGGATGTGGAGCCAAAGAAGTCCTCAAGCATCATGAAAAAGTGATAAGTTTATCACTAAAGGTCTTGGGTTCATCCGCAAATATCATCAACATAAAGCTTGTTATAATATAATAGAAGCTGAAATTCTTCTCACAAATGATGAAGAAGTAGAAGCCAAGCCTACACCTGAAGAACTCAAAGATGGTGAACAAATAGCAATTATGGATGAACTCAAAGAAATCAACCAAGGAGCTGAGGATAATCCCTATCCAACTTTTGTCAGTGCCCTTCTACTTGATGAAAAAGTTGAAGAGCTAAAAATGCTACTTTATGATTTCAGGGATTGCTTTGCTACATATAGGGATTGCTTTTGTGCTATAAAGATCTATCAGAGAGTGTCTCATTTCTGATCTTTTGGCATTGATCATTTTATGTATTGAGAGTAATTGTAAAGATCCTTGAAAAGAGACACTCTCCAATAGATCTTTTGGCATTAATCTTTATAGCCCAAAAGATACGTCACTATATGTTATCTCACAAAATTACTCTCATCTCAAGGATCGATCCGCTGAAGTATTTGATGACAAGACCAGCATTGATAGGTCACTTGGCAAGATGAGCAGTATTGCTTTTACAATTTGATATCACATATGTTCTGCAGAAAGCAATGAAGGGACAAGTCTTAATAGATTTTATACCTACACATCCCATCCTTGCAGACTCTTCTCTTAATGATGATTTGCCTTATGAGCAAATTATGATCATTCATGAAAGAGAAAAATCACAAATTTGGAAAATATACTTTGATGGAGCCTCATCGATCAAATAAGTCCAACCTCTAAAATTACTAAGGGGAAGAACAGGAATCGACATCATTTTCATTACACTAGAAGAAGGGATAATGAGAAGATCAAATGGGTTGACCGAGCCAAGAACTAATAATGAAGCCGAGTATTAAGCATTAGTGGCAGGTCTTGAAGAAATTATTTTAATAGGCATTCAAAATTTGCATATTTTTAGTAATTCTAAGCAATTTTCATAGGCATACAAAACTAATAATGAAGCCGATTGCTTAGCAAACTTAGCTAAAAAATGAAGTATGAATGGTGATTATGTCATGATTAGCATATTTACTCGACAAGTCCTAGATCCAACAAAGTATCAATCCCAGTAGGTAGAGGGGTTATCAAATTTGACATAGTAGGATGCGACTCAGGTTGCTCCTCATGCTCCCCAAAATCAACAAGGAGTTATACCAAGAAGAGCTAAGAATGATATCACCTCAAAAAAGCAGTGTGAAACTTTTATTATAAAAGAGCCACATGATTGGAGGTAACCCTTCATCGACTACTTTAAAGAAGGTAAATTAGTGAATAATAAACCACTGACAGCTCAAATCGAGAAGAGAATGTTGCACTATGCTTTCGTCCAAAACACTCTATATCGTAGATCCTTTGAACAAATGTGGCTATGATGCCTAAATGCAGATGACGCTAACAAAGTGATGGTTAAAGTTCATAAAGGACTTTGTGGTGCACATCAGTCAGGTCCCAAGATGGTAGTAAAGATCAAAAGGATGGGCTATTATTGGCCATCTATGGTGAGAGATTGTATCAATCATGCTAGGAGGTGCTATGAATATCAAGTACATGGGAATATAATCTACCAGCCTCCAAATTCACTACACCCAACAATAGCATCTTGACCATTCAAATGTTGGGGTGCATATGTATTTGGACCAATTGATCCACCGTCGTTAGCTGGACATTGCTTTATCCTGGCAGCGACTGACTATTTCTCTAAGTAGGCTAAAGCTACCCTATTTAAAGAAGTTACTGCTAACCGAGTGATCAACTTCTTCATGCATAATGTGGTCTATAGATTTGGAGTGTCGCGTCGAATAATTTTTGATAATGACACATCTTTCAAAAGTGTAAAGATTTATAGATTCGTCGATCGACATAAAATTGATTGGCGATACTCTTCAATATATAGCCCAAGAGCAAATGGTTTGGCGATGGCCTTCAATAAGACATTAGTTGAACTGATCAAGAAGATCCTAACTAAAAATAAGAAAGAATGACATACTAAACTAATAGAGGCACTATGAGTGTATCGAACCACCTACAAGATGCCGACTAAAGCCACTCCTTATTCATTGGTATTTGGAACTGAAGCAGTTCTTCTGCTTGAAGTTGAGTTACCTTCACTTCAGGTAGCCATCCAATATAATCTAACTGAAGATCAAAATGCTCATTTGAGAATGGATGAACTCAACATGCTCGATGAGGTTAGACTGCAAGCTCATCATAATCTGGAAGTTTATCATGCAAAGATGTCCAGGGCTTTTGACCATACGGTGCGGCCTCGAATATTTCAAAAATGAGAATTGGTCTTGGTGCTGAGAAGACCAATTATTTCCAATCAAAAATTTGGTGGCAAATTATAGCCTAACTGGGAAGGCCCTTTGTTATTGAGAAAGTGTACCAAGGATGGGCATACCAACTCATTGACCTAAAGGGTAAAAGACTAATGCCACTAATTAATGATCGATACTTGAAAAAGTATTATACATGAGGAATACATTCCCGAAGTACAATAGAAATCCCTCTACAAGATAGGGGTATTTTTTTAGTATAACTATTTAGGTCGACATCGTGCTTCATACTAAGAACTCTAAATAAGCATACTCACTCCAGATGAATAAACTTTTCTGTGAAAGTATAGATGAAAGCAATGTTACATGTTAAAACCCTCTTGAGAGCTTATTAATTCAAATATTGATGTATTTGCATATTTTCATCTTGAAAGTTCTTCTAAATGTGCTTTAGAATTCCTACTACAAGACAGGGGGCATTTTTAGTTTATGTTAAGTTTATTTAAGTTGATGTCGTGTTACAAGATGAGATCCTTGAATATATTCTGATTCAAGTTGACATTGAGCTTTACGCCAAAATATCTGAATATACTCATAATTATTGTTGTTAAGTTGTAGGTTCTTATAGGAACAAAAAGAATATATTGCTATGCATGAAAATACAACCCTAAATGTTAAGAAATTTATCTCCCAGATTCGCCAAAATTCTGGAGATCAAGTCAGAAAAACTCCTAATTTTGGAAGCTTCAATCAATTAAGTTGGAGAAACATCAACTTCTACATCCTGAAATCTAGGACACAGATGGGTTCTAAAGGTCAAACTCAATAAGCCCACAAATAGCCGAGTTGTTGATGCTCTCCTCACTCAATAAGATGCAAGAAAAGGCCACAGTGAAAGAGCCCCCGTTCATTAGTTCGATGACCAAACCACCAACCCACTATAGCTTAAGTTGAAGACTCGAGTAGGTTCTAAAGGTCTAACTCAACAAGCCCAAATGTGGCCGAGTTGCTGACGCTCTCCTCACTCAACAAGCCATAAGAAAAGGTCGTAATGAAAGAGCCCTTGCTCGTCAGTCCAATGATAATAGTTGTTCAATCTTAGACCAGATCTAGCTTAGTGATTACAAGTAACCAGGATCCAAGGGATCTTTCTACTTGATCGATAGATCAAGATAATCTGAGGAAAACTCTCAATTCAGAGTTTCCTCAAGTCAATCTTTATATTTCCTGCAGGGTGATATTTCAGTATATTCTCAAATGATCTGATCAAGCTCAAAGAATAGATCAAAGCTAATCTCCTCATCAAGTCCATCAAAGTAAAAAGCATAGGACTGAGGAAGAAATTCCATAGTCCATACAAAGCTGATGGCCAAACTAAAAGAATTTCATGGTTATGCAGTCTGTTAAAGAAAACATTGCTAGACTAATAACTCAACATAGACCTAGTATAAGCCAAAAGGTTGGGTCATCTGTATGTACCCTTCAATGAATCTGTCAAAGCAACAAGCACAGGATTCATGATGTACATACACTTCCTGACAAGTCGATATGGACAAATTAGGTCAATCCTTCATCAAGTTTGTCAAGCCTGAAGCTAGAACAGAATGAATTTCAAATCTGCCCAAACATGGATAAATTGATTCCCTAGCAGAGTCCTTCATCAAAACAAGCAGTCTAATTCCTTCATCAAACCCAACCAAGCATAAAGCTAGGGTGGGAGGAAACTCAAATCTGCAAGGATACAAAAGAAAGAGATCTTCAGCAAAGTCATTGAAGCAGAGAGTATATGGTGTAAGAACTCTAATCTATCTGACAAGTAGATCTTGATAAATTGGTCAAGCCCATCATTTAGTATATTCTAAATAAGGCATCATACTAATGACAAATCCTATCAAAGCTCCATAAGCTATTGCAATCAAAGCTGAAATGATCTAAGTTCTATAACCAGCTCAAAGGGTCAACCAATTTTCAACAAATGTGACTCGCTCTATGCGCGAATCACATTTTTTGGGTGGCATTTATTGACCTCCATATATGTGTCATTAGTTGATTCAAGCCCACATGTCAAATTCGACGGACTTTGGAGGTGACAGTACGCAAATTGGGGCTAAAAATATACTAGACGTCACTAAAAATGATCAAAATGACCTCTGATCGATGAACAGACTTCTCCATCGCATTCAGAATATCGAAACTAATCATAATATAAATATTGCATGATCTAAAGATCAACCGATCGAGCTATCAATGTGTCAACATGCATAATGAAGTCAAGAAGCTGTGACGATGTTCAAATGATCTCTGTTCATGAAATTGATCAGCCGTTAGCTTCAAATATTGAAAACTACTAAATGAGACTATCCATGCTCAATTCGGATGAGTATGTGCAAATGTCAAATGATTGAAAGTGATAATGCATAAATCAAGGTTAAAACGCACTCGACGTCGCCAAAATCAACCCAAATGACCTACGATCGATGAACAAACTTTTCCATCACAATCAAAACTTCAAAACTGGTCAGAATATAAATATTTTACAACTTGATTATCAATTTATCAAACAATCGAATCGTCAATGCACCTGCGCATATATCAAGGTCAGGAGGCACCAACATAAATCAAATGGCCTCTATTCATGAAATTGATTAAGCCATTTGCTTTGAAATATTGAAATCTATCAAGTAAGACTATTTGCACTCAATTCGGATGAGTTTGCATGAAAATCAAGTGGTTGAAAGTGACGACGCACATTTTGAGTTGAAATAGACTCAATTTGACGTCGACTTGAACCAAACGGCCTTCGATTGTGAAACAGACTGCGTCGATGCTTCTGAAATATTGAAAAAAAGCTAAGATTGATAAATATATATTTCCCATGAGATTTTATTGGTGTAAAATTTACATTAAAGTCAGTTAAGCAATACAAAAATTAATTTAACAACCTAAATCTAATCCTAGCCCTAAGTGACCCGACCCTAAATCTCTATTCCCCTAACCAGGTCGGATCAACATTCCTCATGAGGTTGCCCCTCTCCCACTCTCACGCCCTCCGCAGATCATTCGCTCCCTCTCTTCAACCACATGCAAGATTTCCCCTATTTTTTGATTTTCTTCCTGACCAAATAGAAGGCTCCTTCCATTTTCCCCTCTCCAATCCGAAACCTCTCTTCCACTTCCCTCTCCCCAACCAAAACGAGCAAGGCAAGTCTTCTTCTCCCTTCTCCTTCTTCTTTTTTTTTCTTTCTTTTCTTTCATCTTATTCCTTTTTCCAATCTAAAATTACTTCACCATTTTCTTTTTTTCTCTCCCCCTCCCAAACCGAAATTTCCTTTCTTCTTCTTCCTTCTCCTTCTCTTTCTTTTTCTTTCTTTTCTTTCTTTTCTTTCTTCTTCTTTCTTCTCCAATCCAAAATTACTTTTCCTTTTTGTTCTTTCTTTCTTTTTTCCTTCCCATTCTACCTAGCCGAAAATCCCCCCTTTTTTCATCCCTAGCTGAAACAATCTCCTTTGTTAAAATCTGCTATTCTACTTTGATGAAATTTGCAATCTCCCCTAGCCGAACCCTTCTAGTTGAATTCGCCTCACCAATCATTGCAAGTGCGCAAGAAAATAAGTTTGAATATGTGCGGTGCACAATTTGTGCATGTATATGAATGTAAATGTGGGGAATGGAAATATATGTGCTTGTGTCCTTTTTGCAGGTTCCAAACCCCGCTAATGCCTCATAGGGCATAGAGGGTGCGAGGAAATGTGAATGTGAAAATATATATATGCTTGTGTCTTTTTTATGCAGGTTTCAAGACCCCACTAATGTCCCATAGGACGTAGCGGGTGTGAAGATGGCTGTGGTGTCACAAGACACCACTTTTTATGCTAAATAGGGTGTACCGAGCAAGCCAAACAAATTGTTGATGTTGCTCTCCTAGTCGAAATTCTGTCAAAATTTCATCAGACTTTTTTTTCTAATCCCTATGTTTAAACACTAATGTAGATTTCAAGACCCCGCTAATGTCCCATAGGGCATAGTGGGTGTGAAGACGGTATGGTGTCGCAAGACACCACTCTCTACTCAATAAAAAGAAAGCCAAAACACTCGATGCAACACACATGGATGATGCCGGTGTCAAAAACTGAAATTCAGAACTTAAACAAATTCAAATTAAAATCATCTAAGCTTAAATAAATAAGAAAATACACGATAAATGTTAAAATGAATATAAAAAAGAGAAAAAATAGTTACAAAACTTATTTAAGCAAGTTGAAAGCCTTCCCGAAGTGCGAACTAAAATCCTTCCCCCTCTTTCTCAAGTACTCTAAACTCAAGCAAGTGCTCTCTCTTAGCCTTATTTAGAGTGATTTGAAAAAGTAATGAGGAACCCATTCTTATTTAAAATTAACTTCTTAATAAAGTGAGTTATCTTTTCATGTAAATTTCTCAAAATTAAACAAGCTTTAATTGGAACTTGGGGAGGCTAATATTAAACTCACAAGCTTTAAATTCTAATTCTCAAAGTGAGTTTTTTTCTCTTGTAAACTTCTCAAAATTAAACAAACTTTGATTGAAATTAGGGGAGGCAAAGACCAAGCTCATAAAGACATATAATAAGTTTGAAGTTTGACTTTTAAATAAACTTTAAACTTGATGTGGAATTTAAAATAAAGTCAAATCGGGTTCACTTTTATATGAAGACTGGATAATTCTCATAAGTGCAAGAATATTATTCGATAACTTTCTCAAAAGCATAACTTGTTGGCTTGCTGATAGTCATGAATGCTATATTTCAAGTTTACTTGGATTTGTATTTCAATACAAAACTAAATCATAAGAAATTTGTTGAGTGTTATGCTTATATATATAATAAAAAGGGGGAAGTCAAATGAAATTTATGAGAGAGCTATGAAGAAGTGAAATAACATGTTGGTAAGTATAGTTAAAGCTCCTTAATGAATAATTGAAAGATTCATACAAGAGCCGTTAATAGTTTGTTTCAAACTAATTAGAAGATAAATTCTTAAATAATAAAGAATTTGAACCTGCTCACAAACGAATTTGAAAACTTAAAGAATTGAAAATTTCAACAAGTAAACTAAGTGCGAGCAATATTTTAAATTACAATCTAAATCAAAACTCCACCAAATTCACAATGCATCGTACAAGCGAACAGAAGATGCTAAATAAGGCATTCTTTAATACACCCACATTGACCCTGATACTATGCTGAATGTTTAGATTCAAGTGTCTGAGGATGTTGCATGGGTTGCTTCCCAGTTTAGTCTTAGGATTGAGTCCAGGTTAACAAAATCTAAAAATCTATTATAGAAATTTCAACTTATTAAAATATCTGTGAAGCAAATTTTCTCATGTAATAGTAGATTTGATCCTCTGTTAGGAGCTAAGCAGAGTTGACTAGATCTAAAGTTCTCAAATACATTCGATTCAATCAATTAACTAACTACCCCGATGATAGTTGTGTTGAATGGTGATTTCAACCGGAGGAGATACTTCCATCAAAATGTGATTCTAAATTCAAATCAAATTAACTTAAATTGAGTGTCAATCTAAAAAATTATTTAAATGAAACTCTATCATTAAAAGTTTAAAATAAAACTTAATCTATCAATCATCCGCAATTATTTGTTGGAAGTGACAAATTAAGAAAACTCTAGCTCACAAAGGAGTCAATGTCAAATTAAGTGTTCTACTATGTTCACTCTTAATCAATCTCTTACCGATGGGGCGTGGCGTATCCTCCATTTGCGTGGCTTGGCGAGGCTCCCAGATGATGCATTTATAACCAGAGTCCTCTGATCAGGTGGCTTGGCCAATAAGGCTCTATTATATTACGCTCACGATCGTAGCCCGTATGCTCCCCAATGGCTCTGCTCTTTGAGTTGTGAATCATAGGGTATATTTGATAGGACAAACAACCCTCTGTTAGCTAAGGTAGACTTAAGATTGTCTCCTTAGACAAACACCATCCCAAGTCTATAATGATTTCTTGGACGACGTAACCCATGTCTTACTGATAAGGATCATTCGGTCACGTTGGGTCGACTACCTCCTCTGACTAAGTAAACTAGGGACCACGACAATCCAGGATGACAAAATCATGAGATCTAGATCAAGCACGTCATCATTCCCCCAACCATCCAGTTTAAGCTGAAACGATGAATTTCATGATCTTAAATTCTAAAACTCGACATACTGCTACTATATACTACGCATTTAGCGATCTAACGACTAGCCTTAATCGAAAGTTCTCTCTCAACATTGAGAGGGGTAATTAACTATAGGGCTTGCGCCTATAGGAAACGTAGAACCAGATCTACACTAAAATCTCACTCTCTTCAATTCATCATTTATCGAGAGGTCGGTGACGAATTTTCGGAGCCCACAATATAATTGGATAAGAATGATGACTTCTATTAAAAAATTGCATTTTATATTATTTTGTTTAATTTATTCTTCATGTATTCCTAAAAATTTAATTTAACTTATAAAAATATATTACCTATCACTTAATGCATCTACCGAGCTACAAAAAAAGTATTTATCACTATTAAGTATTGCGTATAAGAATATATTTATATAATGTTGAGGGGATCACTCATTCATTTTTTTCATTATTTAGTTGTAGAGGTGATGGATTAAAAAGGGATTAGTGGAGAGATTAATTATCATAGTTGGTACTATATAGAAGTATTTCTCTATTTGGTGGTCAATGACCTTTTTAAAAAATCATAATCATAGGAGGTCGATGATTGATGTGGTAGTTTGACATGGCTTAATTTTTAAATTAGGCCTAATTAATAATGAAATTAGCTAATTAATCCATTTAAAAAAAAATAAAATAGCCAAATATGACCAAAAATGATTTTTTTTTAAAAAAAATCAACTTAACAGCTCTCTTTTTTTGTCCATATCAGGCTCATCAGGTGTCAGATTTCTACGTGGTTGGTATCGTTGGAAAGGTAATAAAAAATTCTACAACTTTAATGTTGAGGTTTTTGACGAATCTTGAGTAGCGTTTTTATGTATGTATAAATTTTGAAGTGCAAAGTTATTATTATTTTTTTTGTCATAATACAAGGATTGTTGAATACATATAATTCCTTGGTAATATCAAACACTCTCAATATATTCTATATATAAAAAATAAAATTATTTTTTAAGAATAAGTAAACCCATTAAAGCTCAATTTATATATAGAATATATTGAGAGTGTTTGATATTACCAAGAAATTATATGTATTCAATAATCCTCAGATATTATAAAAAAAATGTCGAATAACTTTCATTTTCAACTTCAAAATTTATACATACAAAAAACTGCTACCCTACAGATTCAAAACCGACATTGAAGTTGTAAAATTTTATTACCTTCCAACGATATCACCACGCAGAAATGCGACACGATGATATAAAAAACGAAGTGTTAAGTTGATTTTAAAAAAATTTATTTATGCTCATGCCGACCGGGCTTAATCAAGTTATTTTAAATTTTTTTAAACGGGTTAATTAGCTAATTTCGTTATTAATTAGGGCTAATTTAAAAATTAAGCCGTTTGACATAGGATGCGAAAATTTTTTTCTTAATCTTCGATGATTGACAAGAAAAAAAATAGAAACGGTGATGAATATTAAAAAGAAATGAGGAAAATATTAGGGTTGGCAAAACAAATTTCTTTATCTTGGCTAAAACATATTTATTTCAAAGTATGACAATTAATAGTAATCTAATGAGAAATCTCACGAGATAGTTGAATGAACTTCTTCAATGGCGCACATCAATGGTTTCAATCTCATCATAAGTCATTTCAGCTATGTTGGTATCAACTTTGGTGATAATGCTCATGCAAAGAGCTTGTTTTATCGTTATCAAAAGAATTGGTTTGAAATTATAGCAGCTATTAGCAGTACATGTGACCTACGAAGCTGAAGTTCAATAATATATATAAATAATCTTAGTGAGAATATTAGGAAATGAAAATAACATGAAGGTGCTTCTTTTACTACTCTCTCTCTCTCTCTCTCTCTCTCTTATATATATATATATATATATATATATATATATATATATATATATATATAATCAACTCACAATACCTGACCTGGAATCATTAAAGAACCTAAAATACTTCCTTATAAATTAAATTTAAAGATGAGTTAGCTTGCACTCCCCTTTGTCGCATCTGTGCGGATTGAAGTGATTGCTGATTGGTCTCTGCAGAAAGTTAACGTTGGTTAATCTAGTTTATTGTTATAAGGATCGATAAAATAATTTTATAAAATGGTGGTTTTGGCCAAATCCTAAAGTACTGATGATAATGACTCTTTGGGAAATGGCCGATAAAGTCTGATTAGAAGAGTTAAAAGAGCTAACGTCAGTTCTATCTTTAATTGCTTTGCTACATAGTGGGATCATATTTTATTAAGCTATCCTTTACTTGCTACTTTGTGCTTTTAATAGGATTTTTTATAAATTAAATTGGCCTTTTCGAGCTAGATTTGTAATTTTCTTGCCTCAATCAATTGGTGATAATTATGTTCATCTTTTCAAAATAAAATATTATTAATGTACCATTAGAGTAAAATATATTCATCTACTTAGAGAGATGATGATTTTAATAACACCTTCTTGACCTCCATATATATGTCATAAGTCAAGTCAAGCGCACAAGTCGAATTCGACAGACTTGGGAAGTGACAATGCGCAAATCGGGGCTCAAAATGCAATGGATGTCGCCGAAAATAGTTGAAACGACTTCTGATCGACGAACGGCCCTCACCATCGCGTTCAAAATGTTGAAATTGACCAGAACATAAATATTGCACAATCTAATGATTAACCGATCAAGCGATCGAGCTGTCAATGCGCCTACATGTATATCGAAGTCGAGAAGTTGAGACGATGTCCAAACAACCTCCGTTCATAAAATTGATCATGTCGTTAGCTTCGAAATGTCAAAAACTACTAAATGAGACAATTCGTGTTCAATTCAGATGAGTCTGTGAAAATGTCGAAAGATCATGAGTGGCAGCACGCAAATTGAGGCTGAAATACACTGGACGTCACCAAAATAGACCCAAATGACCTCCGATCGATGAACGGACTTCACCATTGTGTTCAGAATGTCGAAACTGGTCGGAATATAAATATTGCACAACCTGATGATCAACTGATCGAGTTGTCAACACGTCGACACGTATATCGAGATCAAGAGGCGCCGACTTAAACCAAACGACCTCCATTCGTCAAATTGATTACGTCGTTAGCATCGAAACATCAAAAAATACCAAATTAGATTGTCCACGCTCAATTCAGACGAGTTTGTATAAATGTCAAATGATTGGAAATGACAATGCACAAAATCGAGGCTGAAATGCACTAGACGTAGCCAAAATCAACCCAAATGACCCCCGATCGACGAACGGACTTCGCCATCATGTTTAGAACATCGAAACTGGTTAGAATATAAATATTGCACAACTTGATGATCAACCGATCAAGCGATCGAGTTGTCAACGCGGATGTATATATATTGAGGTCAGGAGGTACCGACGCAAACCAAACGACCTCCGTTCATGAAATTGATTGCACTGTTAGTTTCGAAACAACAAAATCTATCAAGTAAGACTATTCGTACTCAATTCGGATAAGTCTACGCAAAAGTCGAGTAGTCGGAAATGATAACGTGCATTTTGGGCTAAAATTGACCCAATTTGACGCCGACTTGAACTAAATGGCCTTCGATTACGAAACGGATTGCGCAGTTGCATTCAGAACATTAAAAAAATCTTGAATCAATATATATATATATATATATCAACCCTATATTGAGGTCAGCGTAAAGTTCATATTAAAGCCGATTAAGCAATAAAAAAATATTATTTAAAAGCCCTACTTTCCTAACTAGCCCTAAATTCCCCTAACCCGGTCGGCTCGACCTCTTCATGCATGGCTCGCACGGCTCCGTCTCCATCTTCACGCACGAAGCCCTCGACCGAATGCCCATCCTCGTTCGAACACACATTCTTGCTCGGCCTCTCCTTCACGGGGAAATATTACGTCTAGAGTCCGCACGTAGCTTTACGTGCGGACTCCAATCGATACGACAGTGTAACACGCCAAAAAATGATGTAAGACTAAACGGCTTATTTTCCATGGTTTAGCCCGACCGACCCGACGATTTACCTGCTTAAACCTCGGGAACAAAATATCTCATCTGCTCGTATTCTTCGTAATACTACGGGCTTTTCGACGAAGAGAATTTCCTGAGCTCCCACTGTCGGTCGGCCAACCTCCGTCGTTCGATCACTGGCTTGGAGCTTCTAGCGAATTTCAAACTGAGGTATTCTGTTACACGAGGTATTTCTACATGCATTGCTGAACTTTGAAGATTTTAGGGTTTTCTCTGTCTTTGTCCATTACAATCCATCAATACGTGTTTCTAGGTTTATTTATGGCATATTTTTTTATATACTGCACTGTTGTACCTCTATACCTCAGACGCCCTCCGGATATTAGAGACGATTTTGTGCTATTTTTGTTGATTGTTCTACTGCACTCTCAAACCCAACAAGCATTCTCTATACTTTCTTGAGATTTTGCATTTTTTCACCCATTTTACCGTGGAGGGCATACTATGGCTAGAACTGCTCAATAACTGGAAGTTGTTTTTTTTGGTTTGGGTGTATTCTGTGGAGAAAATGAATGCACTGCACTCACTGCACTCTATACCTCTATACCTCTCAGTACCTCTGCACTGCACCTCCCGATGTTAGAGACGATTTTGGGCTATTTTCTTGATTGTTGTTGGTTGTTGAGACAATGTTTTCGCTATCTGGAAGTAGTTTAGAGGTTGTTTGGAAGCTAATTTAGATGCTTGTTTGCAAATGTACCTCTCAACCCCTCATCCTCCTGCTCTATACTTTCTTGAGATTTTGCATTTTTTCACCCATTTTTACCGTGGAGGGCATACTATGGCTAGAATCTGCTATGAATAATTGGGAAGTTGTGTTTTGTCTTTGGGTGTGTTCGTGGAGAAAATGAATCTGCACTCTGCACTGCACCTCTCAGTATCTCCTGCATCTCCCGATGTTAGAGATAATTTTGGGCTATTTTTCTTGATTGTTCTGGTGTTGTTGAGACAATGTTTATCTTATGTGGAAGTAGTTTAGAGGTTGTTTGGAAGCTAATTTATATGCTTGTTTGCAAATGTACTCTCCAACCCCTCTGCATTGCACTCTATACTTTCTTGAGATTTTGTATTTTTTTCAGTCCATTTTTTACCGTTTGGAGGGCATACTATGGCTAGAATCCATTATGAATAACTAGGAAGTTGTGTTTTGTTGGTTTGGGTGTGTTCTGTGGAGAAAATGAATTGCACCCTGTACCTCCTGCACTCTGTACCTCCTGCACTGCACTCCCGATGTTAGACGATTTTGGGCTATTTTTCTTGATTGTTCGGTCTGGTTGTTGAGACAATGTTTACTGCTACTGTGGAAGTAGTTTAGAGGTTGTTTGGAAGCTAATTTAGATGCTTGTTTGCAAATGTACTCCAACCCCTCAGAAGCTCTGCACTGTACTGCATCTCCCGATATTAAGGTGCTTGCAATCCATTATGTCGCTAATATTCGATTACCTTAACTTTATTTTGAAGTTCAGATGTCGCAAAAGGATAACGCTCTATGCCAGCCATCGAGCATTATTTGATAATATTACAGCTCGCTTCACTAGTGAAGTGACTGAAATATTGAAGCGGCTTCACTTGAACCAATTGTGACACTGATCAGAAGACTTCGGTTGCCATAACCTCTATCCTATCTTCGGGACATCGACAAGCCTTTTCTTGGGTGGGCGTGCATTTCTTTCACCGGATGAAGTAGTGGATGTCGGGATGCCAAACAGAGGGGAGAAAGTTTTATGGCAAATCCCCATTGTCAAAGATAGTTCACCGATTATAAGAATAAGCTCGAGCAATCGATAGCTCATTGCTCACGACACAGTTACATACGTTTTCTTATTTCAAATTTGTTCTTTGCATACCACAACTATAGAGTAGCTTCTAGTTTAATTGCCTACGCCGATAATATTGAGAAATTTGCTGAGTACAATTGGGCTGAAGCCATTTGGGCCTTCTTAGTGTCACAATTCAATGGCATTACAAGAAAGATACACGTACCTGGCTACATGAGTGGCTTTGTCCCTCTTCTTATGGTATGTTCGACCACATTATGTTTTACTTGATGTGAGCAATTTAACTGTATAAATTTTTGTTGTAGATCCGCACGATTATTAGATTAGCCGCCATTTTGCATACCAATATGTTGCGTTGGCCTAAAATAAAGTTTGCAGATGTTGCCTTCGATGATTTGGGAGGAGACCAGGTACATGACATTAGTTATGTTCATTCATTTCGGTGTAGTAATGCATTTACCTATGTTGTTTGTCGTCATATCTATCTTTGGATTAACACAGTCCGCTTCACGCTTGAGGACTTATTAGAAGAGGAGACCTGGCTCATTGAATCATCCTCTCATCCCCATCGAACTTCGACCATCCTGTCCAAACCGCTCCTACGATTCCGTATCTCTCCCAGATATTCCCCCAAGCGGTGTCAGCTTGCCTCTGCTACTACCCCCCAATCAAGGATCTGCAGAGATAGGTTATTTGCGGTTTGAGGAAGTTGAGGGAAGTTGTGGCATCCTACCATGCAAAGAAGAGAGAGGTCGGATGGCATTCATGCACAGATCGCTATTGAGTGTACCCTTGCTAAGAGTGCTTCCATCCCCAGCGGAGTGGAAGCTGCTACTGAAGGAGACCACCGGGGTATCTTCTCAGGAGACCTTCATAGTGGAAGCCCCTCCGGGAGTCTTGTGCCAGAGAAGCTCCGTCAGAGCTAGTCAGAGCTGGCCGAAGGGGAGGCTCCCACTGAGCATCCAACTGCTATCATCCCCTTCATTGGCAGCCTTGTACATGAAGATGAGGAAGAGGAAAGCTATGTTCTCTCCGCTAGGGTTACACACCTGCCAAGAGTGTCGCTCGATCCCCTCCACCCCACCTCCTCCACCCCACGAGCGTGCGTGTGTATTACGTTAATTTCATGAATAATGTGATACAATAGATGACTTGTTCGGTTTCACCCTTCGAATTAAGCGGTGATTTCTCCTCGATGAGCCATCAAAGGCTATCGTGGAGGAGCACCACCGGTGGGTTCTCGATTTTTAGATGACAATTGATATAGCTTTTACCAATTATTTTGCGGGCGATTGATGATTTCATGGATCGATTCGTCCAGCATACCGCCGCGTTCGATATCTCTGAGAAGTACTGCCTGTGGATTGTATGTCCCATTCCTTTACATTTCATGCTTACATTGGGTGAGTTACTCCTCCATCGGTTCTGTAATTCATTCTTGATATTCATGTATGTCATTGTCTAGATGTTATCGCATCCTGCGTAATTATGCAATATGGTTTGCTAAAAGAAAGCAAGATGTATATCCAAAGATGTCACTAGATAGTGCATCCGCCGAGCGCTTTACTCCCGCTATCCATAATCGACTGGACACTTTGTCGGTAATATGTTTTGGCGGTGGTCATTTTATGACTCATTGCCAAACCGACACATAAAGCCATTCTACCGAAATGGTATGCACTCTTCTTGGGGTTCTCTTGGGATCACACTAATACCTTATCCATCTTCGCGGATTAAATTCTGGCTCATATCGGCCATTATTTTGACAAAGAACCCAAGAAATGGCCGTTGAAACGGTGAGGTTGCCGCCCAGTCAAGTGTCGACGCGATGTTCATTTGCAAATACATGGAGGCTATCGAGAAGCCAACAATTAACTGGCTCAACAAGGACTGGACAAAAAATGAATAGATTTAGTCGACTTTGTTTATGCGATTTTGCTTGGCCTCAAAAAATACTTAAATAAAATTTGGATGCTTGAGTTGTTCTCGACACATTCTTAGGTAGGATAAAAGCTTTTGTTATTTCGGTTTATGTAGGATAATTCCGTTGTTCTCTGTATGCCATTCTATTTAGGCATGTTCATTTGCATTTGAGGTCGCTGAGTATGACGATTTTTTCCGTTTTTTTGGTATGTTTTCCGTGGAGCTCTTCCTACTCATGCGTTTGATAGTCGAGCCTCTTTGTCGCTTGCCTATGATGTTTCAACTGGTTTTTTGGTTGGTGGTTTTGAGGTGATACAACAGACATGATGAGACTAAGTTTCTTATGGAATTTTATATTCTCTTTTGCGATTTATGAGCTCCTCCATAGTTGTTAAGTGGTTGCAACGAGGATCTCGATTGATGGTTCTGCGGTTGGTTTTTTTCTTCCCTTGTGGAGTTTTGGTATTGATCCTTGTGAGTATAATTGGGTTCTGTGCTGAATTTCTTCCTTCCTCAATCATATTCGAAGTTTTTTGTATATTTTTGTGGGAAATGGATGGTGTCTCTATGGTTTTACTCTTGATCCTTCACCTTCCTCCATTGGATGGCGACCAACCTGGGAGCTCATCTTGGTTGGTGTTTTTGATAAATCGCACTGTCCCCAGTCCGCACTGATATATATGTTCTTGATGTTGTTATTTAAATTTAACCCTTATCGATTTCTTTCTAGTTGTTATTCGTAATTCTTTTGGAATGAAATTTGCTACAAAAAAAAAACTTTATGTAGCTGGTTGTTCAAATCATGGTATTGAGGCAATTTTCGCTCGACGATTTTGGAGATTCTGGTATTTGTACTCTCTGGTGTTTTGTTTCACTTTCTGCTTTGTTCGTAACATGGTAACTAAATCCCAACCAAGCAATAAGGTGGGCTCGATGAATTTGGAGATTTCGATAGATGTATCTCTATACCTCTCAGACTGCATTCCTCACTCACTGCACTCTGCATTCCCTGCACTCAGACTGCACTCCTGCATCTATGCCCCCCTGCATACGCATCACTCTCCTCACACTCATTCTGCACCCTCACTCTGCACTGCACTACTGCACTTTGTCTATGCAAATTTAATAGACAATTTTTATGCAAATTAAAGATTTATTTCTCCAATACTTTCTTATATTTAAAAACAATATATTTTATTTTTAAAAAGTCAGTCTTGATGATAGTAAATGTTTAAACTAAATATTTATTAATTTTATGGTTTAGTTGCATAGCCTTCTATGCCAGCATTTTGAGCTCCACAATAGACTTATTGAATACATATCGAATTGAATATTGTGCTCATCACTGTGACAATGCCAGGGTTTATATCAAGGATGCAGAAAGGCTGCAAATGGTCAATTTTCTCTTCTTTTTTGTTTGTTTTTTTGTATGTACATTTGGTTAAATGCTTGATGACGATATTTTTGTTCTGAACGTGTTTTCAAATACATGGTTATGGTATTTCTTATTAGAATTTAATTGAATATATGTTTTAACCATTTAATATATGTTCCATATGAGAGAAATGGTAAATAGTATTTTTATAATCAAAGCGAGGCAAAAAATAACCTTAAATACATGAAATGCATCTAGTTGGATGCTTCTGCTTTTATCCTGAGCATAGAAATAAATTCATTAGTTTGTGAGAAAATATGTTTAAAAAAAAACATACAATACAATTCGAGAAAATCTGAATTCTATCTAAATATTACATACATAGAATACAATTCTTTTCTAATATAGCATTTTTTTCATGTATAAAATAATGTATTTTATTTTAAAAGATAATGATGATGATATTTAATGATGTAATATTAAAGATTTGATGTACTACTTATATAAATATTAATATTTTTGAGTTGGATATGTAAATGAATGAGAATTGTGTGACATGCATGTACATGTAAAATTTAGTCTCACATAAAAAAAGTCGAAAAGGTTAGTTTTGAATGATAGCATTTCGGAAACGAACTCAATGGAAGAATAGAAAACACCAGCAGTGAGAGGATGAGGAATTAGATAGGTAAATGTAAATCAACGCATGAGAATTTGATCGTTCAAGCAACATATCCATTACATGAGAATTTGACCGTTCAAGCAACATATCTCCCAAAAGTCAATCATTACAATGCTGTATAGATAAACTTAACTAATAAGAATGGATTACAATAATTTAGAATCTACCAATATGCAACATAAAAAACAAATGTATGAGATATAAGCACGACGCTGAGAGCTTGTCTAGCTGTAACATAGTTGGAAGATGATAGCAACTTCTCATTAAACTCAAAAATCGAAATAAAGGAAGTGGTTTAAACAAGATCATAAATCATTGCGATTGATGAAATCTAAATCATTGTGATTGATTGAATCAACATGAGATTCATAAATTAACTTGGAACAATCTCAATTTTTTCTCTCCTTTTTTTTTTGGAGATCATGACTTATTTCATAATAACGAAATTTGGACACATCCTTCAAGAAAAATGACATATTGGTTTGTTATTTAACTTTAAGAATCTAATGCCAATTTAAGAGAACAAAGCAACCATAAAATCATTCTACAAAAGAAAAGGAGGCATGAACACTAGACCTACAAAACAATCAAATATTAAACCTCATCAGGCTATAGAGTTAAACAATTCTTCACCAAATAAGTTCTAGACTTAAAAATAACAAAAATTTGAGAAGACATTAAGGAAAAATTATGCAGTTTCACTTACAAAAAATGATAGATTAAAAGTGAAAAGAAGAATTCTTGAGTTATGAAATGAACGACAAAAAAATACAAGGATTATGACTAAAACGAGCAAAATGAAATTAAAAAAATGCCTTCTTGGATAATATCATGCTTCAAAATGCAATAATATCCATCATGAGCTTAGTGTACCCTTCAAAGATGTTGGTTGATTGATGAGGTCGAATTGAATTCGTGGTACAACATCGTAGTAATGGTACAACATCTTAGTAATGGATGAATGTTTGGCGGCGTCAATGTGCAATATTCTAGGCTTACAAAAGCACGGGGCATAAGTAGAGTCAGCGGTGGCGCATCCCGTTCTACGACTCTCGGACTTCACTTTTGTTTCTAAGACAAGAAAATATAATGAATTAAATATTTAGAACCTATAAGTAATAACATCGAGGCAAGTAGGATAAGTACTTGTGGATTTTTTGGATTTCTCCCAATAAGCATTGAGCCTTGCGTTGGAAACACCCTTTGGACGTCTCTTGATTGGATCCTTCAAACTGTCTTATCCTTAGGCGATGATGTGGTCGCCTTCTTCCTCTTAACGATCTCAAGCGGTGGAGAATTCCCACTTATTACGAGTCCACTTCATCAGATAGTCACTTAAGAGATGCAAGCATGTAATCCTCAGCAATCTTATTACCCTGTGCTCGGGAGCTAATTTGATATGCATATCGACTTATATGGTTCCTGAAAACAATGCCAGTTCCATCTCTGCTCTCCACATTTACTAACCTTCTATATGAATCATCGATGTAGATGTCCCTCTTTGCTCTGGTAGACCACCGCATGAGGAGGTACTTATCCGGAATGCGCAGTACATCATTCTGGCTAAGAACTCTAATGCGGTGTACAAAGTATGCCCATCATTTCAAATTTGCAACTACAAGAAATATCCATAGTAGACACATCAAAGTGGACAATCCAGTTTTGGATGCATTCTTCTTCTCTAAGTTCCTCACCAAGTACTCCATGGGCCTATCATCGGCGTGATAATCCCCAACTCCATGCAATTCTTCTTGAACATAGAGTAAAGCTTCCTTGTATAAAACAAAGCGACTTGCTTAAGAATTGGACTACTCCTCAAGAACAATTCTGGATACACTTGAAGTCTTCATCATGTTCATTTCGGCGCCATATTTTCATCACCTTCTCCAATCCCAAGAAACAATCTGTCAGTGAACTTGTTGGCTTTGAAATACCATGACACACACTATTTGTGGCCTCACTACGCTGAGTGGACAACATGCCAATACAAAATTTATCTTTGTTGAATCGTGGACCATTTACGCCTAATTTTGTAAAGTTCAGATAGCCAAGCATGATCATACAGATTGCCCTCCTCTAGCATGGCAGACCAAGCATTCTCAAACTCATCCTCTATGTCACATTTGCTCATGCATGCATAGAATAGCCCTTGAACTCTCTTGTTACTACTAAAACAATGGACCTTGGAGGGGGCTTTCTTTGAGATATGCCATTGGCACAACCTATGACGCTTATGCAGTAGTACATTCTCGATAGTTCTCGCCATAGCCTGATCTTGATCAGTAAATATCGTTATAGGATGCCTTCCACCCATCAACCAAAGAAATGTCCGGAATAACCATGTGAATGACTCGATGGTCTCTTAGACAAAAGGCTACTCGAATAAGGCGTTTTGCCAATGATGATTCACTCCAAGAGTGGGGCACAGACAAGATTATATTTATTGAGCCGATAGCTAGTATCAAAAATTATCACATCCCCAAAACAATCAAATTCAACCCTAGATATACCATTGCTCCAAAAAAACTCACCAAGCAATCAGATGCATCAACTTTGAACATCCCATGCAAACATCGTCCATTTTGTCTTTCCTTGAGCAGTATTAATTCGTTGCTATCACCACTTGCAATCCGTGACGCTCTTTTCGGATGAAATTGAAAGCATCTCTTTTGGTGAATCCAATATTCTCTACCCCACCAACTTCCTTAGCTAGATAGGCGGACTATGACCTCGTCATCGTCTTCCGATGCCTTTTCGCGAATGCATCACATGCGATCGAAGATCTGATCGATCTTTGCCGTGAATGATTATGGCTCTATATATTTTTAACCAATTCCCCTCCAAATCCACAGTCGAATCATCGTGACAACCACTCCTCGTGCTTTTCTTGAATTTTGTTATATGGTTTAGATTGTGGTTTTTCCACGCTTTTGCTAAAATCTCGATTTCAATTTCTTAGAGTTTGGCCAATAACTTGTATGGTCTTTTCTAACGTCGGTTTGATGCGATAATCACGCGATTGCATAAGCTTGGTTTCATTATGCACTGTGATACTAATTTGGGTCATTAGATAAAACAACTTCATCATCGCATTGCTCATTCACCACATTCATCTGAAAACATAGAGTCCAAGCAGTTCACAGATAATAGAGAATGCAGATGAAAGCGAGTACAGAGAGCATAGGCACGTTAGTCCAGTATAGACATAAAAAATACCCAAAAAATCATTGAGCGACCACCAAGTTGCAGCCAGATGAGAGATGAGGAGTACGGAGGGTATAAGTGAGAAGGTATAGAGATACAGAGATGCAGGTATAAGCAAGGTATAGAGGTATAGAAGGTATGGCCGGTCGATGAGGAGAGCAGGCGGTCTGAGATGCAGGAATGGCAGGTATGAGAAGGTATAGAGGTATAGAAGGTATAGAAGACAGGGGAATGCAGTGAGACAGAGTGCAGAGAGGTACGAGGATGAGTGCAGAGATGAGGATGCAGGAGTGAGGTAGAGGATGCAGAGTACAGAGGTGCAAATCTCTAAAATTGAATACCATCATTGCTTTGATTGGGATTTAGTTACCATGATCGAACAAGCTGAGTGAAACAAAGCTGGAAAAAATCGTCACACTAAAGACACTACGGAGTACATATGTAAAAAAGCACTAAAAATTAATCAAACGACCACCAATTTCCTCTTGAAGGATTACATTGAATATGTTTTCTCCGAACTTTACAAAAAATCATGAAAAATAAATATGAATCTGAGTAAGGATTACAACTCCTTAAAAGATTAGATCCATTTTATTTCGACATCATCATTTATTTCCTCAACGCCTCCATTTCAGATTCATTCTCCTTCTTCATAGCTCTTTCAGAATGCTCTCACGCAAATAAAAAAAATCACCGCCCCAAATGAAGATATTTTAATTTTTCAGCGCATATACTCATTCCCCTTGATTGGTCGGGCAGCTAAACCGTGAAAAATAGCGCCATTTCCGTCTTACGTCATTTTTTTACATTATGTCGCATCATGCGATTGAGTCCATGCGTAAAGCTACGTCACTCGACGTATTTTCCTCCTTCACGCAACTCACTCACGTTCCCTCTTCTTCCCTTCTTCTTCTTGTCAATCGCAAGCCACAAAAGCTTCTTCCCTCCAAACCGAACCGACCTCCTCTCATTTTTCTCTCGTCAAAAAACTGCAAGACAAATCGTTCTTTCCCTCTACCTCATCCAAATTGCAGGCAACTTCCCTTCCTCTCCTCTCCAACCACAAGAAAGGGTAAGGTTTTCCACTCTCCTTCCTCTTCTTCCACTCTTCTTCCACTTCTTCCACCAAAACTTCCCAAAATTGAAAATCCCCTCTTCGATTTTCCTTTTTTTCTTCCCTTCTCTTCACCAAACTAAAAATCACTTCCTCTTACCCTCATTTCTTCCAATCTGAAAATTCCCCTTCCAATTCCTTTTGCCGCAATCAGAGAGGAACACCGTCATTAGGGAGGTTCTTCTCTTAGTTTCTGGCATCTCCTTCTCCATCTCCTTTCGACCATTCTTTTCTTGCAGTAGAGGCAACTCCATCATCTTCTTACGGCAATTCCCCATTTATTTCCTTTACGACTTCACCTTATTCTAGGCTAAAAAAAGAAGAAATGATTCAAATATGGAAATGCAATTGTATCATTGTGATTGAAAGTGAATATGTGAACAAATGTGTGAACTTGTATATGCGAATGCTTGCCATTTTGCAGGTTTGAAGGTCTCATCACGCTCATTAAGGCGTGACGAGATTAAAAATTAGCTACGGTGTTGCAAGACACCGCTCGTTATACTCATTAGGGTATACCAAGTAAGCCAACATCTGTTAGATGTCGTTTCCCCTAGTCGAAATGCTGCCGAAATTTTGTCAAATTTTCGGACTTAGAAAAAGATAGAATCAAGATTCATTTAAGAAAAAAAACATGAAAAATAAAATAAATAATGAAACAATATGAAATTAAAATTGCATTAAACAAGTCAAATGAATATACAAAATAAATGTAAATGTGAGCATAAGAAAAAGGGGATTATTTATAAAGTCTTTTCTTTATTACTTATAATTGAAATGATTTTCAAGATGACCACGAGATGAATTTAAAAGAGATTAAATAATTCATAAGTGAATTTGAGTGGAGATTCAATGATTCATAAATAAATTAAATGCTATGCTTCAAACAAAAAATAGATAATTGAACTCAATTAGATCGATAAATTTGAAGTAAAGTAATGTTTGAGTTTCATTGATATATATATATATATATATATATATATATATATATATATATATATATATATATATATATATATATATATATAAAATTAACCTTGTGACATTATGCCTCACATAATTTCAGAGAAGATTTGATCTAAACATTGAAAATTTCTTATGAATTGAAACATAGACTTCAAGCATGGAATTCAAATGAAATTTTTAACTGATCTCAATAGAATTCCATGAAATCTGAAAGCTTAACTTCAAGAGATAAAATGAATAGAAATTGTTCACAAACAAATTGGTATTAAGCTCCATAATTTGGTTTAAAAATGAAAGCTTAATTAAATGAGTCATTGGTAAATGTGAATGGTTAGATCATTTGGTGATTCATTAAAGAATTTTAAAAGAAAAGAAAGGAGTATTATTTGCAATACGTTTGAAATATTTATATTATTCATAAATGAAACTCCTTATGTCTATGAGGATGAATAAAGCTTTTCATTGAATGTTTCCAAGTGTAATTAATGAAGAATCAAATAAAAATGATTCTACATTTGTATAAATACAAAATTAAATATTAAAATAACACAATGCCACCAGATTCGCAATACATCGTACAAGCAAACAGAAGGCGTTAATTAAGGCATTCTTAAATATATCTACATGGGCCCCGACACTACGCTGAATGCTTAAATTTAAGTGTCTGAGGATGCTGCACAGGTTGTTTTCCGATTTAGTCTTAAGACTAGGTCTAGGTTAACAAAACTTAAAAATCAATTATAAAAGTTTCAACTTAGTAAAATATCCATTACGTGTGACAATGATCGATCCTCCAGAGCTAAACAGAGTTGACAGGTCTAAAGTTCTCAAATATATTCAATTCAATTAATTAACTATCTCGATGATGACTGTGTTGAATGGTGATTTCAACCGGAGGAGATACTTCCATCATAATGTGATTCTAATTTCAAATCAAATTAACTCAAATTAAGCATCAATCTAAAAATTGCTCAAATAAAATTTAATCTTTGAAAGCTTAAAGCAAATTCTATTCAATCCACCTTTCACAATAGTTTATTGAAAGTGACAAATTAAGAAAACTCTAGCTCACAAAAGAGACAATGTCAAATCAAATGTTATGCTATGTTCACTCTCAATCAATCTCATGCTAGTAAGGATGTGGCCCATGTTCTCTGACTATGTGGCTTAGCCGGTAGGCTCCACAGATAGTGCAGTTATGACCAGAGTCCTATGATCTGGTGGTTTGGCCGTATGCTCTTAATGGGTTTGCCCTTTGAGTTATGAATCATAGGGTACACTCGATAGGGCAAAATGACCTCTATCAGCTAAGGTAGATTTAAGATTGCCTTCTTAGATAAACACCACCCCAGGTTTACAAGAGTTTCTTGGACAACGTAACCCATGTGTTGCTGATAAGGATCCTTCGGTCATGTTGGGTTGACTACCTCCTCTGACTAAGTAGACTAGGGACCACGACAGCCCGGGATGACAAAACCATGGGATCTAGATTGGGCACATCATCATTCCCCCAACCATCCACTTCAAGTTAAAATGATGAATTTCATATATTTATAAATTTTAAAACTCCACATGCTGTTACTATACGCTACGCATTTAGCGATCTAACGAATAGCCTTATCGAAAGTTTTCTCTCAGCATTGGGAGGGGTAATTAACTATAGGGGCTTCCGCCTATTGGAAACTTAGAACCAGATCTAAAGTCTTCACAAAATGAGGGTGAAATATCTGGATAGTGTCTTATCTACTATTCCATCTTCCTTCTGAAAATTACACCAACATTTCAAACCATACTCTTTTCAATATGTCGATAGGTCGGTGGCGAATTTTTGGAGCCCATAGATTTCAAGCGACTCCGCTGGGGACATGATTCTCTTTCCATCTTTGACTAGTGATATACAAGCTACAGTAACAATAAAATTTTTAAAAATTCAAAACAAAAACTGGTGATTTAAATGTGTAATAAATTCAAATTACTAATGTACGAGGCTCTATGTCGAATGAATTATTATATAGAGTATATTTTTATTACACAATTATTTTGTTCTGTAGTACATCTACATTTTGAAAGAATGAGGTGAAATAATAATTACTAATTACTAATCCTCATCTTTCACTTTTGTAGAATGGATCTACAGAGCACTCCTTTGTTCTAGGCGTGAACATCACGCCACCAATCATCAACACAGGAGATGTTTGAGCAGTCATTCAATTTGGTAGCATGAATTTTCCAACTATCGTAGCTACAACTCCTTAAGTACCCACCCATGGTATACTCATCCGAGGCCATGCTGGAAGGCCTCAAGTTACTGAAGCTCCTACTAGCTATGTTCGTCAATTAGTTCAGCAGCCAACCACTGTTAAGGAGTTCTCCCGACAAAGAACTTCTATTTTTAAAAGACTAGGTCAATCTAAAGCCCCTGTGATGAAAAGAATTGTTAGTGAGCAAACTGTGTCTTTAATGCCTCATGGTACAATTGCTTCACCGATTGAACCTTTCGTACCTAGTAAGCATGATCATGAAGCTTCCTCATCAGAAAGCAAATTAACCAGAACGTAGATAAGAAGAAGAAATATTGAGCTAAGGGCTCAGCAGATCTCATTCAAATGACCTAGTGAACAAGCAATATCACCACCAGAAGCGAGTATTCCTACTCATAACAACTTTGATAATCTAAAGTGGGTAAAAGGGAATAGCTCTACTGGTGAAGTAAAGCAGTCTTTCAAGACCCAACAATGTTAAGCTCCGCTACCACAGAGGAGACAGTCTAAAACACTGTCTTCTAGAATACATAAAGTTCTTAAAGTAGCTAAGGAAAGAGGCTTGATGAAAAGAAAGTTTTAGAGGCCTGTAGTGATTGAAAATATTGAAGCTCCACCAAGAAGGTTGCCATCTCTTATGGTAACCAGTGATCGAGCCAAGTATGCTTTGCATGGTTAGCATCAGAGCGTGACACTTGGATCACATGTCTAAGAATTTGCTGCCAAAAGATCCCATTGAAAAGCTAAGTAGATATAGAGGCCAAGGCCCCATAACAAAATTTTGAAGATAGAAAGAGGTGTGAGAACTGATGCACACATTCAGAAATCCACCTCAAACATAACTTATCAAAAGTAGATACCTAAAAGATGGGATATCACTGATGGAATACATGATGGTCAACACCCTGGGGAATCCTTTAGGGGATCCCATCATCGATCAGATTAACCCTCATAAGAGAAGGTTTACTTTGATTGCAATCCTTTAATGGAAGAAGTGTTTGTTCCGCACATTGAACCAGAGATCCACTAGAAACGTTGATAAAAAATTCACGTGCAAAAAGAAGGTGATGGAGAGGGCACTATGGAAGTAGAAGTTATCTATATGGTCAAGGATATAGATAAACTTTCCGCTCAGCACCATCAGCAATAACATGGATCCAGGGAATCAGAACCTAAATTCGGCATTTATGAAGAAAAGTCTTCACAGAAGCAAGTAGAGGACGAATCTTCAATCTCTACTGAAGAAGAAGAAGAAGAAGATCAAAATGAGAAAGAGATCATGGGTGTTAAAGCTATTTATATGGTTGAACCAAGAAATGATCAGCCTGGTACACGCTTTTATAATCAACGACATCTTTCAGCCCTAGCAACAACTGCCCCTGCAAATGCAAAAGAAGAAGGACAACCAAGCTCTTCCCCTGAAGATGAGAAAAGAGTAGAACAACAAAAAGAAATAGAGAAAGAAGAAGTGCCTATACTTATTGATGTCGTGGCGCTAGCTAGAGAGCAGAGAAATCGACATGGAATCAAAGATAAAGAAATTTGACGGTACCAAGATGAATGACATGATGGTACAAATGAATATCATGATGAAGATGTTGCAGAAGAATACCACATCAAATATAACACATATTTTGTCTGCTAATCAACATGTAGCTAATAATACAACCTCTATACCACCAATTACTCTAGTACCTCAAGTTCCTACAGTACATGCTACACATGAAGCTAGGAATGAAGTTAATCAATTACTTCTTCAGTCGATAATTCAAAATCTAGCTAGCACACTGGGAACGGTAACAGTTGCTCAACTAGAAACAATAATTAATAAAAAGATAAAGGCAGTTATAGCTTTAGAGTAGGCTAAAAAGCCGGTGAGTAAGGGTCATCCTTACCCAGCTGAATATGATCAAGTGTCGTACCCAAAAGGTTACTCAGTGTTAAAATTTAATACTTTCAATGGGCTTGGTAACCCAAAGCAACATCTAGCCCAATTTAAGGCTACTTGTGATAACACAAGAGGGAATGATGCGCTGCTTTTTTGTCAGTTCGTCAGCAGCCTAACCTGAGCTACTTTCTAGTGGTATGTAGAATTGTCTAATGATTCGGTTAAAACTTTTGTTGAGTTAGAGACAATATTCATGAAGAGATTCGTCAGTGTAATAAAAAAAATCACAATCACTAACCTTGCTTTATTGAAAAAGATAAAAGATGAGTCAATGACAAAATTCATAAGTCGTTGGCGTAATCTAAGTATGAAATGTGAGCAATAATTGGAAGAAGAACATGCGATCTAATTACTAATGGGAAATATGGATGGTGAAATGACACTTTTTTTATGTATGGCATTGATTGTAACATTCCAAGACTTGCTCGATAAGGTGGTTAAATTTGAAAAGCTAAATTTGAAAAGCAAAATCACCCTAAATCTAAAACCTATACAGATAAGACAAAGAGAAACAAGCCTTCAGACTCATGAAGAAATAAAACTCATGTCGCTTCCTATAGCTCAAATAATGAAAAGTGGGTGATATATAATATGGATAAAAAATAGCCAATGTACAATTATGATAAGGGAAAGAAGCTTGTCTATTGTAATCCACAGCCAAAATTAGTATTGGGAGGCAATGATAAACCTCAGACTTTTTCAAGTGGTGAGGAGCATCCAGAACAAGCAACAAGAGATGATGAGCGAATGCAGCAATCTCTTAAGGAAAAGATGAACAAAGAATATTCATTTAGAAGAGACAGAGTGGCTAAATTATTTCAGCAAGCAGTCAAAGGTGATCTACAGTTACTAGAAATTAAAAGGTCTGAAGAAGCTGATCAATTCAATAATCCAAATTACTGTTTCTATTATCGGATGATCAGTCATCAAATTGAAGATTATTATGTATTCAAAGATTGGCTAGAAAAGAAGTATCAGAGAGGTGAATTTATACTATCCGACTATATTTTAGTCAACCCTAAAAGAGAGTCTACAAGGATGATTACATCCACTTCTGTATCATCCATCAAAGATAAAAGGAAGGAGAAATCAGCTCAGACTGAAGAATGGGAAATAGTAGTCTCCAAAAAGACTATGAAAATACTGAAGCAGCTAAAAGATGACCCTAGCGTTAAGTGAAAATCACCACTTGAACCTATATTAGACTTAAAAGAGATGCCTAAAGCAAGTATTTGAGCTTCTCAATCACATTTTGATAAGGCTACTTCATCACATCATGAGGATCAATCTATTAAACGCATGCCTCATAAGTCAAAGAAGCCGGCTACGAAAAAGAAGATCAAGAAGAGAATTACAACTCAAAAGATTATTAATAATTTAGAGGAGTATCACCAGCCGGCAAGACAACCATTTAGGCTTGTAGACTTTATGCCTAAACTTCACATTGTTGAATTGGATGAAGAAAATTATGGTGAATCTTGTCCAAATCATCTATGTGATATTAGATATTCGTCAGCATCAGTTGCTCTGAAATGACAAGGGTAGTTAGACAGACTCAATCAACTCATCAGAATTCTTATCTCAAAAGTAAGAAGAGCCAGAAAAGTTAACATATAAATTTTATCTAATGACTCAACAAAAAGATAATAGTTCAGATGAAGATTTATGTTATCTCTACGGAGAAGAGTCAAACTCATCGATATCATCACATTTGAAATTTATAAAGTTGAAAAGTGAGTTTAACTCTTTTGGTCAATCCTCCAAAATAAGAAGTGAATTGAAGAAACTACTTCTTCAGAGAAATCTGAGCAAGACAAGGTGATTCAAGTTCAATTGAGAAGTGGTAAAGTCTTAACACCTTCATCAAAGAAGGGAAATGGAAATAAAGACAAAGACAAACAAATTGAAGTCAACGAAGATATCATTCCCAAAATCCTAAACTAAAGCCTAAATCAAGCGAAAAGATAGATTATAATGTTCTATCATATTTGAGAAAGTTTCATGCACAACTGAGTGTGTATGAGGCTCTCTTGATGTCAAAAGATCTCTGAGAAACTTTGATATAAGCTTTCAAAGATCTGAAAGGTTATGAAGCTTACTTTGCCAAAAAATGCATGTTTGAATCATTGCAAACTCAAGATCTCCCAATAATCATATTTTTTGAAGAAGATTTTATGTTGAGAACAGCAGATCACAACCATCCTCTATATGTTATCATAGAGAGTGATGGCATCTCGATCAGCCAAATATTGATTGATCCAAGTTCTTCTATCAATCTTATGAGTCTAAAGGTATTAAGAGTTTATCACTTGATATCCAACATCTTGGGAGGGATAAGTTGATGGTTCATGGTTTCAATAAAGAAGGGAAGAAAACCCTGGGTTCTTTTATTCTCCTGCTCAAGTTTTGGGATTTATATATAGAAGCCAAGTTTCATGTAATCGATGATGATACATCATTTAGAGCTCTCTTAGGTCGGCCATGGCTGCATGAGTATGACATGGTCCCATCAACTATGTATCAGTGTATGAAGTACCTAAAATATTGAGAAGAGTTCAGAATTTTTGGCAACCTATAACCATTCTCTGTCCATGAAGCAAAGATCTATGAAGATGCAAAATATTTTATCCCTAAAGAGCCTAAGCCAACAGAACCTCTTGAGACGACAACATCCACTTTAGGAACTAAAAAGCTACTTCACAAGGTGAAAGAGCAGAAGCAAAAAGAAAGAAATAAGGCAATGCCAACTCTCTCTAAAGCACTTGATTCTACATCTAAATCAAGAAGATCAGTTCCTCATTTGGGAAGTGACACACAAGAAGAAGATATTCCTGTCAAACCTAAGGGAACTTATAAGCTTTCAAGAAAGGCAAAGTATGAAATAAGTGATTCTAATTCAGACTATGACTTTGAATATACTTATGGAAATAAAGTTCAGATGGTTGCATCAAGAAGGATAACTCATTTGGCAGTGTCAGATGACTCACTCAAAATTATACTCATCCCTCAACAATACTTCAAAGAAATCACTGCACTAGAGGTTCATAATATTAAAGAATTGATAACATTCTATGTATCACCATTGAGTGAGAGTAGCAGAACAGGAACTCTATTTTACAAATTTGAAGAATCCCAGTCTCACAGTTTTGATCAGCCTAATCAACATGAAAATTCTGATGAGATAGTACCAACAAGAATATCAATATACTATCCATAAAAATTATGAAGAATGATGCATAAGCTTGGAGTTCATATTATAACTACTAAAAATATAACTCAAATCTTTAACAAAATGTGGAGCCAAAGAAGTCCTTAGGCATCACGAAGAAGTGATAAGTTTATCACTAAAGGTCTTGGGTTCATCCACAAATCTCATCAAAATAAAGTTTGTTATAATATAATTGAAGCTGAGATCGAAACTAATATTGATGAAGAAGATAATCTCAATGAAATTCTTCTTACAAATGATGAAGAAGTAGAAGCCAAGCCTGCGCTTGAAGAACTCAAAGATGGTGGACAAACAACTACTATAGATGAACTCAAAGAAATCAACCTAGGAGTTGAAGATGATCCTCATCCAACTTTTGTCAGTGCCCTTCTACCTGATGAGAAAGTTGAAAAGCTAAAAATGCTACTTTGTGAATTCAGAGATTGCTTTGCCTGAACATATTTTGAAATGCCAGGCTTATTCTTTGATGTAACAGTTCATAAACTGGCTATTAAACCAGATGCGATGCCTATTAAGAAAGCTCCTTGGCGAATGAGATTAGAGATTGAAGAATAAGTAATTGCAAAAGCTAAGAAGCTTATCGAAGTAAACTTTATTCCGGAGGAGAAGTATGCAGATTAGATAGCTAACATTATCCCAATTAGGATGAAGAACGGTCAAATTCGTGTATGTATTGACTTCCGAGGCCTAAATAAGGCGTGCCCAAAAGATGATTTTTTGCTTCCAATATCAAAACTACTAGTGGACAATACTTCCAACTATGATATGTTCTCATTCATGGACGGATCATCGGGATACAACCAAATCAAGTTTGCTCCTGAAGATGAGAAGTGCACATCATTTATGATGCCAATTGGTATATACTGCTACACAGTCATGCATTTTCATTTGAAGAATGCTGGAGCTACATACCAAAGAACCATGACACGTATTTTTAATGAGTTGATTCATCAGAAGGTGGAATGTTATGTTGATGGTTTGGTGGTGAAGAGCTTAATCATGAAAATCACTTTGAAGACTTAAGAATTGTATTGGAGAGAATCAGAAAATATAATTTCAAGATGAATCCTCTAAAATATACATTCGGGGTATCCTCCAAAAAATTCTTTGGGTATATTATACAACATAGAAGAATTGAAATTGATCCTGCTAAAATCAAGGCAATTGTGTAGATGCCTCCACTAAAGAGTTTGCGTCAGCTCCGTTCTTTACAAGGACAGCTTGCATTCATCCTTCGATTTATATCAAACCTATCAAGATGTTATCAACCATTTGCAAAGTTGATGAAGAAGGATGCTCCATTCAAATATGACAAGGAGTGCCAAGAAGCCTTCAATAGCATTAAAAGCTACATATTAAATCCACTAATCCTTGCAGAGCTTACTCCTCGGAAGCCCCTCATTCTATACATAATTGTATTAGAAGAGTCCCTTAGAGCATTATTGGCACAACACAATGAAGAAAGCAAAGAGAATAATCTTTATTATATCAATCGGAGGTTGATAGGAGAAAAAATGAGATACTCTCCGATAGAGAAGCATTGTTTGGCATTGATCTTTGCAGTCCAAAAACTCTGTCACTATATGTTATCTCACAAAATTACTCTCACATCAAGGACCGATCCGCTAAAGTACTTGATGACAAGACTAGCATTGACAGGTCGCTTGGCAAGATGGGCAGTATTGCTTCTACAATTTAATATCACACACGTTTCGTAGAAAGCAGTGAAGGGATAAATCTTAGCAGATTTTCTTGCTGCACATCCCATCTCTACGAACTCTTCTCTTAATGATGATTTCTCTGATGAGCAAATTATGCTCATTCATGAAAGAGAAAAATCACAAATTTAGGAAATGTACTTTGATAGAGCCTCATCGATCAAACAAGTCAAACCTCTAAATTTTCCAATGACAAGAGCAGGAATTGACATCGTCGTCATAACACCAGAAGAAGGAATAATGAGATGTTCATATGGGTTGACTGAGGCAAGACCTAATAATGAAGTCGAGTAGGAAGCATTAGTAGTAGATCTTGAAGAAGCTATTTTCATAAGCATTCAAAACTTGCACATTTTTTGTGATTCCTAGCTTATTATAAATCAAATACTTTGCATTTATAAAATCAATAAGCTTAAGTTAGCTTTCCACCATAAGCGAGTTCTTGAGCTTATGAAGCAAATACCAAATATCACACTAACCCGAGTCTCTCGATCCGAGAATAGTAAAGTCAATTTCTTAGCAAAATTAGCTAAGAAAATGGCAAGTATAAATGGTGACTATGACATGATCAGCATATTTAATCGATGAGTTCTAGAGCCAACAAAGTATCAATCCTCATAGGTAAAGGGGTTATCAAATTTGACATAGCAGGATGTGACTCAAGTTGCTCCTCATCCTCTCCAAAATCAACAATAAGTTAGAAGAGCTAAGAATAAGATTACCTCAAAAAAGTAGTGCGAAGCCTTTATTGAAGAATAGCAATATGATTGGAGGCAACCTTTCATTGATTACTTTAAAGAAGGAAAATTACCAAATAATAAATCACTAACAACTCAAATCGAAAAGAGAATGTTGTGTTTTGCTTTTGTTTACAACACTTTATATCGTAGTTCTTTTGAACAAATGTGGCTATGATGCCTAAATGCAGATGATGCTAGCAAAGTGATGGTTAAAGTTCATGAAGGATTTTGTGGTGCACATCAGTCAGGTCCCAAGATGGCAGTAAATATCAAAAGGATGGGCTATTATTGTCCATCTATGTGAGAGACTATATCAATCATGCTAAGAGGTGTCACGAATGTCAAGTACATGGAAATTTAATCCATCAACCTCCAAATCCACTATGCCCAACAATAGCTTCTTGGTCTTTTGAATGCTGGGGTATAGATATAATTGGACCAATTGATCCTCCATTATTAGTTGAATACTGCTTCATCCTAGCAGTGACTAATTATTTCTCTAAGTGGGTTGAAGCTATCCCCTTTTAAAGAAGTTACTACTGACCTAGTGATCAACTTCTTTACGCATAATATAGTTTATATATTTGGAGTATCGCATCGAATAATTTCTGATAATGACACAGCTTTCAAAAATATAAAAATTTATAGATCATCGATTGACACAAAATTGATTAGCGATACTCTTCAATATACAATCCAAGAGAAAATGGTTTGATAGAGGCCTTCAACAAGATGTTAGTCAAGCTGCTCAAGAAAATCCTTACTAAAAATAAGAGAAAATGACATACTAAACAAATAGAGGCACTATGGACGTATCGAACCACCTACAAGACTTCGATTAAAGCTGCTCCCTATTCATTGGTATTTGGAACTGAAGTGGTTCATTCACTTGAAGTTGAGTTGCCTTCATTTCGAGTAGCCATCCAATACAATCTAATTGAAGATCAAAATGCTCGTTTGAGAATGGAGGAACTCAACGCACTTGATGAAATTAGATTGCAAGCTCATCAAAATCTGGAGGTTTATCGAGCAAAGATGTCTAGGGCTCTTGACCGTACAGTGCGACCTCTAACTTTACAAAAAAGGGGGATTAGTCCTAGTGCTGAGAAGACTAATTATTCTTAATCGCAAATTCAGTGGAAAATTTGAGACTAATTGGGAAAGCCCTTTTGTCATTGAGAAAGTGTATCAAGGAGGGGGCATGCCAACTCATTGACCTAAATGGTTAAAGTCCAATGTCGTTAATAATGATTGATACTTGAAAAAATATTATACATGACGACTACATTCTCGAAGTACAATAGAAATCCCCCTACAAGATAGGGGACATTTTTTTAGTATATCTATTTAGGTTGACATCATGCTTAATGCAGAGATCCCTAAATAAATATACTTACTCAAGATAAAATTTTTTTTTTTTTGTGAAAATTCTCCTGTTACACAGGGGGCATTTTAGATTTCTATATATAGATGAAATCAATGTTGCATGTTAAAACCCTCTTAAGAACATATCAACTCAAATATTGATGTATTTGCATATTTTCATCTTAAAAGTTCTTCTAAATGTGCTTTAGAATTCTCCCTACAAGATAGGTGGCATTTTTAGTTTATATCAAGTTTATTTGAGTTTACATCGTGCTATAAGATGAGATCCTCAAATATGTTTAGATTCAGGTTGACATCGAACTTTACACCAAAATCCCTGAATATATTCATAATTTTCATTATTAAGTTGCGGGCTCTTACAAGAATAAAAAGATATTATTTCTATGCATGAAAAGACAACCATAAATATCAAAGTTTATCTCCCAAATTTGCCAAATTATGAAGATCAAGTTAGAAGAACTCCCAATTTTGGAAGCGTCAATCAACTGAGTTGGAAAAATATTAACCTCTACATCCTGAAGTCTAGGACACGAATAGGTTCTAAAAGTCGAACTCAACAAGCCTACAAATGGTCGAGTTGTTGACGCTCTTCTCACTCAACAAGCTGTAAGAGAAGGCAGCAGTGAAAGAGCCCACATCCATTAGTCTGATGACCAAATCACCAACCCATCATAGCTTATGTCGAAGACTCGAGTAGGTTCTAAAGGTCAAACTTAGTAAGCCCAAATATGGTCGAGTTATTGACGTTCTACTCACTCAACAAGCTGTAAGTAAAGGTCGCAGTGAAAGAGCCCCTACTCATCAGTTCAATGATGATAGTTGTTCAATCTCAAACTTGATCTAGCTTAGTGACTACAAGCAACCAGAATCTAAGAGATCTTTCTACTTAATCGATAGACCAAGATAATCTGAGAAAACTCTCAATTCAGAGCTACCTCAAGTCAATCTTTATATTGCCTATAGGGTGATATTTTAATTTATTCTCAAATGATCTGATCAAGCACAAAGCACAGATCAAAGCTAATCTCCTCATCAAGTCCGTCAAAGCAGAAAGCACAGGATCGAGGAAGAAATTCCATAGTTCATACAAAGTCGATGGTCGAACTAAAGAAATTTTGTGATTATTCAGTCTATTAAAGCACACATTGCTAGATTGATAACTCAACAATCACCCAATATAAGCTAGAAGGCTAGGTCATCTATATGTACCCTTCAACAAGTCTATCAAGGCAACAAGCACAGGACTTATGGTGTACATACATATCCTGACAAGTCAATGTGGGCAAATCTAGTCAATCCTTCATCAAGTCCGTCAAGATTAAAGGTAGGACAAAAGGAATTCCAAATCTCAAAATAAGTAGACCAATTCCTCGATTAAACCCAACCAATCATGAAGTTAGGGTTGGAGGAAACTCAAATCTGTAATGACATAAAAGAAAGAGATCTTCAACAAAGCCATTGAAGTAGATAGTATATGGTGTAAGAACTCTTATCTATCTGACAAGTCGATTCTAACAAATTAGTCAATCTCTTCATTTAGCATGTCCTAAATAAGGCGTCATATTAATGACAAATCCTATCAAATCTCCGTAAGCTATTGCAATCGAAGCTGAAATGATCCAAGTTTTGTGGTCAGCCCAAAAGGCCAACTAGGTTTTAACAAATGTGACTCGCTCCATGCACGAATTACATTCATTGGGGGGTATTTGTTGACCTCCATATATGTGTCATAAGTAGAGTCAAGCCCACAAGTCGAATTCGACAGACTTCGGAAGTGATAGCATATAAATTGGGGATCAAAAAGTACTGGACATCACTAAAAATGGTTAAAATGACCTCCAATCGATGAACGAACCTTGCCACCACATTCAGAACATTGAAATTGATTAGAATATAAATATTGCATAATCTAATGATTAACCAATTAAGCGATCGAGCCGTCAATGGGCCTACGCACATATCGGAGTCGAGAAGCTGCAATGATATACAAATGACCTCTGTTTATGAAGTTGATCATATCATTAGCTTCAAAATGTCAAAATTTACCAAATAAGACTGTTCGCACTCAATTCAGACGAGTCTGTATAAATGTAGAAGGATCGGAAGTGACATTGCATAAATCGAGGCTGAAAAATACTTAACGTCATCAAAATCAACCCAAATGATCTCCAATCGATGAATGAACTTTATCATTATGTTTAGAATGTCGAAACTAGTCAGAATATAAATATTCCACAACCTGATGATCAATTGATCAAGCGATCGAGTCGTCAACGTGCCTACATGTATATCGAGGTCAGGAGGCATTGACTTAATTCAAACGACATCCATTCATGAAATTGATTGCACTATTAGTGTCAAAATATCAAAAACTACCAAATGAGACTGTTCATGCTCAATTCAGATGAGTCTGTGCAAATATCGAATGATCAGAAGTGATAGTGCGTAAATCAAGGCTCAAATGCACTGGATATCGCCAAAATCAACCCAAATGATCCTCGATCGATGAACGAACTTCACCATTGCATTCAGAACATTGAAACTAGTTAGAATAAAAATATTGCACAACTTGATTATCAATCGATCAAGTTGTTAATGTGTCTGCACGCATATCAAGGTCACGAGGTGCTGATGCAAACCAAACGACATCCTTTCATAAAATTGATTGCATCGTTAGTTTTGAAATATTAAAATCTATCAAGTAAGATTATTCACACTAAATTCGGATAAGTCTGCACAAAAGTTGAGTAGTCGAAAATGATAATGCGTATTTCGAGCTAAAATTGATCCAATTTGATGCCGACTTGAACCAAGCGGCCTCCGATTGTGAAACAGACTGCGTCGTTGCATTTGGAACATCGGAATAATCTTGAATCAACATATATATCAATTCTATATTGAGGTCGGCGTAAAGTTCATATTAAAGTCGATTAAGTAATAAAAAAATATTATTTAAAATCCCTAACTTTCCTAACTTCTAAATCCCCAAACTAAGGCTTGACCTCACGCAAGCTGCACGGCTCCATCTCCTTCTTCATGCATGAAGTTTGACAAACTCTATTCCTCAACGATCATTTTATTTCTTCAGCCTGTCGACGCTTTCCCCTCTCCATTATTCTTCCTCAATTGAACTTCCTCTTGATTTAAATCTTAATTGTTTCTTCCTTCTCATCCAAATCTTAAAATCCACACAACTTCCTTTTCCACTTTCTTTCTTTCAAACCAAAATCCTTTCATTTTCTAATCCAAAATTTTTTCCAATTCCCTTTCTCCTGAGAGAAGCCCTCCATTAGGGGTTCTTCTCTTCATCTCCCCTCTGCTCCTTCCGACCTTTCTTTTTGCCGCAGCTGAGAGGTAACTTCATCATTAGGTGGGTTTCTCTCGGTCGTCGGCAATTCCCTATTTATTTTCTTTTCTTCTTCACCTCATTTTAGGTTAAAAGAAAGAAATGATTCAAATGTGGAAATGCAATTGTATCATTGTGGTTGAAAGTGAATGTGTAAATAAATGTGTGAACTTGTATATGTGAATGCTTATCTTTTTGCAGGTTTGAATGCCTCGTCACGCTCATTAGGGCATGATGAGATGAAAAATCGGCTGCAGTGTTATAAGACACCGCTCGATACGCTCGTTAGGGCATACTGAGTTAATCAACATCTGTTAGATGTCGCTCCCCCTAGCCAAAATACTGTCAAAATTTCGTCAATTTTTCAGACTTAGAACAAAAAGGGAAATGAAAAAGAAGGAATCAAAATTCATTTAAAAAAAACACAAAAAAGAAAATAAATAATGAAACAATATGAAATTAAAATTGCATTAAACAAGTCAAATGAATATAAAAAATAAATATAAATGTGAGCATAAGAAAAGGGGATTATTTATAAAGTCTTTTCTTTATAATTTAGAATTGAAATGATTTTCAAGATGACCACGAGATGAATTTAAAAGTGATTAAATAATTCATAAATGAATTTGATTGTGGATTCAATGATTCATAAATAAATTAAATGATATGCTTCAAATCGAAAAGAGATGATTGAACTCAATCAGATCCGTCAGATTTGAAATAAAGTTTGAGTTTCATTGATATATATAAACTAACCTTGTGACATTATGCCTCACATAATTTCAGAGAAGATTTGATCTAATCATTGAGAATTTCTTATGAATTGAAACATAGACTTCAAGCATGGAATTCAAATAAAATTTGTAATTGATCTCAATAGAATTCCATGGAATCTGAAAGCTTAACTTCAAGTGATAGAATGAATAGAAATAGCTCGCAAACTAATTTGTATTAAACTCCATAATTTGGTTTTAAAATGAGAGCTTAATTAAATGACTCATTGGTAAATGTGAATGGTTAGATCATTTAGTGATTCATTAAAGAATTTGAAAAGAAAAGAAAGGAGTGTTATTTGCAATATGTTTGGAATACCTATATGATTATAAATGAAACTCCTTATGTCTATGAGGATGAATAAAGCTTTTCATTGAATGTTTCTAAGTGTAATCAATGAAGAATCAAATGAAAATGATTCTACATTTTATAAATACAAAATTAAATATTAAAATAACACAATGCCATCGGATTCGCAACATATCATACAAGCGAACATAATGTGTTAATTAAGACATTCTTAAATATACCCGCATGGGCCCCGACACTACGCTGAATGCTTAAATTTAAGTGTTTGAGGATGTTGCGTGGGTTGCTTTCTGGTTTAGTCTTAGGACTAGGTTCGGGTTAACAAAACCTAAAAATCTATTATAAAAGTTTCAACTTAGTAAAATGTCGAAGAAGCTAATTCTTTCATGTGATAGTAGATCTTGTTGCGTGCTAGAAAACCAGTTGCGATAGAATAAAAGTTTACACCTAGCTTTGTTGCGGAATCCAGCACACACATAGAAGTTTGAAGAATTAATAAGAAAACTCCAGAATTTTTATGTGAAAAAATCTCGAAAAGAGGGAAAAATCATGGGGCCTAGCCCAGTAAAAATCTTCCACTATGTATCTGTTTTAGAGTACAAAATTTTCGTGATAACGTGATTACAGAACTGTATATGAGAAGGGCTGATAATGGGAATCCCAGAATCAGGCAACAACAACTATATAGCCATGGTTAGGTTATGACAATTATTAATGCTAGTTGATGATGGTGAATAGTAGGGTCGAAATCGAAGGTGACGCGTGGTGATGATAGCGAGATGGCGGCGATGGTCGGCGAACCACGACGCACTACGCGGTGATGACCGGTGATCGTGGTCGACAATGGTGACCGGTGACGGTGGTCAGCGATGGTGATCGGTGACGGTGGTTGATGACAATGATGATTGATGGTGGTATCCGACGGCGACGGCCAGCAGTGGTTGGTAGTTGATGGCGGTGGTCGGCGACCGTCGAGTGGTGGCACAATTATGCTTGGAGGATTTTTAAGCTTTAGAGCTCTCTCTTCTCTTTAGCTTGGGCTCCCTCATGTGAAGAATGAGGGGCTATTTATAGATTAGAGGAGTGGCATTTCTATAAATACATGCAAAATCCGAACCACTCCATCGGACGGCTCATAATGATTCCTCTGATCATTTGATGTATTTTAAGAATTTGAATGCTCAAATGAAGTTAGAACTATAAGATCTTGGGCTTGTTAGATCCGGCTCGTCATGACGCTCGATTTGATTATAAACACTCTATGATTAAGATTCAATTGATAATAAGCGCTTGATCTAGGTTAGTCTTGATTCAATCGATTGCTAACATCAAGATTCGTGAGAATTTGTAGTGTCATATCAGTTGCCTCCCTATTTTTGGATGACATTATCTCAATCATCTAAAAATATATATGCTAAATACTTGAAAATAGCAAATTCTTCAATAAAATTTTGAGAGAACAGATCTTCATGGAAGCACAAGATTATGATAAGCAAGTGGTAGATGTATGCGTATCGTGCGCAAGATTTCGTGGTTATGGACCCATCTGGCACTTACGAAGCCCAGATCCACGCCCACGACAAGTGAGCTAAGCTGGTGCGGGCGTGTGAGAGGGATAGCTTACGTGGCGAAAGGTAGGAGAGCAGCACAAGTGAGGGATCTAGCGGCACGGGAGTGAGAGCTGGATGCGCCAAGCTGGTCTATCAGGGCTGGCGAAGCAGGTGGACGCACGATCGAGCTCGCTGAGGGTCGACCGCTGGCGATGACCGGTCACGCTATGCCGGCGCCTGCCGATGAGGGTTTTTTTGTCCGTTTCTTCCGTTTTCGCCTATTTTCACCCGTTTTAACCTATTTTTCTATTTTTATTTTTTACCTTTTTGCCCCTATAGGGGGTCTATAAAAACCACCCTAAGGTCAAGTGAGAAGACACAAATCTCATATGCCCTAGTGTTCCTCTTCTTCTTAAGAGAAGGTCATTCACTTTGCTAATCAAGGCCCATAGTTCATACGGCGAGGCTCCAATTTTCCCTCGAAAGAAGCGTCAATTGTCCTCGTCAGACCGACCGGGTTCGGAGGTGATCAAGACCTGTAGTTCATACGGCAAGGCTCCAATTTTCCCTCGAAAGAGGCATCAACTGTCCTCATCGGACCAACCGGGTTCAGAGGCGATCAAGGCCCGTAGTTCATACGGCGAAGCTCCGATTTTCCCTCGAAAGAGGCGTTAACTGTCCTCATCGGACTGACCAGGTTCAAAAGCGATCAAGGCCCGTAGTTCCTACTTCTTCTTCTAGGAAATTGGATTTCTTGAAACTTCAATGGATGGTTCAACAATTGATAACTACTAAGATGGCGGGGAAGCATTAATTAAGAACCATCATTCGAACAACTCAGAAAGTTTGACAGGTAATTTCATAGCATCATTCTCCATGATGTTACTTGATGTTGTTAACTTGCATGGAAGGGGTAAAATCGAATCCGCTGAGGATTTTTAACCCATCCAAGGTTGTTTGTCAAAGTATTACTTGATGACATTACCCTGCATAGAACAGGTCGAATCAAATCTGCTGAAGATTTTTGACCCATCTGAGATTGTTTGTCAAAGTGTTACCCGATGACGTTAACCTGTATTAAAGAGGTTAAATTAAATTTGCTGAAGATTTTTGACATATTCGATGTTGTTTGCCAGAGTGTTACCCGATGACGTTAACCTATATGGAAGAGGTCGAATTGAATCCGCTGAGGATTTTTGACCCATCCGAGATTGTTTGTCAAAGTGTTACCCAATGATGTTAATCTGTATGGAAGAGGTCGAATTGAATCCGCTGAGGATTTTTGACCTATCCGAGATTATTTGTGTGCACCCGGCGTTACTAACTGTATGAAAGAGGTCAATTGAATCGGGATTTTGACCCATCTGAGATTGTTTGTCAAAGTGTTACTCGATGACGTTAACCGGTATGGAAGAGGTCGAATTGAATTTGCTGAGAATTTTTGACTTATCTGAGGTTGTTTGTCAGAGTGTTACCCGATGACATTAACCTCTATGGATGAGGTTGAATTGAATCCGCTGAGGATTTTTGACCTATCCGAGGTTGTTTGTCAGAGTGTTACCCGATGACGTTAACCTATATGGAAGAGGTCAAATTGAATCCATTGAGGATTTTTGACCTATCCGAGGTTGTTTGTCAGAGTGTTACTCGATGACGTTAACCTGTATGGAAGTGGTCCAATCAAATCCCCTTGGGATTGATCATATCCCGACTGAGACACAATGTGAGTTATGCATTTCTTAAGTAGGAAAATTGAAATGAAGAAGATCATTTATATGCAACAAGCTTGTAAGAAAAAGTCTTAAGCTCATTACTTTCATAATGTTGGTGATACAATATTATCATAAGATAACTTAACAAGAGGAATGAGACAAATTTTTAGAGAGAGTTAACAAAAGATAAGGGGTGGAGAGGAAAAGACAAACGGGATAAATTGAAGGCTGCAATATTTATGCACCAAGAATTACATATAACACTTTCAGAGACCCTCAATGTTTCAAGTTTTAGGGAAGATTTTTTCCTCTAGATCTTTGATCATAGCTTGACGGTTGGTCATCTGATAATGAAACGGGGAGTAAGTCTTTTATAAGCAAAGCCCTCTGAGGTACTTCTTTATCTCGAACATTAAAATTCTCGATTGTGAAGGTCACCAAAGGGTGTGGTTGAGCTTGTCTGAGGTAACATAATTGTGTTATTTGTTGATCTCCACAGACCACTCCAACACCAATAGGGGTTTGAAATTTCATCTTAAGATGAGGTATTGAAGTGACAGCACCAAAGATTGATTGGAGGGGTCTTCCAAAGATAGTGTTGTATATTGAATTTGACTTGATCACTATGAATTGAACTGAGTGAGTGACTTGTTGAGGAAATTCTCCGAGAACAACATGAAGGGTGATTGTCCCCTCCACTCGTACACGGTGATTATCAAACCCATATAACGGTCCTGCAGCGGGTTGAAGTTTTTCCTTAACCAGGCCCATGCCAAGAAAGGTGGAGTAAAATAAAACATCAACGAAACTCTCATTATCAATCAAAATTCTCTTAACAACATAACAGGGGTCACCGATCCCCGCACTGATGATAAGAGGAACTTGATGTGGAACTTGGACTCCTTCCAAGTCTGAGTCATTAAAAGTGATGGGATGATTAATATAAGATTTTTTAACTCCGCTCTCTTCAAAGGTATATGAAGACTTGATTAGATAGTAGTGGCCCTCCTGCAATTGTTTCAACTTCTCTAACTATTTGGCGACTATTGTGTTGTTTTTATGATGATTGTCCCGGTTGCCCCCCAGTTGGAGTTATGTTTGCTAGAGTTGATTGGTTCTGCATAAATTGACGCAGATATCCCTGTTCAATGAGCCTCTTGATCTCTTCTTTAAGTTGCTTACACACCTCTGTAGTATGCCCACGACTTCGATAGAAGTGACAATATTACTCTTGATTTCCTGAATTTAGTTTTAGTGGATGTGGCCACTTAATGGTCTCTTCATCTCGAATGGCCATCAAGACGTTAACACGAGATGTGTTCAGTGGCGTGTATTTTTTTTCCAATCGTGGTTCGTGTCATTGATGTGGGGGCCATGGAGGGAGATCATGACTGCCTTGTTGCTTCTTTTTATAGGATTGTTGATCCCCATTCCTTGGGGCGCTTTTACATTTTCCTATAGATTGTTCAAATTATTTGCGATGGGCATTAATAGCTTCATCGGTGGAAATTTGTGCTTCCACACGATGAACCAAGCCGACATATGAGCAGACTATATCTCGCATTAGTGATGAGTAAAAAGGCCCATGATAGAGCCTTCTAAGGAAAACTCCTCTTAATAGTTCAGGGTCTACTCCAGGTATTTGGCGAGCTTTTAAGGAGAACCTTTGGAAGTATTCCTTAAGTGATTCACCCTCATTTTGATGAATGCTTGAGAGATGAGAGAAATCTTTAATGATGCTCTGGTTTGCAATGAACTGTTCTACAAAAATCTTGGCGAGTTTGTCAAAGGTATGGATGGATCCCCTTAGAAGGGAGTAGAACCAAGTGCACGCTGGGTAATTGGAAAAACTTGATAAAGCGGTGTTTAGAGCTCGATATGCATGATGATTATGTAATGATCGATTCATATGGGTCAATTGCCCCATCATAGGAATCGATGCTGATGCTTGAAATCTACTGAATGGATGTAAGGTGAAGACTCTTCATAGCCACGATGAGGGGGAGGATGATTTTTATCTTTAAGATGAAATTCATCTTGCATTAAACGTTGTAATTCTGCATGTATAACATGACGAGTGGAGTCAACAAGACGAGAATGTGCCAAACTACCAACAATAATTGATGGATTAGCAGTCAGTTGAGCTGCAAATGATGGATGAGTAGAACTAGTGTCATGAGAAAGATCACGGCGGAAGTAAAGAAACCCGATGGGGAGAAGATTATTAGCATTTTGACCTCCCCTGGCTAACGATCAACCTTGGGGGAGATGTGTTTGTTGCGGTAGTGGCTGTCGTGTCCCTCATAGAAGTCGGATTATCTCATTTTGAGACTCTTCCATTCGGTGCACACGATCTTCTAGAGAGATGTATGTTGCACCTTCACCGATAGGGTCATGCCTATCAGGGGAAAGTGTGGCGAAGCTTAAATTTGTGATTAGTTTGAGAGACTGAGTTGGAGTGGGATGCTCTGTTGTTGCGAGTATTGCGCCTATTGGCCATAATGCGGGTATTCACAGAAATTATGATTGAGAGGTTCTCTTCCGATAAATGGCGCCAAACTGTTGAGTGCTAGAAAACCAGTTGAGGTAGAATAAAAGTTTACGCCTTAGCTTTGTTACGAAATCTAACACACACACAGATGTTTGAAGAATTAATAAGAAAACTTCAGAATTTTTACGTGAAAAAATCTCGAAAAGAGGGAAAAATCACGAGGCCTAGTCTAGTAAAAATCTTTCACTATGTATCTATTTCAGAGTACAAAATTTTTTTGATAACATGATTACAGAATTGTATATGAGAAAATGGAAAACCGACAACGCTATATACAGGTTAGTTGTGATTAGTAGTGATGATGAACAATTCGGACTGGCATGGTGTGGTAATGATCGGCGAGATGACGATGGTCGGCGGAGAGAATGATGGTGACGGTCGACGATACGCAATGTGGCAATCGACAGAAATGGTCATCGGTGACCAGTGGTTGATGACAAATGATGATTGATGGTGGTGGCGACGGCACGACCAACGGTGGTCGACGGCGACGGGCGGGTGACGACCGCCGAAAGTGGTGGCATGATTATGAAGATTTTTAGAGCTTTCTCTTCTTCTCTTTAGCTTAGGCTCCCCTCATATGAAGAATGAGGGGCTATTTATAGATTAGAGGAGTGACATTTCTATGAATACATGCAAATTTCGAACCACTCCATCAGACGACACAAAATGATTCCTATGATCATTTGATGTATTTTAAGTATTTGAATGCTCAAATGAAGTAATTATGATCTTGGCTTATTATATCCGTCACAAGACGCCGATTTGACTATAAACACTCCATGTTTAAGAGTCGATTGATAATAAGCACATGATATTTGAGATAATCGACATTTCAACATCAAGATTGCTTTCACTAGTAATATTTAGTGTCATATCGATTTGATCCTAGGTAAATATCTTTACGGATCTAAAGTTCTCAAATATATTTGATTCAATCAATTCACTATCCCGATGATGGTTGTGTTGAATGGTGATTTCAAACAGAGGGGATACTTTCATCAAAATATGATTATAATTTCAAATCAAATTAACTCAAATGAAGCATCAATCTAAAAACTGCTCAAATGAAATTTAATCTTTAAAAGCTTAAAGCAAATTCTATTCAATTCACCTTCCACAACAGTTTGTCAAAGGTGACAAAGTAAGAAAACTCTGGCTCACAAAGGAGCCAATGTCAAATCAAGTGTTCTGCTATGTTCACTCTCAATCAATCTCATGTAGGACGATCTGTTTTAAGCTTCCATTGATGTAATTATGATCATAGTCCTCTGATCAAGTGGTTTGTCCAATAAGGCTCCATTATATTACGATCATGACCGTATCTATTTCCCCAATGGCTGCATTTGAATTATGAATCATGAGTACACTATAGGCAAAAAAGCTCTAAATGGTGAATTTAAGATTATCTCCTGACAAACACCACCCCAGGTTTACAAGGGATTTCTTGGATGACGAACGTGTATTATAAAGATCATTGGTCATTAACTCCTGACTAAGAGGACCACGGGATGATAACCATGGGATCTAGATTGGGCACGTCATCATTCCCCGAAACATTCGCTTTAAGTTAAAATGATGAATTTCATAAATTTACGAATTTCAAAACTCCACATGCTGCTACTATACGCTACACATTTAGCAATCTAACGACTAGCCTTAATCGAAAGTTCTCTCTCAACATTGGGAGGGATAATTAACTAGGGCTTGCTTTATAGAAACCTCAACTAGATCTAAAGTCCTCACAAAATGAGAGTGAAATCTCTGGGTAGTGTCTTATCTACTGTTCCATATGCCTTCTAAAAATTACATCGATATTTCAAACCATACTCTCTTCAATATGTCAAGAGGTCGGTGGTCAATTTTTGGAGCCCACACACTTATTTAAAATATTTAATTGACAAAGCTTTAGTTAATACAAGAAGATGAAAGCAACATGAATAGAACCAGATATTATAAATAATATTTGATTGATAAGTAATTTGATCATTGATATAAGACTTGAGCAAAATGATATTAACAATAAATGAGTCATATATATATATAAATTATTACATATATATATATACATTTATTATATATTATAGAAAATATACATATATATATTTAATAACATATATATTACATATATACACATATATATATTATTACATAATATTATATATTTATATTATTATTAATATTAAGATTATTATATAATTATAATATTATTATATATATATATTATATATTACATATATTATATATTATTATTATTGGTTTTATTTTTTATATATTAATAATGATAAAATATTATATATATTTATAACGTATATATTATATATTATTATTGCACATCATATTTTTGTTGATATTATTACAAAAATTATATAATAATATTTTCAAAATTGTTATTATTATAATCATCCATTATTAGCTTATGATATTATTATATTATTATTATTACATATTTAATTGTTAAATATATTATTATATAATATTACATATTATAATATAATAATACGTATCATATATTATAATGTATTCATATGTATAATTATATACAATATATATGACATGAAATATGATATGTTATTAATACATATTACGATGCATATATATGTAATACATTAAATATATTAAAATATTGGCTATTAAAATATTACCATTATGATACATATCAATATTAATAAAAAATATAATATTATTAATTAATATTAATATCTGCAAATATATTATTATTATTATATATATGTATATAAACATATATATATACATATTATATTAGTATATATAAATGTATATATACATAATTATTATTGTTATTATTATTATTAATATATATTATATTATAAATATGCATATATATTATATATGTTATATATATTAATAACATAAAATATATATATACATATATGTATATACGTATATATAATAATACATATTAATAATATAACAATATGAACATTATTTAAGTACTTCTATAAATTTTAATAGATTAAAATTAATCCAAAATTTTCCTTGAAAGAAAAAAACTATTCATCCAAATAACTTGTGTTTTAAAGCTAAAACTTTTGATTTCAATTTAGGCCAACTTGCCTCAAATTGAACTTGTTATTGACCCTAATATAGACTAGTGGGTGTCATTTAAAGACAATATATACATCAATTTAGAGTAGATTTATTGAGATATTTCTTAAAAATAATTAAAAAATATTTCTTGCAATATGTTCTAGTCTAATTGACATGTAAAATGTGAACATGGGTGGTTCCATAAATTTTTCTTAGAGGGGGCACGTTAAAATAAAAATAATAATACACTTTTTATATAAAATAAAAATTAAAATATATCGTATAATAAAATAAAATAAAAACAAATTTCGCAATAGCATATATTTTGTCCATCTTTAAAAAAAGCACACTTACTTTTTTAACAAAAAAATATTTACATATCTTAATCAATTATGAAGAATATTTCATTAAAAAATATTTTTGAATGTTTTGATCCTCTAAGAACACATAACCTAAATCATATAATTAATGATTAAATACTCATAAAATATTTAATGAAATTTAAGGCAAAACAAATCTCAATAGCAAAGTCCAAAAATTGGGGTGAGGGGGAAAAATAAAAACTCAAGATATCAGTTTAAAGTAATAATGTTAAAAAAAATAAGGACAAAGAAAAAAAATCAATATTCAAAAACTTCCCTATAAAATTTATAGCATCATCAAAGATAATCAAGTTAAATACATATTAAGTGGCACCAAAATTTATCATTTATGCTCAACAAATAGAATCATCTAATTATGAAGGTATAAGATCACATTTCATTGTTTTGTTTATATAATTAAAAAAATTTATAAATTTTAGAAATCAATATCAACTTTAATAACCTCCACAAACTCCTTTAAAATACTCCCAAATGTACATATTTAAATTTTTAATAGTTTTAGTTTCACACACTAATTGATTGAAAATATAATTCGCATTTTTCAAAACAATTTTTTCTAGGCAGATTTAGGGGATTTAGACAAGTCAGAGCATGAATAGGAGGAAAGAATTAAATTTCATGATTTAGACAAGCTACTTTGGCATGGTTAAATCCGGATTTACAAATCCATTGGCCACAGCTTTCTTTGTATAAACGCTACAATTTTCGCATGGTTAAATCTAAATTTACTAAATCTGATACAGATTAACTCAAGAGTGGGGAGCCAGAGGAAAGACCAGATTACCTTGTGGTCAATGTGTAATGAAAGTCTCCTTACCAATAAAGTAAGACAAAGATTTCAAAAGCTTAAATCCCATTTCAAAGCGGTGAGTTTAGTCGATGGGGCATCCCATACCCATCCACCCTGAATGTGAACCTCATTGATGGTGCTTTGATGCCATATGAGCCCATAATTTAAATTTAATTGCTACTAGATTGAGTATTTTCATATTAATTTTATTCTTATGGTGTGCTTTTGTCAATGAGGAGAAGTATTAAAGAAGCACATGATATACTAAGAGGAAGAACATAGTGATATATATATATATATATATATATATATATATATATATATATATATATATATATATATATATCAATAGTTATCTTCTAAATAGTACTTACTATCTTCTTTAATTAATTGTCATAAATTTGCATTTTCTATTGAATTTACTAATTGTCATTTGTACCAAACAAGAGTGATAGCAATTTGAATTTTATGGGAGAAGGATTGAAGATTATTCATTTAGAATCCTTTTATTTTCCATATATTCTTTTAATGAATTTAAATTTTCTTTATTTATATTTAATATAAAAAATAAAATATGTTGGATACTTATAATATATTTTCTTAAAATAAAAAATTATTAGAAAGATGGCTGGTAAGTGCTACACCTTCAAGAAGAATTTGATCAGTCCATAGAGATGAAAAAATTAATCATTTAAAAATATTAATAACATCCAGATTTGTTTTTAGAGTTTTTAGCAAATCAATTTAGTTTAAATAAAAATAAAAATATAGATTTTATTAATTCTATCTACTTTTCTAAATAAAAATTCAAAAATAATTTTTAACAGTTCTAAACTTCAATTTATTTATTTATTTATTTTTGTTTCGCTGGAATATGAATAACATGATATTGAAAGCGGATTAGTTTTTTCTTGTAAGATGAGCAAAAAACCAGTTGATCTATTACGTAATTGTCTTTATAAAATTTTTTCATAAAGTCTTAGTTGAGGTACCAAATGCTTCGCATGAATTGCATAAATGGAAAATGATTTATCATATAATTTTAGATTTAATCCAATATAGACATATTTTAATAATTTTAGGTCAATTTAAGTGCATATTCCTAAATTTGTTGAAATGATTAATTCATGATATATCAATCATTTATAAGTTTGTTCATGAGACATATATTAAATTAATTACATTAATATATACTTAACTCCCAATGCTAGATTTTGATGTATGATTCTATAATGCGATAAAATATATACATGAGATTTAAAAAGTTTTATCTTAAAAATAAAACAAATTCATTAAAATAAAAAAGAAATAATTTAATAAATAAAATATCTCACTAAATAAAGTTCTTATTACAAGATTTAAAAAAAGAATAAATCATACAAATAACTTTATGAACAGAATTAATGATCTGTAACAACTTTAGCCAAATTGAACATTTTTAAAAGGTATCAGGTTCATTTAGCTGATTTTACATAGAGATCAGTATTAGTCATTTTGGTCTCATATTTGAAGATAATGTTATAATCCTGGTGTAAACTATTTAATAATTATAATAGTAACTTTGCTTAACAGCTAAGTTTCTATTTAATAATTATACCTTTGTTATTTAAGAAAGTCTCTACTTTTACGTCTATATATAGGATCTGCTTTCAGATAAAGGTAAGTTTTCCTTTCTTCTTCTTATTCTCCTTTGATTCCTTAGTTCTTTATACATCGTAAGTAATCCCTATTAAACTTGGTAGTAAATTATGTGATTGTTGTTTCAAACTCTCCCTGCATCAACTTCCTCTCTCCCTTTCTCCCTTTGTTTATATGGCTTCTACTTCTTCAAGTAACTTTAATCAATGATTAGGAGAAATAATTTAATCAAGAACTCAAATGACAGTTCTCCTTGAATGAAGAAGACCTAAATAGATGGTCTCTCCCCAAAATTGATAAAACTATCATTCATCAATTTGAAACTTTTTGATTTTAAGGGAAAATCTTCAGTGAAAACTGTAGAATAAACTATTACTGTAGATCAAATGGATAAAACTATTTATCTACTAACGTTTGAAGATCTGCATAAATATATGCAAGAAATATATTCATATAGATGATACAGATAACATTCAAACCTTTAACCCTTAAAGGTCTAAATGCTTCTATTTTAGCAAACCTAAGAGATGATGCCTTAACTGCTAATCCCTAATGAGTGTTGTAGAGACCTATGTCACATGATTTATTTCATCACCTTTCCCAACTGAAGTTTATCCCTTTTGATATAAATCTTTTGAAGCTTTAAAATTACATTTACGCTTTATGGTTATGATTTCCTCGGTTCTCAAAACCATTGCTCTAATTTTCTAATTCATTTTGAGTTTTAAATACTCTAAATAAAGTTTGAAAAGTCTCAACCGAATAACTACTCTGATTGAAATAAATCTGTTAGCATCTCATATTGCTACTAACAGAGTGATTAAATGAAATGAGGTGGTATTTCCAGAATCATAGACTATACCATTTGAGTTCACACCAAGACCTTCCATTAATCAAGATGTAGATTAGATAATTCAAACAAATGATGGCATTCAACCCTCGTCATCCATCACACTTTCTAGGGTTTCTATCCCTTCAAACCTAGAAAAGATGGATGGTTCACACACTCAACCATCGGTTGAGCCTTCGCCAAAATAAAATCATATATATATCATCCAGAGAGAAAATCAATCTCCCACTCCATCTAAATGAACTTTAGTCTTAATGAGCTACACAATAGGTTCTAAGACTAGGAATACTTTCTCAATACCAAAAAAGTATGATAACTTCGTACTTGTATAGAAGTTTTACTATTGAAAATCACCGTCTCAAAATAAATGATTTATATTTCGAGAAAATGAGAGAAAGAAATAGTCAAGCCAAAGCAACTATTTAAGCTACTCAATCAAAATTATTTTATAAAAATGGCAAACATAGCAAATTATCTTATCCTCCATCATTGTAAAATGGTGGATGATAAACCTTAGAATTAGTGCCTTCAAAAAAAATAATCCATAAATTCTAAAGAATTTATTACTATAATTAAACAACTTAATTATAGTAATAGTATACTTCAAATAATCATCGATCATCTTTTAGCCTAGAGTCTAAAATCGATGATGCTTAAACAAAAGGTTTACCAAACTAGAAAGCTTAAAAAGCTTCTACTAGTATAAACCCATTTGTGAAAACCTTTATCCAACCACCTCCTAAACCGCTCTTAAGTTAGGACCCTTCAAGACATTCGAATTTGATTCTAAATTTAAGTGAAAAGTATGTAGAGCTCTTGAAGATATCACCAATCGGATGAAGATTCAAATAAATCAACCCAAAATAATCATAATCAACTAGTAATAAAAAGTTCAAAACCTTTTCAAGAATTACAAGATCCTCATCCTCCTTTTATCCAAAAACTTTCTTATCCCAAGAAAAATTTGGAAAATATTATAAAAACATTATTTGAGGAAGATATTCATTTCATAGAAAATTCCTATGATAGATATTCTTTATATAAATGAAATATTGATGGACTTTCTTAACATCAAATCATTCATACCCTTCATTGAATGCTTATGTTTGCTACTGCTGTTCAATCTAGACATCAAGCAAAATCTCATATTTTCAGCCATCATTTTGTGATTCTGGAACTCAAAGGATGGTGGGATAATTTTCACTATTCCTCAAAGGAAGACCTCCTTAAAATTGACTTAAGTACTAAGGATTTTCCAAAGAACAAAGAAAACCTAATGAAAATTGATCTATAATCTTCTTCAAACAATTATAGATAATTTTGATCCATTGGAGATCAAGGAGAAAAACTCGCCCTTACTCCAAAATTAAGATGTCCATCCTTAACCCATTTTGATGGTACAAGGATATATTTTAGCACGCTCATGACACTTTATGATGCCGATAGCCTTCACTGGAAGCAAAAATTTATTGAAGACCTTCCCAATCTATTTGCTGAAAAGGTTAAGGTTTCTCTTCGCCTCTACGATGGAACCATCCCATATGAAACTCTTACATATGAAAATCTTATTTCTGCATGTATTAAAATTGGTTTAGCAATTTGCTCTTATCTTAAATTAAAAGATCAAATGAAAAGGGAATGTCTACTTGAGAGAAGACAACTTGGCAAATTTTGTGAACAATTCAACTATGATTCTCAGGTACGTCTTTTATCTTCCAAAGATTAGGGAAAAATACAAAAGACTGTTTTTCCTAAGCATGAAAAAGCCGCCATAAAAAAAATGTGACAAATTCACACACAAACTCCCCTCTTAAAACCAAAGAGACAAGAGAAATAAAATGTACAAATGTATTGCAGTCACTAAGACTGCCAAGAAGTTAAATGAACTTGATTGACAAGGGTTAAAACAAACCAAGGAAAATTTTACATCCCTTGAAGAGAATCGATGAAGAAGAACATATTTCATCTTCATTCTCATCGATGATAAATCTAAATCTAACCTAAAAGTCCCAATATTTAGATTATTATAAAAATAATAAATATGATTCCAGACGCCACAGCAAAAGGACCAATTAATTAAACTTTAGCAAGTTGAAGATAATTCAACTTGATAGATCTTCTTAATGATAAGAAGAAAGATAAATTAGAAAATTTAATTAAGCCTCCTATATAGTCCTTATGTATTTAAGAAAAATCAAGTTATCATCTTCTAATCGCCTTCTTTGAGCTAAAAAAATTGAATTAAAAAAAACTAAAATTAGAAGTTCTTAAAGCTACAAGAGCAAATGAATCGTCTAATGGATCTTGAAATTAATCAAGATAATTCATTTAACAATAGATTTTAATCAAGAACTGTGTTTCTTACAAAATATTTAAAGTAATATACCGAAATGGTATATTTCATTAAATTAATTATAAATAAAGAATTTATTTACCAAATTTAATCTAGTTGATAGTGGAGTGATTTAAATGGTATAAAAAAAGGAATAATTCTTTCTAAATATTTTGAAAAAATTAAATAAAGTTAAATACCAATTGAGTCTTACAAATTAAGTATAAACTATCATATGTGGCCCTGTGTCAAGATGATATTTGTATTCAAATGCCTTTTATTTTAGTCAAAAATTTGACACAACACATTATTTTGGGAACTCCTTTTCTTCTTAAAATAATGCCTATCACTCAAATTGATGATACTGGAATTCAGCGTTTTCTTTGGGATAAAGAAATCACATTCCATTTTATCACCAATCCTAAAGAAATTATCATAAATAAAATAAATAGGCTTAATAATAAGTCTATGCATATAAATTATTTACAAGAAGAAATTGCTAGTTTAACTTTTAAACAACAAATTTCTTTCCCAAAATTAAAAGAAAAAATTCAAAATTGCCACCAAAAATTCCAAAAGAAAGTTTGTGGTGATAACCCAATTCTCTCGAAAGAAAGACGTAGTGGGATCTCTGCATTGATAATTTCAATGAACGACATTCACTAAAGCTTCATGAACGAGCACTACCTTTTTTATGCAAAGAGATTCGATTTATTAAAGAAAGGAATAATTGCAATATTTCTTATAAAGATGAGAAAGAGGAAGATAGACTGATTTTACAAAGCGTTAAAAACAAAGTTTTAAAATGGATCGATATCAATTTCTAATAAATTTATTAAATAGATTGCATAATGCAAAAATATTTTCCAAATTTGAAAATTAAGATATTGGTAGATCTAATAAAAAGAATCGGATATAAAATAGTTGGTGCCCTTTGGACATTACGAATGGAGCGTAATGCCTTTGGTTTAAAAATGCACCTTACGAATTTGATATCATGAATAATATATTTAAAGATTATTTTAAATATATTTTAGTCTATATTGATGATGTTCGGTGTTCTCAAATATTGATGAACACTTCAACCATCTAAAAAACATTTAAATGGTTAATTTTAAAAAATGGATTAGTTATTTGAGCCAAAAATCAAATTATTTCAAACAAATAAGATTTTTTAGGCCATAATATATCAATGCTTCTATTATACCAATTAATAGAAGTATTGAATTTATAACAAATTTTTTGATATCATTTTAGATAAAAACCAGCTCGGTTCTTAGGAGCTCTCAATTATGTAGCTGATTTCTATCAAAATCTTGCCAAAGATGCCCCACTCTTTGAATTAAAAGAATCCCCACCATGGTGCGATACTCATACCATGGCGACATAAAATTAAAGAAAGGGTTCAAAACCTTCCTATCTTAATCTTCGGACCCCACTAGTTTCAAAATTGTTGAAGCGATGCCTCGATAAGAGCTATGGAGGTATCTAAGTGAAAGAATTCTAAAGAAGAATTAGTTGCTTTATTTACGGTAAATGGAATCCTACTGACAAAAGTATTCCATTATCAAAAAAAATGCTTTTAAGTGCATCTCAAAATTCCAAGATGATTTACTTAATCACATTTTCTCCGCATTATTGTTCCTCATTCAAACATCATTGAACAAGATGTCAAAATTTAGTTTCAAAATAAATTTTTGCATCATGATCATGACTCTCGTCTTGATTTGACATCAATTCATTAAAGGTAATGAAAATTCTTCTTTGATTTTTTGAATTCTTGCGGGGATCGGGGTGGATCACCCATGGAAGAATGACCACTCTAACCGAGGAAGTCCTTCTTTTCATGGAGGTGTGGCCATGGCGTTTAATAGATCCGGTCAATTCAATTGGCATGATCAATTTTAAAATTATCTTTATGGTACTTCCTCTTATTCACGGTCGAAAAGGGTGAAACCTCTAAAAAAGCAACACCATCCCTAAAAGATGTCGTTGCACAGGAACCTGTTTATTTCTCTAAAGAAATAAAATAGAATATTATTGAAATTAATCCTGCTGATTATTCAATACGTGGGCCTTATTTGAAAGATATTTGAAAAATCCTTTCCCATTTGAATCTAATCTCGAGAAAATTATGAAAAATCTTAATAATTAAAGTGTATTGAGATTAATCATGTTTGTGATCAACCATACAATTTTGTATAGCAAATGTATACAAAAGATCTTTCATCAAAGTGAATGGGGTCTAACTCCATTCCAAGAAAAATATTTTTATCCTCCACTAATTTCTGATACAAATTGGTAAATTATTGGTGCTATGTTCAGTATGATGAAGGCCTTCTTCCTTCTTAGAAGGCATTCATGGATGTTCATAATGAATAAAGATTATCAACAAGAACTTCGATATTCTTGATGGTGGAACTATTTTGGAGCAAATATTCTTCGGATCAATCAAAGAAATCTTTAATGAATGGATGGAATCAATGAGGCTTACAAAATAAACAAATTATTTGTTAAAACTTGGAGCTTACATGCTTATCAAAGACCCAAATCTGAGAATAAGAGAAGAAGAGAAGAAAATTCATTTTACAGCATTATATCTAGCAAAGGAGATTTTCTTAAAGCTTATGAGGTAAATAAAATAAAACTTGGTGATCAAGTTATTATTAAATAAAGAGATCTTTGCTTAAAAATTAACAAAGTCAGAATATTATAAAGATTCACGAAAGTAATAATTATTTCAAATCAAATTTTATCTTCTGTAGATTTTGATAATAATCTTTTCCTTTTTCTCAGAGTATAATAATTTGGTTTATGAAGTAAATAATTAATTTCTATATTACTCGACTTTGAAGAGTCCTCTTATATAATATGATTACACCTTTTTGATTCATAAAATCTTTTTCTTATATTTATTTACATTCTATACTCTTTATGCTTACCTCATATAATATCAAAATTTGTATTTTTTTGAGGATCTTAATTCATAATCTTTAATAATCTTTAATTTGTTTGACTTATCTTACATTGATTGAATTACCATTTTAGTAAAAATTTTTTAAGCTTTGATTAAATATCTCCAGAATAACATTGGCAAGATTCCACATCTATATGAAGAAATGGTGATTTTCTTATCATTTCATTTTCTCTCATTTTAGCTTCCATCCATTCATTAAAAGATTTCTTTGATTAGTAAGAATATTTAATTCTTTCAAAATAGTTCCAAAAAAATAAGTTCTCTATTGATAATATTTTGTTTATGAACATCCATGAATGTATTTTCTTTGAGAAGAAGAAGGCTTTAAACATACATGATAATTTTATGCATTTTTATAATTTATTAGGATAAAAATACATTTTTTCTTGGAATTCAGAAATTCACTTTGATGAAAGATTTTTTTGTATAAGATTTCTTGCTTAAATTGTATGGTTCGTTTGATCACAAGATAATCTCATTTAATTGTGTTAAGATTTTTCATAATTTCTCTTAGATTAGATTAATGAAATTGTTTCCCAAATATCTTTTAAATAAGGCCTATTATTTATTGATGTGATAATTTCAATAATATTATTTTATTTGTAAGAAATAACTTCTTTTAATCTTTTAGGGATGGTTTGCGCTTTTAGAGGTTTCCTTTGAAGAGGAAACCATAAAGATAAATTTTTAAATCTGCATTATTGAATTTGGATCTTCATTAAAAGAGATATTCTAGAAAAAGAAATTTGATTATCATATGGTTTTTTATAAACCATATAATTTTAAGATTCTGAAAATGAAGAGATAAATTTTTAATAAATTTGATGTGAGCAAAGGATAAAGAATCTTAAATGAAAATTTGTTAAAGTATATTGATGAAGGAAAAATAGATTAAGTAAATCATCTTAAATTTAAGATGCGAATAAGCATTTCTTTTTTTGATGTAATACAAAAAGTAATTCCATTACAGAAACAAAAGAACTAATTCTTCTTAAATTTTTCTTAGATACCTCCAGCATCTTTCAACAATGAAATTTCTAAATGAAGGAAGATTTAACATCTTTAATTTTTGTCATGGTATGAATATCACATGGTGGGATCTTTTAATCATAAAAGAGTCATCTTTAAAAGATTTTGATAAATAAATTTCAATAATTGAGCTCTAGAACATAAATGGAAAAATGATATCATTGTTAGCAAAATACTTCTTAAATAATAAGCTTATTATTATGAAAAAAATCATATTTCATTTGAAATAATTTTGATAATTTAAATAACTAATTTATTTTTTAAAATTAAATTTAAAATTTTAAATGGTTGAAGTGTTAAATCAATCGATATAATATATATATATATTTAAAATCTTAAATATATATTCAAATATCTTTGAAATTCAAAAGGTGCATTTTTTAAACCAAGAAAAATGTTATTAATATAAAAGGTCAAATATTTATTTTATAGCGTGATTCTTTTTATCGATCCTATCACGATTTTTAAATCAAATTTGAAAAATATTTTGCATTATGCAATCTATTTAAATCATTTATGATATCGATCCATTTAAAACTTTGTTTAACTTGAAATTACAAATTTTCTCTCTTGATTCATAATGCATTGACTCAGGAATAGGATTCAAATTATTCCTTTTTAATAAATCAACAATCTCTTCTTAAAGAGTGCTAAATTCATCAGAAAAGAGCCTTAGTAATTATTTCATTAAATTATCACTCTAGATCCATGAGTCTTTCTTTCTAAAAGTAATTGGGTTGTATATGACTTCTTTTGGAATTTTGGTACAATTTGAATTTTTTTCTTTTAATTTGGGGAAGAAATTTCATTAAAGTTAGCAATTTTTTCTTGTAAATAATTTATATGCATAGACTTATTAGCTTTATTTATTTTATTTATGATAATTTCTTTAGAATTGATGATAAAATAATGTGATCCTTTATCCCAAAGAAAATACTAATTCCATTATCATCAATTCTATGATAGCATTATTTTAAGAAGAAAAGGAGTTAAAAAATAATGTGTTGTGTCAAATTTTTGACTAAAATAAAAGGCATTTGAATACAAATATCATCTTGACAGATGGCCACAGATGATAATTTATACTTAATTTGTAAAGACTCACCGTCAGCTGCCTTTAACCGCTGGCTAGTTTTTTCAAAATATTTAGAAGGAATTATTCCTTCTTGTATACAATTTAAATCTGCTCCACTATCAACTAGAGCAGTTAAATTTGGTAAAATAAATTCTTTATTTATAATTAATTTAATGGAAATATACCATTTATGGTATATTGCCTTTTGAATATTTTGTAAGAAACCTGGTTCTTGATTAGAATCGGCTTCTATATTTTCAAATGAATTGGCATCTTCTAATTAATTTCAAGATCCATTAGACGACCATTCATTTACTCTTGCTCAGCTTTAATTTGTTGAACTTCTAATTTTAGTTTCTTTAATTCAGTTTTTAGCTCTGCTAAAGAAGCTGAATTAGAAGATGATGAACTTGCCTCAGATTTTTCTTAAATACTTCCGATAAGGAGTATATAAGAGGCTTGTAATTAAATTTTTCTAATTTATCTTTCTTCTTATCATTAAGAAGATCGATAATTTTATCACGAGTTGAATCATCTTCAACTTATGCTAAAAGTTTAATTAATTGGTTCTTTTGCTCATGGGTGAGCATATACAGACCTATCATATTTATTATATTTTTATAACAATCTATCTTTAATGACTCTGTTAGATTTATCGATTTATCATAATCTTGAGATGAAGATCTTCCTCTCTTTTTCTCTTTTGGTTATATGGTTCTACTTCTTTCTCAAGTAATTTAATTTAACGATTAGAAGCAATTTAATCAAGAACTCAAATGGTTTTGAATGAAGAAGACCTAAATAGATGGTTCTCCAAAAATTGATAAAACTATCATTTATCAATTTGGAACTTTTGATTTTAAGGAAAAATCTTGAAAACTAGAATAAATTATTGTAGATCAAATGGATAAAATCATTATCTTAATTGAAGATTAGAAAATATAAAAGACTTTAAATTATTCATATGGGGATGAAAGAGAAGATTCAAACCTTTAATTTAAAGGAAATGCTTTATTTTTTGCCTAAGAGATGGATGCCTCAAGGCTCAATTAAGTGTTTTAGATACCATGTCATGGGATTTATTTCAACACCTTTTCCATGAAGTATCTCTTTCGATATAAATCTGAAGCTCTAAAATTATATTTACAAATTTTTTTTATGATTTCCTCCTTTCAAACTATTGCTCTAATTGAATTTATTTTCGAAGTTTTAAATACTCTAAATTAAAAGTTCAAAAAAGTTGTTCAAGGATCTTACTTTGAAACAAATCAAGAAGATCCCATATCCTACTTGAGTGATTAAATGGAATGAGGTGGTATTTCCGTAATCATGGACTATACCATCTGTGAAAGACTTCCATTAATCAAGATGTAGATTAGATATTCAAACAATGATGGCATGTTGATTTGATTCAATGATCATCAACTTCCTAATGATCTCTTCCTCAAAACCTCGAGAATCTAGATTGGATGGTTCATATAACCATCAATTTCTTCAAAAGAAATCATATATAAGATATATATCATCTAGTGAGAGAAAATCAATCTACAATGAACTTTAGTCTTAATGAGCTACACAATAGGTTCTAAGACTAGAGATTATTTTGAAAGAATACTTCCAACCAAGATGATAATTTTTATCTAAATTTTACTTACCAATAAGAAATAAATGATTTATTTGAGAAAATGAGAAAAGTAGTCAAGCCAAAGCAACTATTCCTTTAATTTGGTTTGTAGTTACTATGCTCAATCCACTCAAGATTATTTAACCATCAAAATGGCCATGAGAAGAAAAATTATTAAAGCATCTTATCCTAGAAAATGGTAAGATATACCTTGATATCTTTGAAAAATAAGTTCGATCCACAAATTTAAGAATAATATAATTAAACAACTTAATTATGAATAGTATACTTCAAATAATCATTGATCATCTTTTAGCCAAGTTCAAAATCATCGATGCTTAAACAAAAAAGTTTCTATGAAATATAGAAAGCTGTGAGAAATTTTTACTAGTATAAACCAATTTGTGAAACCTTTATCCAACCACCTCTAAACTAGCTCTTGTGACCCTCTTAAGACATTTTCAAAAATTTGATTCTAAATTTAAGTAAAAGTATGTTTTTAAAGATATCAATGATGAAGATTTAAAATGAATCCTCAACCAAAATACTAATCAACATAATATTGAAAAGTTCAAAACCTTTTCAAGAATTACAAGATCTCATCCTCCTTTTGATATAAAAAATTTCTTATCCAAAGAAAAATTTGGAAAACATTATTATAAAAAACCCACTCTCATTTTGAGAAGATACTCATTTCAGGAAATTTTATGATGGAGATTTTATATGAATGAAATATGATTTTAACATCAAATCATTCATACCCTTCATGGTGCTTATGTTTCTAGTTGTCAATCTAAACATCAAGAAAAACCTCATATTAAATGTTGCCATCATTTTAAGATTCTCTTGAACTAAAGGATGGTATTTTTCTTATTCTCTGAAGACCTCTATTTAAATTGACTTAAGTATATCTTCCAAAAGATTAGAAAACCTAATGGGTTTGTTCTAGAATCAAGATTTTCCTTAAAATCAAAAGTTCTAAATAATTTACCAAGAAGAGAAGATTTAGAAATACCTCAAAAAAGTATAAATTTTCAGAATTTGTTTTCTACCTCCAAAAGGATTTTACAAATTTTTCAAGTATCTCAAGATATGAAATGAAAAAATTTCATGGTATTCTTTCAAGCATATAAAAGCAAAGATATAAAAACATGGGAGGAATGAACAAACCATTGGTTCATCCAAAGCATGGTGAAATGTAACAAAAAATCTCTAACATCCTTCCTCCCTGATTTACCCCATCATCGATACATTTTACACTAGGATATATGTAAACAAACTTATTTATTAAAGCTTAAAAAGTACTTACACGATGATAGTAGGTAGGAAGCAGGAAGAATTAAGGAGAGTACAAAAGGAGAATAGGAAAGAAGAAGAGAAGGAAAACGAGCACACCATAAGAAATTCTTATATGAGGTGGAGGCAAGGAGAGACTTTGCTTAGAAGCAAAGGTATAATTATTAAATAGAAACATGCTTAAGCAAAGTTATATTATATTATTAAATAAAACTGTTAAGCAAAGTTACTATTATTAAATAAAAGATACTTTGCTTGGGCAAAGGTACAATATGATAAGATGGCTACTTTTGGTAGTAATTATTTCATTTGGTGACCGCATGATGTAAAGTAAATTCTTCGGAGATAATGATGCTTTCCTTTGAAAGTAAGCAATTATTTGGTAATGTATGAATTTAAGTTTCTCGGATTCCACATCGACATCGTAGAAGAGTCACCATCGTCAGATATAGATGATTAAACACCTTGGCGAGTTGATTTCGTAAATTTTTGAGATGTTTCTTATGTTGGATTTCTCATGAGTAACGTCTTTTGATGCTTAGTATCTCATCAACCGAGCTCAAAATCATAGTTTTGAGGGATCGATTAATAAGCTTTAATAATAGCTTTAATTTATTTGAGCTTATCCTCAACGTTGATTGAATTCCACCATTTTAGTAAAATTATCTTTGACCAACGATGAAGGATCTTTCAGAATATATTTCAAATCCATGGATCCAAGGGAAGAAAATGAGCAAGATTTTGCCTTGAATCATTTTCTAGGATTAAAAGCCCTCATTTTGGGGGCAGCTTCCATCCATTCATTAAAGATTTCTTTGATGGTATCTGGAAGAATATTTAATTATGCTCTAAAATAGTTCCACCATCTGAAGAACCAGGAAGTTCTTGTTGATAATATCTTTGTTCATTATGAACATCCATGAATGCCTTCAATTGAGAAGGAAGAAGGCTTCATTTAATAGCTTTTAATAATTTATGCCAATTTTTGTCATAAATTAGTGGAGGATAAAATACATTTTTTCTTGGAATGAGTTAGGACATTCACTTTGATGAAAATCTTTTGTATAATGCACATACAAAATTGTATGGTTCGTCGATCCGCGAACATGATTAATCTCAATCTCTTTAATTGTATTAAGATTTTTTTCATAATTCTCTCTTGAGAGATTAGATTCAAATGGGAAAAGATTGTTTCCCAAATATCTTTCAAATAAGGCCCACGGATTATTTATTGAATAATCGGAGGATTAATTTCAATAATTATTTCTTTAGTGAAATAAACAAAAGTTCTTGTGCAACGACATCTTTAGGATGGTGTTGCTGTTTTTTAGAGGGTTCACCCTTTTCAACCGTAGTTGAAGATGAAGTACCATAAAGATATGTCTTTAAGTTGATCATGTTAATTGTTCAATTGACCGGATCTTTGCCATTAGAGCGGCCATGGCCACGACCTCCGCAAAAAGAAGGACTTCCTCAGTTAGGAGGGGTCATTCTTCCATGCGGGGTGATCCACCATTGATCGTCCCTATAAGAATTCTCGGGTCAAAAAATCAGGAAGAGAGTTTTCATTACCTTTAATGAATTCAATATCGAAATCGAAGACAGAGAGCTGTGATGCCATGATGCAAAAATTTGTTTTGAAACTAAATTTTTGACATCTTGTTGAATGATGTATTTGACTGAGAAATAGTCAATACGAAGGAGAAAATGTTGATTAAGTAAATCATCTTGAAATTTTGAGATGCACTTAATCACATAAAGCATTTCTTTTTTGATAATGGAATACTTTTGCTAAGTAGGATTCCATTTACCAGAAATAAAGTGAACTAATTCTTCTTTAGAATTCTTTTGCTGCTTTAAGATACCTCCATAGCCCTTATCAGAGGCATCAGTTTCAACAATTTTGAAACTAGTGGGGTCCGCAAGATTAAGACAGGGAAGGTTTTGAACCATTTCTTTAATTTTATGATCGCCATGGTATGAGTATCGCATGGTGGGAGATTCTTTTTAATCTGACAAAGAGTGCATCTTTGGCAAGATTTTGATAAAAATTAGCTACATAATTGAGAGCTCCTAAGAACCGCTATAGTTTTTATCTAAAATGATATCAAAAAATTTGTTAGCAAATTCAATACTTCTATTAATTGGTATAATAGAAGCATTGGATATATTATGGCCTAAAAATCTTATTTCATTTTGAAATAATTTGATTTTTGGCTCTAAAATGACTAATCCATTTTTTAAAATTAACCATTTAAATATTTTAGATGGTTGAAGTGTTCATCAATATTATTTGAGAACACCAGAACATCATCAATATAGACTAAAATATATTTAAAATAATCTTAAATATATTATTCATGATATGTTGAAATTCAGAAGGTGCATTTTTTAAACCGAAGGGCATTACGTTCCATTCGTAATGTCCAAAGGGTAGTGTAAATGCTATTTTATAATGATCCGATTATCGGATCTAATATCCGATTTTAAATCAAATTTGGAAAATATTTTTGCATTATGCAATCTATTTAATAAATCCCTTTTTTTAGGAATTGGATATCTGATCTATTTTAAAACTTTGTTTAACGGCTTATAATTAATTACAAGTCACAGTTTTCCTCTTTCCTTTTCTGCTGAATTCATAACATAGAATGTGGTATAGCTCCAAGAGGAGTAGGATTGCCAAATTATTCCTTTCTTTAATAAATCAGCAATCTCTTTGCATAAAGCAAGGTAGTGCTCGTTCATCTGACAAGGATGAGCTTTAGTGGGAATGTCTCGTTCATTAAAATTATCAATGTACAAGAGATCCACTACATGAGTCTTTCTTTCCCAGAAAGTAATTGGGTTGTCACCACAAACTTCCTTTTGGAATTTTTGGTGGCAATTTTGAATTTTTTCTTTTAATTTTGGGAAGAAATTTGTTTAAAAGTTAAACTAGCAATTTCTTCTTGTAAATAATTTATATGCATAGACTTATTATTAAGCCTATTTATTTTATTTATGATAATTTCTTTAGGATTGGTGATAAAACGGAATGTGATTTCTTTATCCCAAAGAAAATACTGAATTCCAGTATCATCAATTCTAGTGATAAGCATTATTTTAAGAAGAAAAGGAGTTCCTAAAATAATGTGTTGTGTTAAATTTTTGACTAAAATAAAAGGCATTTGAATACAAACATCATCTTGACACAAGGCCACAGATGATAATTTATACTTAATTTGTAAAGACTCACCGTCGGCTGCCTTTAACCGCTAGCTAGTTTTTTCAAAATATTTAGAAGGAATTATTCCTTCTTGTATTCAATTTAAATATACTCCGCTATCAACTAGAGCAGTTAAATTTGGTAAAATAAATTCTTTATTTATAATTAATTTAATGGAAATATATCATATCTGGTATATTACTTTTTGAATATTTTGTAAGAAACTTGATTCTTGATTAGAATCGGCTTCGATGTTGTCAAATGAATTGGGCATCTTCTGATTAATTTCAAGATTCATTAGACGACCATTCATTTGCTCTTGCTCAGCTTTAATTTGCTGAACTTCTAATTTTAGTTTCTTTAATTCAATTTTTAGCTCTCCTAAAGAAGCTGAATTAGAAGATGATGAACTTGCCTCAAATTTATTCTTAAATACTTCCAATAAGGAGTATATAGAAGGCTTGTAATTAAATTTTTCTAATTTATCTTTCTTCTTATCATTAAGAAGATCTATAATTTTATCACTAGTTGAATCATCTTCAACTTATGCTAAAAGTTTAATTAATTGGTCCTTTTGCCCGTGGGTGAGCATATACAGACCTATCATATTTATTATATTTTTATAATAATCTATCTGTTGATAGGACTTGCAACAGTTAGATTTATCAAATTTATCAAAATTTGATGAGGATGAAGATGAAATATGTTCTTCTTCATCTTCTGATTCTCTTTCAGAATCAGAGGATGTAAGCAGAATTTTTATCAGGATTTGTTTTAACCATTCATCAATCTGACGTTCATTTAACTTCTTCTTGACAGTGCATCTTTTCGTGTAGTGACCTGTACGGCCACATTTGTAACATTTTATTTCTCTTGTCTATTTGTTTTAGAATCAGAGGGATGAGAGTGTCTACATTTGTGCATAAATTTGTCATATTTTTTATGATGTGCTTTTTCATGCTTAGGAAAAAAAATCTTTCGCATTTTACCCTTATGTTTGGAAGATAAAGGACATACCTGAGGATCACAGTTGAATTATTCACAGAATTTGCCAAGTTGACTTCTCTCAAGTAGACGTTCTCTTTTCATTTGATCTTTTAATTTAAGATCAGAGCAAATTGCTAAACCAGTTTTAATACATGCAGAAATAAGGTTTCCATATGTAAGAGTTTCATATGGGATGGTTCCATCATAGAGGCAAAGAGAAACCTTAACCTTTTCAGCAAATAGATTGGGAAGGCCTTCAATGAATTTTTGCTTCCAGTGAAGGCTATCGGCATCATAAAGTGTCATGATGCATGCTAGAAATATATCTTGTACCATCAAAAATGGGTTAAGGATGGACATCTTAATTTGTGGAGTAAGGAGCGAGTGTTTTCTCCTTGATTTCTAATGGATCCAAAGAAAATGATCTATAATTGTTTGAAGAAGATTATAGACCAATTTTATTAGGTTTTTTGTTCTTTGGAAGATCCTTAGTACTTAAGTTAATTTCGCTAAGGAGGTCTTCCCTTTGAGGAATAGTTAGAAAATTATCCCACCATCCTTTCAGAGTTCCAGAGAATCCTGAAATGATGGCTCGAGTGATAATATGAGGTTTTGCTTGATGTCTAGATTGAACAACAATAGCAAACATAAGTATTTGATGAAGGGTATGAATGATTTGATGTTCATAAAGTCCATCAATATTCCATTCATATAAAGAATCTCCATCATAGGAATTTCTTACAAAATGAGTATTTTCTCAAATAATAAATCAGGAGGAGTGGATTTTTTATAATAATGTTTTTCCAAATTTTTCTTTGGATAAGAAATTTTTTGGATATCAAAAGGAGGATGAGGATCTTGTAATTCTTGAAAAAGGTTTTGAACTTTTTCAATATTACTTGGTTGATCAGTATCAGTTTCGGTTGAGGATTCATTTGAATCTTCATCATTGACTGATATCTTCAAGAGCTCCTACATAATTTTCACTTAAATTTAGAATCAAATTTTGAATGTCTTCAGAAGAGGGTCCTAACTTAAGATCCAGTTTAGGAGGTGGTTGGATAAAAGATTTCACAAATGGGTTTATACTAGAAGCTTTCTAAGCTTTACTTTTTTGGCAAGAAATCTTTTGTTTAAGCATCTGATCGATTTTAGACTCTAGGCTAAAAAGATGATCAATGATTATTTGAAGTATACTATTACTATAATTAAGTTATTTAATTACAGTAATAAATTCCTTTAGAATTTATGGATTAGAACTTATTTTTTCGAAGGCCGCTAATTTTAAAGGTTTATCATCCATCATTTTTACAACTGATGGAGGATAAGATGCTTCAATAATTTTTCCTTGTTATGTTTGCCATTTTTTGGTAATTAAAACAGCAACTTGAGCGGATTGAGCATAGTAACTACAAAACCAAGCGACAAAAGGAATAGTTGCTTTTGCTTGACTATTTTTTTCTCTCATTTTCTCGAAATATAAATCATTTATTTCGAGATGTTTGTTTTCAGAAGTAAAACTTCTATACCAAGTACAAAAGTTATCATACTTTGGTTGGAAGTATTCCTTCAGAACAACCTCTCTAGTCTTAGAACCTATTGTGTAGCTCATTAAGACTAAAGTTCATTTCGATGGAGGAGATTGATTTTCTCTCACGGGATGATAGATATAATTTTTAGGAAGGGCCACCGATGGTTCGAGTGTGAACCATCCGATCTAGACTTCTCTGAGGTTTCAGAAGGGATAGAAACCCTAGGAAGTGTAATGGATCGATGAGGTTTGAATCTGACTTCAACATCAGCATCAGCTGTTTGAATTATCTGATCTATATTTTGATTAATGGAAGGTCTTGGTGCGACTGCAGATGGTATAGTCTATGATTCTGGAAATACCACCTCATTTCATTTAATCACTCTGTTAGTGGTAATATAAGATGCTAACAGATTTGTTTCAATCAGAGTAGTTCATTCGGCTGGTTGAACAGCTTTCCAAACTTTGGGATTTAGAGTATTTAAAACTCAAAAATAAATTCTAAAAATTAGAGCAATAGTTTCAGAACCCGGAAGGAAATCATAACCATAAAGATGTAAATGTAATTTTAGAGCTTCAAAAAGATTTATATCAGAAAAAGATAAACACAGATTGGGAAAGGTGTTAAAATAAACTGGCCCGTGACATAGGCTAGTATCTACAACACTCATTAGGGATTGAGCCCAGTGAAGGCATCTGCCATCTCTTAGGCTTGCTAAAATAGAAGCATTTAGACCTTTAAGGGTTAAAGGTTTGAATGCTATTTGTATCATCCCTATATGAATATATTTAAAGTCTTGCATATATTTATGCAGATCTTCAAATGTTAGTAGATAAATAGTTTTATCCATTTAATCTATAATAATGGTTTGTTCTACAGTTTTCACTGAAGATTTTCTCTTAAAATCAAAAGTTCCAAATTGATAAATGATAGTTTTATCAATTTTAGGGAGAGACCATCTATTTAGGTCTTCTTCATTCAAGGGGAACTCTGCCATTTTAGAGTTCTTGATTAAATTATTATTTCTCCTAATTGTTAGATTAGAAGTTACTTTAGAAGAAGTAGAAGCCATATAACCCAAAGGGGAAAAAGGGAGAGAGGAAGATGATGCAGGGAGAGTTTGAAATAAATCACCATATAAAGATAAAACAAACTAAGTATAAACCTCCATCAGAGAATTATCTTCCCAGATAATCAACAAAAATAGGACTTATAACCCTATCAAGCATCACGCAACAGGGATGGCCATCTGCGACAAAGATGGGATAAAGCCATGGGAGGAATGAATAAAGTACTGGTTCATCCAAAGCATGGTGAAATGTAATAAAAAATCTCTAACATCCTTCCCCTCCCCGAAGATTTACCCCATCATGGCTCTGATACTAGACTTAACTTATAACCCTATCAAGCATCACGCAACAGGGATGGCCATTTACGATGAAGACGGGACTAACACAATTAAAGTGTGTTGAGATTAGTCATGTTCATGATCAAACGAACCATACAATTTGTATAGCAAAAGCGTTATGCAAAAAATCTTTCATCAAAGTGAATGGGGTCTGACTCCATTCCAAGAAAAAAATGTATTTTATCCTAATAATTTAGATACAAAATTAGCGAAATTATTCTATTTAAGATATGATGAAAGCCTTCTTCTCAACGAAAAGCAAAGGCATTCATGGATGTTCATAATGAACAAAGACAATCAACAAAGAACTTCAGATGGTTCTTTAGATGGTGGAACTATTTTGGAGCGAATTAAATATTCTTCTGATCCAATCAAAGAAATCTTTAATGAATGGATGAAGCCCCAAAATGAGGGCTATTAATCTGACTGATCCAAGGGCAAAATCTTGCTCATTTCTTGACCGATTCTATGGATGAGTAACGTTATTCTCGGGAAGGATCCATTTAATCAGCTGGTCCTTCAAAGATAATTTTTACTAAAATGGTGGAATTCAATCAACGTTGAAGATAAGCTCAAACAAATTAAAGCTTATTCTGAATTAACGATCCCTCAAAAAACTACAGATTTTGAGCTATCGGTTGATGAGGTACTCCAAAGCATCAAAAGACGTTACCCTCATGAGAATGAAATCCAACATAAGGAATGTCTCAAAAAGATTTATGAAAATCAACTCACCAAGGTGTTTAATCACCCTATCTATATATAGAGATAGAATTTTCTGACATGTCGAGCAATATGGAGAAACTTAATGGATTCGTTCATCAAAATTATTGCTTCCACTTTACCTTTACAACGCAAAAAGAAAGTATCATTATCTCCACCAGCAGGGAATCTACTTTATAATGCATAAAGCAGTCCCACCAAATGAAATAATTATTACTTTCCAAAAGTAGCCACCTTATCATATTATGTACCTTTGCTTAGCTTTTAAGCAAAGTATCTTTTATTTAATAATAGTAACTTTGCTTAACAGTCAAGTTTCTATTTAATAATTATAATAGTAACTTTGCTTAACAGCCAAGTTTCTATTTAATAATTATACCTTCGCTTAGCTTCTAAGCAAAGTCTCTCCTTTGCCTCCACGTCTATATAAGGAGGCTATGTCTTTGTATTAGGTGTGCTCAGTTTTTCTTCTTCTTCTCTTCATTCTCTTTGTACTCCTTAGTTCTTCGCTCAAGTCATCGTGTAAGTTCATTTTAAAGTTTTAATAAATAAGTTTGTTTATATGTGACGAAGACGGGATAAAGCCATGGGAGGAATGAACAAAGTAATGGTGAAATGTAATAAAAAATCTTTAACATCCTTCCCCTCCCTGGGGATTTACCCCATCATGGCTCTGATACCAGACTTAACTTATAACCCGATCAAGCATCATGCAACAGGGATGGCCATTTGAGATGAAGACGGGATCAGGGTTTGTTTTAACCTCACAAGTTCATTTAACTTCTTCGACAAGCATTCGAAAGTGACCTCAGACCACATTTATAATATTTTATTTCTCTTGTCTCTTTGGTTTTAGAACCAAAGGGATGAGAGTGCCTGTTTTTGTGCGTGAATTTGTCATGTTTTTTATGACGTGCTTTTTCATGCTTAGGAAAAACAGTCTTTCGTGTTTTTCCCTTATGTTTAGAAGATAAAGGACGTACCTGAGGATCACAGTTGAATTGTTCACAGAATTTGTCAAGTTGTCTTCTCTCAAGTAGACATTCCCTTTTCATTTGATCTTTTAATTTAAGATCAGAGCAAATTGTTAAACTAGTTTTAATACATGCAGAAATAAGGTTTCCATATATAAGAGTTTCATATGGGATGGTTCCATCGTAGAGGCAAAGAGAAACCTTAACCTTTTCAGCAAATAGATTGGGAAGGCCTTCAATGAATTTTTTACTTCCTGAAGGCTATGCATCATAAAGTGTCATGACGCATTAGAAATATATCCTTGTACCATCGAAAATGGGTTAAGGATGGACATCTAATTTTGGAGTAAGGAGTGAATTTTTCTCCTTGATCTCAATGGATCCAAAATGATCTATATTATTTGAAGAAGATTATAGACCAATTTTCAAAGTTTTCCGTTCTTTTGGAAGATCCTTAGCACTTAAGTCAATTTTAAAGGAGTTCTTCCCTTAGAATAGGGTTATCCCACCATCCTTTGAGTTCCAATCACGAAATGTTTAAATATTTTGCTTGATGTTCAGATTGAACAAGAAAGAACATAAGCATTGAGGGTATGAATGATTTGATGTCATTTTATCTCATTCATAAGAATCTCCATCATAGAAATTTCTAAAAGAGTATTCCTCAAATAATAAATGAGAATTTTTTTTAATAATGTTTTTCAAATTTGGATAAGAAAGTTTTTGGATATGGAGGATGAGGATCTTATAATTCTTGAAAAAGGTTTTGAACTTTTCAATATTATTGTCGATCAGAGTTGAGGATTCATTTGAATCTTCATCATTGATGATATCTTCAAAACTCACATACTTTTCACTTAAATTTAGAATCAAATTAATGTCTAAGAGGGTCTTTAAGAGCGAGATGTGGTTGGATAAAGGTTTCAAAATGGGTTTATCTAGAGAAGCTTTAAGCTTCTTGTTAGTTCGAAGAAAACCTTTATTTAAATCTCATTTTAGACGGTTAAAGATGATCGGATTAAGTACACTATTAATAAGTTGTTTAATTACCAATAAATTTAGAATTTGTGGATAACTTATTTTTTTGAAGAGCCATTTTAAATATCCAATTTTACAATGATGGAAGATAAGATGCTTCAAAATTTTTTATTTTGCATTTTTTTTTGGTAGCAAAAACATCAACTTGAGTGGATTGAGCATATAAAAGTTTAATTAAAGGAATAGTTACTTTGAACTTTTCTTTCTCTCATTTTCAAAAAAAAATCATTTATTTTGAGCGTTCATTTTCAGTAAAACTTATAAGAAAAGTTATCATACTTTGGTTGGAAATATTCCTTCAAAACAACCTCTCTAGTATTAGATTGCAGCTCATTAACAAAGTTCATTTTTATGGGAGATTTATTTTCTCTCTGGATGAGATGATTTGTTATGAACCTCAAATGGTTAAGGAGTGTGAACCATCATCTTGACTTCGAGGTTTTAGACAGAAATGCGAGTGATCAATGGGGTTGAATTTATCAACATCAAATGTTGAATTATCACATCTGATTAATGGAAGGTCTTGCGTCATAGATGACCATACAAATACATCTATTTCATTCAATATATTAAGATTTTCCAGTATTAAGTTGAATAGCTTTTCAAACTTGGGATTTGATATTTAAAGTCATGAATTTCGAAAATTGGAGCATTAAAAAAGAAAACATAACCATTGCTATAAATGTAATTAGAGCTTCAAAAGATATATCGAAAGATAACTCATGGGAAAGGTGTTGAAATAAATTGGCCTATGACAGAAATTTCTCTACAATGATTTGGTTGATCCTTTTTCTAGAAAATAGAGTATTAAAGGTTTGAATGCTATCTATCATCCTATGAATATATTTGTTGCATATATTGCATCTTAAACGTTAGATAAATTTTATCCATTTGACTACAAATTTTGTTCTACAGAAGATTTTCTCTTAAAGTTCCATGATAAATGATAGTTTAATCAATTTTGGGAGAGAATCTATTTAGGTCTTCTTCATAACTCGCCAGAGTTCTTGATTAAATTATTATTTTCTAATCGTTGAAGAAGTTAGAAGTATAGCCATAACCAAAAGGGAGAGGAAGATGATTGGAGAGTTTGAAACAAATCACCATATAAATATAAAACAAACCAAGTATAAACCTCCATCGGAGAAATATCCCTGCAGAACAAAAAATAGGACTTACAACCCTTTCAAGCATCATGCAAAGATTACGCCATTTGATGAAGACGGAATATAAACCTACCCAGAATTATCCTGCATCCAACAAAATAGGTCTTATAACCCTTTCAAGCATCACGCAACAGGGATGGCCATTTACGACGAAGACAGGACCTCGGTTTGGAGTGGTCATTCTTTCTGATAGGGTAAGTTTGGTATCAGATCCATGATGGGGTAAATCCCCGGGGAGGGGAAGGATGTTAGAGATTTTTTGTTACATTTCACCATGCTTTGGATGAACCAGTACTTTGTTCATTCCTCCCATGGCTTTATCCCGTCTTCATAGCAAATGGACATCCCTGTTGCATGATAATTGATAGGATTATAAATCCTATTTTTGTTGACTGTCTGGGATAGTTCTCAAGTGGAGGTTTATATTCCCGTCTTCATCACAAATGGCCGTAAATCCCTGTTGCGTGATGCTTGAAAGGGTTGGAAGTCCTATTTTTGTTGATTGTCTAGGAAGATAATTCTCTAATGGAGGTTTATACTTAGTTTGTTTTATCTTTATATGGTGATTTGTTTCAAAATCTCCCTGCATCATCTTCCTTTCTCCCTTTTTCCCCTTTTGGTTATATGGTTTCTACTTCTTCTGAAGTAACTTCTAATCTAACGATTAGGAGAAATAATAATTTAATCAAGAACTATGAAATGGCAGAGTTCCCCTTGAATGAAAAGACCTAAATAGATTGTCTCTCTCCAAAATTGATAAAACTATCATTTATCAATTTGGAACTTTTGATTTTAAGGGAAAATCTTTAGTTAAAATTGTAGAACAAACCATTACTGCAGATCAAATGGATAAAACCATTAATCTACTAACGTTTGAAGATCTACATAAATATATGCAAGACTTTAAATATATTCATATAGGGACGATACAGATATAATTCAAACTTTTAACCCTTAAAGGTCTAAATGCTTCTATTTTAGCAAGCCTAAGAGATGGCAGATGCCATAACTGGGCTCAATCCCTAATGAGTGTTGTAGAGACTAGCCTATATCATAGGCCGATTTATTTCAACACCTTTCCCAATCTGAGTTTATCTCTTTCTGATATAAATCTTTTTGAAGCTTTAAAATTGCATTTACAGCTTTATGGTTATGATATCCTTCCGGGTTCTGAAACTATTGCTCTAATTTTTAGAATTCATTTTCGAGTTTTAAATACTCTAAATCCCAGTTCAAAGTCGCTCAACCAACTAACTACTCGATTGACAAATTGCTAGCATCCATATTGCTACTAACAGAGTGATTAAATAGAATGAGGTGGTATTTCCAGAATCATGGACTATACCATCTACGGTCTCACCAAGACCTTCCATTAATCAAGATGTAGATCAAATAATTCAAATAGTTGATGGCAATGTTGAAGTCAGATTCAACCCTCGTCGATCCATCACACTTCCTAGGGTTTCTATCCATGCTGAAACCTTAGAGAAGTCTAGATCAGATGGTTCACACACAACCATCGCTGAGTCCCTTCACCCAAATAAATCATATCTATCATCCTGAGAGAAAATCAATCTCTCACTCCATTTGAAATGAACTTTAGTCTTAATGAGCTACGCAATAGGTTCTAAGACTAGAGAGGTTGTTCTGAAGGAATACTTCCAACCAAAGTATGATAACTTTCGCACTTGGTATAGAAGTTTTACTTCTAAAAACCAACGACTCGAAATAAATGATTTATATTTTGAGAAAATGAGAGAAAGAAATAGTCAAGCCAAAGTAACTATTCCTTTCGTCGCTTGGTTTGTAGTTACTATGTTCAATCTGCTCAAGTTGCTATTTTAACTACCAAAAAATGGCAAACAGAGCAAGGAAAAATTATTGAAGCATCTTATCCTCCATCTTGTAAAATGGTGGATGATAAACTTTAGAATTAGTCTTGAAAAATAAGTTCCACAAAATTTAAAAGAATTTATTACTATAAATAAACAACTTAATTATAGTAATAGTATACTTCAAATAATCACTGATCATCTTTTTTGCCTAGAGTCTAAAATCAATCAGATGCTTAAACAAAAGGTTTCTAGCCCTGAAACTAGCAAAGCTTTAGAGAAAGCTTATACTAGTATAAACCCATTTGTGAAACCTTTTATCCAACCACCTCCTAAACTGGCTCTTAAGTTAGGACCCTCTTCTGAAGACATTCAGAATTTAATTCTAAATTTAAGTGAAAAGTATGTAGGAGCTCTTGAAGATATCAATCAATCGGATGAATATTCAAATGAATCCTCAACCGAAACTGATACTGATCAACCAAGTAATATTGAAAAAGTTCAAAACCTTTTTCAAGAATTAAGATCCTCAACCTCCTTTTGATATCCAAAAATTTTCTTATCCAAAGAAATATTTGGAAAAATATTATTATAAAAAACTCACTCCTCCTGATTTATTATTTGAGGAAGATACTCATTTCGTAAGAAATTCCTATGATGGAGATTCTTTATATGAATGGAATATTGATGGACTTTATGAACATCAAATCATTCATACCCTTCATCAAATGCTTATGTTTCAATCTGTTCAATCAATAACCTTGCTGAGCTCATGAATGGCGACTCGGATGGTGAGCCGCTGAAAGGAAGAGTGAGCTTAGCAATGTAAGTAAAGATGCAAAAGAACAATCACAAAATCGACAGAAATGCCCAGGCGGACAAACCGGTTATCACAAAAAAAGGTGCACGCCAGAGCGAGCAAGGTGCCATCTGCACTAGCTGGTGAAGATATCCATGCACAATAGCGCTTATCGATGAGGGTTTTTTGTCTGTTTTCTTCCGTTTCAGCCTATTTTCACCCGTTTTCACCCATTTTTTCTATTTTTCTTTATTTTTTACCTTTTTGCCTTTATAGGGGGTTTATAAAAACCCCCCTAAGGTCAAGTGAGAAGACACAAATCTCATATGCTCTATTGTTCCTCTTCTTCTTAAGAGAAGGTCATTCACTTTGCTAATTAAGGCCCATAGTTCATACGGTGAGGCTCCAAATTTCCCTCGAAAGAGGCATCAACTATCCTCGTCGGACCTACCGGGTTCGGAGGAGATCAAGGCCCGTAGTTCATACGGTGAGGCTCCAACTTTCCCTTGAATGAGTCATCAACTATCCTCATCGGACCGACCGAGTTCAGAGGTGATCAAAGCTCATAGTTCATATGGCGAGGCTCCTATTTTCACTCGAAAGAGGCGTTAACTATCCTCATCAGACCGGCCGGGTTCAGAGGTGATCAAGGCCAGTAGTTCCTACTTCTTCTTGTAGGAAATTGGATTTCTTGAAACTTCAATGGATGGTTCAACAGTTGATAACTACCAAGATGGCGGGGAAGAGTTAATTAGGAACCATCATTTGAACGACTTAGAAAGTTTGGCAGGTAATTTCAGAGCATCATTCTCCATGATGTTACTTGATGTCATTAACTTGCATGGAAGGGGTAAAATCAAATCCGCTGAGGATTTTTAACCCATCCGAGGTTGTTTGTCAAAGTGTTACTTGATGACATTACCCTACATAGAAGAGGTCGAATCGAATCCATTGAGGATTTTTGATCCATCCGAGATTGTTTATCAAAGTGTTACCCAATGACGTTAACCTGTATCGAAGAGGTCGAATTGAATTTGTTAAAGATTTTTGACATATCCAATGTTGTTTGTCAGAGTGTTACCCGATGACGTTAACTTGTATGGAAGAGGTTGAATTGAATCCACTGAGAATTTTTGACCCATCCGAGATTATTTATTAAAGTGTTACCCGATGACGTTAACCTGTATGGAAGATGTCGAATTGAATCCGAGATTTTGACTTATCAGGTTATTTGTCGAGTGTTACTGATGACGTTAACTGTATGGAAGAGGTCGAATTGAACCCGCTGAGGATTTTTGACCCATCCGAGATTGTTTGTCAAAGTGTTACCTGATGATGTTAACCTGTATGAAAAAGATCGAATTGAATTTGCTGAGAATTTTTGATCTATCCGAGGTTGTTTATCAGAGTGTTACCCGATGACATTAACCTATATGGAAGAGGTTGAATTGAATCCGTTGAGGATTTTTGACCTATCCGAGGTTATTTTTCAGAGTGTTACCCGATGACGTTTACATGTATGGAAGAGGTCGAAGTGAATCCGTTGAGGATTTTTGACCTATCCGAGATTGTTTGTTAGAGTGTTACTCGATGATGTTAACCTGTATGTAATCAAATCCCCTTGAGATTGATCATATCTTGACGGAGACACAATGTGAGTTGTGCATTTCTTAAGTAGGAATATTGAAATGAAGAAGATCATTTATGTGCAACAAGCTTGTAAGAAAGTCATAAGCTCATTACTTTGATAATGTTGGTGATATAATATTATCATAAGATAACTTAACAAGAGAAATGAGATAAATTTTTAGAGAGAGTTAACAAAAGACAAGGGGTGGAGAGGAAAAGACAAACGGGGTAAATTAAAGGCTGCAATATTTATGCACCAAGAATTACATATTACACTTTCAGAGACCATCAATGTTACAAGTTTTAGGGAAGATTTTTTCCTCTGGATCTTTGATCATAGCTTGACAGTTGGTCATCTGATAATAAAACAGGGAGTAAGTCTTTTATAGGCAAAGTCCTCTAAGGTACTTATTTATCTTGAATATTAAAATTCTCGATGCTGAAGGTCACCGAAGGGTGTGATTGAGCTTGTCTGAGGTAACATGATTGTGTTATTTGTTGATCTCCACAGACCACTCCAACGCCAATAGGGGTTTGAAATTTCATCTAAGATGAGATCAAACGACAAAGATTGATTGGAGGGGTCTTCCAAAGATAGCATTGTATGTTGAATTTGACTTGACCACTATGAATTGAACTGAGTGAGTAACTTGCTGAGAAAATTTTTCGAGAATAACATGAAGGGTGATTGTCCCTCCACTGCATTATGATCAAACCCATATAACGTAAAAGTTGAAGTTTTTCAAGCCCATACCAAGAAAGGTGGAGTAAAATAAAATATCAAGAACTCCCATTATCAATCAAAATTCTTAACAACATAATACCATCAATATGACAAGAGAAAAAGGCCCAGGATGGAGCCCTCCAAGGAAAACTCTTCTTAATAGTTCAAGGCCTACTCCAGGTATTTGGCGAACTTTTAAGGAGAACCTTTGGAAGTATTCTTTAAGTGATTCACCCTCATTTTGATGAATACCTGAGAGATAAGAGGAATCTTTAATGATGCTCTGGTTTGCAATGAACTGTTCTACAAAAATCTTGGCGAGTTTGTCAAAGGTATGGATGGATCCCCTTAGAAGGGAGTAGAACCAAGTGCGGGCCTAACCCTTGGGGGTGACTGGAAAAACTTGATAAAGCAGTGTTTTAGGAGCTCGTCAGATATGCATGATGATTATGTAATGATCGATGTGTTCATATGGGTCAGTTTTCCCATCATAGGAATCGATGCTCGGAAGCTTGAAACCTACGGGAATAGGATGTTGAAGAATACCTTCAGCTAAAGGTGAAGACTCTTCATAGCCGCGGTGAGGGGGAGGATGATTTCTATCTTTAAGATGAAATTCATCTTGCATTAAACATTATAATTTTGCACGTATAACATGATGAGTGGAGTCAACAGGACGAGAACGTGCCAAACTACCAACTATAATTGATGGATTAGCAAATCCAAAGCAGTGATGGATGAATAGAACCAAAATGTCGAGGAGGTCGATCATGGTTTGGAAGTGAGGAACTTCAACATGCGAAGGCCTTGTATTAAAATTTTGACCTCCCCTGGCTAACGATCGACCTTGGGAGAGATGTGTTTGTTGCGATAGTGGCTGTCGTGTTTCTCGTAGAAGTTGGATTATCTCATTTTGAGACTCTTCTATTCGGTACACACGATCTTCTAGAGATATGTTTGTTGCACCTTCACCAATAGGGTCATGCCTATCAGGGGAAAGTGAGGTAGAAGCTTCACGCCCTTAGTTCAAGGATTAGTTTTGAGAGTGACGGGAGTTGGAGTGAAATGCTGTTGATATCTTTTATTGGCCATATGTTCACAGAAATTATGATTGAGGGGTTCTCTTCCCACAGACGGTGCCAAACTGTTGAGTGCTAGAAAGCCAGTTGAGGTAGAATAAAAGTTTACGCCTTAGCTTGTTACAGAATCCAGCACACATACAAATGTTTGAAGAATTAATAAGAAAACTCCAGAATTTTTAAGTGAAAAAATCTTGAAAAGAGGGAAAAATCACGGGGCCTAGCCCAGTAAAAATCTTCCACTATGTATGTTTCAAGACAAAATTTTTTGATAAAGGGATTAAGTATATGAGAAGGGCGAATAATCAATCAGAAACAAATATATAGCCATGGTTAGGTTGTGATAGTTCTGGTATGATGGTGAGGTACGGTAGCGACGTGACAAGGGTGATGATCGAGATGGTCGATGATGGTCATGAGTAGGCGATGGTGGTCTGATGGTGTCGCGATGGTGACCGGCGATGGTGGTTGGTGATGGTGACCTGCGACGGTGGTCAGCAGCGGTGACCAGCGACGGTGGTCAGCAGCGGTGACCAGCGACGGTGGTCACCGATGGCGATCGGCGACGGTGGTTGATGACAATGATGATTGATGGTGGTGGCCGACGGCGACAGCCAACGGTGGTTGGCGGCCGACTGCGGTGATCGACGACCGTCAAGTGGTGGCACGATAATGCTTGGAGGATTTTCAAGCTTTAGAGCTCTTCTTCTCTTTAGCTTGGGCTCTCCTCATGTGAAGAATGAGAGGCTATTTATAGATTAAAGGAGTGACGTTTCTGTAAATACATGCAAAATCCGAACCACTCCATCGGACGGCTCAAAATGATTCCTATGATCATTTGATGTATTTTAAGTATTGAATGCCCAAATGAAGTCAGAATTATGAGATCTTGGACTTGTTATATCCGGCTCGTCAAGACGCTCGATTTGACTATAAACACTCCATGTTTAAGAGTCGATTGATAATAAGCGCTTGATATGGGTTAGTCTTGATTCAGAATCAGATTGCTTTCAACATCAAGATTCGTGCTTCGACTGGTAGAATATTTAGTGTTATATCAGATTTGATCCTCTATTAAGAGCTAAATAGAGTTGACGGAATCTAAAGTTCTCAAATATATTTGATTCAATCAATTAACTACCCCGATGATGGCTGTGTTGAATGGTGATTTCAAGCAGAGGGGATACTTCCATCAAAATGTGATTATAATTTCCAATCAAATTAACTCAAATGAAGCATCAATCTAAAAACTGCTCAAATGGAATTTAATCTTTAAAAGCTTAAAGCAAATTCTATTCAATCCACCTTCTACAATAGTTTGTCGAAGGTGACAAATTAAGAAAACTCTGGCTCACAAAGGAGCCAATGTCAAATCAAGTGTTCTGCTATGTTCACTCTCAATCAATCCCATGTCAGTAAGGACGTGGCCCGTGTCCTCTGACTGTGTGGCTTGGTTGGAAGGCTCCACAGTTGATGTAGTTATGATCATAGTCATCTCATCGGGTGGTTTGGCCAATAAGGCTCCATTATATTACGATCACGACCGTAGCCCATATGCTCCCCAATGGCTCTGTCATTTGAGTTATGAATCATAGAGTACACTTGATAGGGCAAAAAGCTCTCTGTCAGCTAAGGTAAATTTAAGATTATCTCCTTAGACAAACACCACCCCAGGTCTACAAGGATTTCTTGGATGACGTACATCGGTTGGGTAGTACCTCCTGCGACATTAAAGTAGGTAGGGACCCGTGACCAACTTAGGGATAATGGCTGAACTATGAGATTTAGATCGGGCACATCATCATTCCCCCAAACATTCGCTTTAAGTTAAAATGATGAATTTCATAAATTTACAAATTTTAAAACTCCACATGCTGCTACTATATGCTACACATTTAGCGATCTAACGACTAGCCTTAATCGAAAGTTCTCTCTCAGCATTGAGAGGGGTAATTAATTATTGGGGCTTGCTTTAGAAACAGGAACCGATCTAAAGTCCTTACAAAATGAGAGTGAAATCTCTGGGTAGTGTCTCTTGTTCTCGCCTTCTAAAATTACGACATTTCAAATCATACTCTCTTCAATATGTCGAGAGGTCGGTGGTGAATTTTCGGAGCCCACACACTTATTTAAAATATTTAACTAACAAAGCTTTAGTTAATACAAGAAGATGAAAGCAACATGAATAGAACTAATAGATATTATAAACAATATTTGATTGATAAAGTAATTTGATCATTGATATTAAGACTTTGAGTTAAAATGATAGCAAAAAACAATGAGTCATATATATATATATATATATATATATATATATATATATATATATATATATATATATATAGATAATAATTATGAACATTATTTAAGTAATATTCTATAAATTTTAATAGATTTTACTCAAATTAACCTAAAATTTTCCTTGAAATTGAATACTATTCATCCAAATAACTTGTGTTTTAAAGCTAAAACTTTTGATTTCAATTTAGGCCAACTTGCCTCAAATTCGACTTATTATTGACCCTAATATAGACTAGTGGGTGTCATTTAAAGACAATATATACATCAATTTAGAGTAGATTTATTGAGATATTTCTTAAAAATAATTAAAAAATATTTCTTGCAATATGTTCTAGTCTAATTGACATGTAAAATGTGAACATGGGTGGATCCATAAATTTTTCTTAGAGGGGGCACATTAAGATAAAAATAATAATACACTTTTATATACAATTAAAATTAAAATTAAAATATATCATATAATAAAATTAAATAAAAACAAATTTCGTAATAGCATAGATTTTGTCCATCTTTAAAAAAAGTACACTTACTTTTTTAACAAAAAAAATATTTACATATCTTAATCAATTGTGAAGAAGATTTCATTAAAAAATATTTTTGAATGCTTTGATTCTCTAAGAACACATAACCTAAATCATATAATTAATGATTAAATACTCATAAAATATTTAATGAAATTTAAGGCAAAATAGATCTCAATATCAAAGTCCAAAAATTGGGGTGAGGGGGAAAAATAAAAAACTCAAGATATCAGTTTAAAGTAATAATGTTAAAAAATAAGGACAACGAAAAAAATTATTATTCAAAAACTTACCAATAAAATTTATTGCATCATCAAAGATAATCAAGTTAAAGACATATTAAGTGGCACCAAAATTTATCATTTATGCTCAACAAATAGAATCATCTAATTCCGAAGGTATAAGATCACATTTCATTGTTTTATGTTAGCATATATGATTAAAAAAAATTATAAATTTTAGAAATCAATATCAACTTTAATAACCTCCACAAACTCCTTTAAAATACTCCCAAATGTACATATTTAAATTTTTAATAGTTTTAGTTTCACACACTAATTGATTGAAAATATAATCAGCATTTTTCAAAATAATTTTTTCTAGGCAGATTTACGGGATTTAGACAAGTCGGAGCGCATGAAGCAAGGTGGGAGAAAAGACATTGCAATTTCATGATTTAGACAAGCTACTTTGGCATGGCTAAATCCGGATTTACCAAATCCATTAGCCACTGCTTTGTATAATCTGCTACAACCACTTTCGCATGGTTAAATCTAAATTTACGAAATCTTGATACAGGATTTAGATAAGCTGAACTGCGCGAAGCAGAGTGGGAGCCGAGAGGAAAGACCAGGATTACCTTTGTGGCTTCACGAATTGCCGAACTGCCGCTGAAGTCTCCTTACCGCAATAAAGTAAGACAAAGATTTCAAAAGCTTAAATCCCCATATCAAAGCCGAATATTTTTATAACGGTGAGTTTAGTCGATGGGGGCACGTGCCCCATACTCCATCCACCCCTGAATGTGAACCTCATTGATGGTGCTTTGATGCCATATGAGCCCATAATTTAAATTTAATTTCTACTAGACTGAGTATTTTCATATTAATATTATTCTTATGGTGTGTTTTTGTCAATGAGGACAAGTATTAAAGAAGCACATGGTATACTAAGAGGAAGAATACATAATAGTATATATATATATATATATATATATATATATATATATATATATATATATATATATATATATATATATATATATATATATATATATATATATATATATATATATATATATATATATATATATATATATATATATATCAATAGTTATCTTCTAAATAGTACTTACTATACTATTCTTTAATTAATTGTCATAAATTTGCATTTTCTATTGAATTTACTAACTGTCATTTGTATTGGTTGCTACAAACAAGAGTGATAGCAATTTGAATTTTATGGGAGAAGGATTGAAGATTTTAGGGCTCATTTAGAATCCTTTTATTTTCCATATATTCTTTTAATAAATTTAAATTTTCTTTTATTTATATTTAATATAAAAATAAAATATGTTGGATACCCTTATAATATATTTTTCTTAAAAATAAAGTTATTAGAAAGATGGTTGGTAAGTGCTCTATTACCTTTCAAGAAGAATTTGATCAGTCCATTGAGAGATGAAAAAATTAATCATTTAAAAATATTAATAACATCCAGATTTGTTTTTAGAGTTTTTAGCAAATCAATTTATTTTAAATAAAAATAAAAATATAGATTTTATTAATTCAATCTACTTTTCTAAATAAAAATTCAAAAATAAAATTTAACAGGCCTAAACTTCAATTTATTTATTTATTTATTTTTGTTTCGCTGGAATATGAAATGATATTGAAAGCGGATTAGTTTTGTCATTCTTGTTTGCAAGATGAGCAAAAAAAGTCCATTTGATTCATCCAGCGCAAATGACTGTGGGCCTTAGTGGGCCCAAAACTTTTTTCATAAAGTCTTAGTTGAGGTACCAAATGCTTCGCATGAATTGCATAAATGGAAAATGATTTATCTTATAGTTTTAGATTTAATCCAAAATGGACATATTTTAATAATTTTAGGTCAATTTAAGAGCATATTCCTAAATTAGTTGAAATGATTAATTCATGATATATCAACCATTTATAAGTTTGTTCATGAGACATATATTAAATTAATTACATTAATATATACTTAACTCCCAATGTTAGATTTTGATGTATGATTCTATAATGCGATAAAATATATACATGGGATTTAAAAAAGTTTTATCTTAAAATAAAACAATTCATTAAAAATAAAAGAAATAATTTAATAAATACAATATCTCACTAAATAAAGTTCTTATTTTAATTACAAGATTTAAAAAAGAATAAATCATACAAATAACTTTATGAACAGAATTAATGATCCATAATTTATGTAACAACTTTAGCTAAAATTAAATATTTTTAAAAGGTATCAGGTTCTTTTAGCTGATTTTACATAGAGATCAGTATTAGTAATTTTGGTCTCATATTTGAAGATAATGTTATAATTAAAAATAAATTATTTAGAGAATAAATTTTCATAGTATATAATATTAAACTACTTGCATAGTTTTATTTTATAAAATTTGTAATTTGATATTTTATAAATGGTTGATTGTAGCCCATATTAAGAACAAATTTTATAATGAGTTCTTTGTAAACATTCCTAAATTAACTTTTTAACTTAATCGCTTTATTTATGCCTCAAAAATTAATTTTTTTTAAATAAATTTTTATTTGTAACTGAGACCTATGAATATATATCTTAATGAAAGAACTAATAAAATGAATGAATAATGTATTGTAGATATGTTTACGGCAAATTTCTTAACCCTTAAACCATAGAGCTTCTTGTGAAGAGCATGCCTAGCGCAGTACGAGCAACCAAATATGCCCTCATATGGAAAACGTTTAGTTTGAAGGAATTAAAGAGAACCCATTGCTTTGTTGCCTGGTGGAAGGATCTATGGATAAGCTTTTCCCTCATGAGTTATCCTATTGCTACAATCTTTTCTATGACAAGCCTCTCTCTTATTGCTATTATGCCTTCTCTCACATCAACTCAACATCACCCTAACACCTTGCATCTAATTGCTCCAAGCCATGAAATGTAGTGTCTTAATCTACATGGACATGTCAACCATAAGCGGCTCCGTTTGTTTTGACTAAAGATAGTGGCCATTCCCCTGCCCAACTAGGAAGCCTTCTAGATTATTATTTTGGATGTCAACACTCTGTGATACTAGCATCTTGTTAAATTTTGGTTATTTTAATCAAATTCTTTTTTTGGGGTATGCTTTGATATCGTATTCTTTTTTATTAATGAAGATTCTCCCACTATGAGATCTTATGGCCATCTTTATGGCTTATAATGTTATGATCCTTGACCTAAAGGGTCAATTCAGGTCTGCAAGGTCTGCAAGATCTGATAAAAATTGATCTAATCAAATTATGTTTGACCTGAACTTGAATCGTTTATTAAATGGGTAAAAAATCTCAGTCATAACCTAACCTATATTTAACCCGATTGACCCAAACATGACCTGAATGATCTTATTTACATGCATTATACATAAAAAAAATGGATCAAAAATCAAACAAAATATATATTTATGAATAAAAAATTGGGTAAATTTCAGGTTGACGGTTCAAAAGCAAGTCAATTTCGGTTTCGGGGTGGCTGATCAATCCGAGTTCGATATACATATTAAACTTGTCAATTTTTTGAACTCAAACCCGACTCAAAAATTAATCGAGTCAATCCAAACTCAGATTTTTCAAGTTGGGTTTATGTCGAGTTAAATTTTGACACCCCTACCTTGACCTTTTCTTGTTTAGCTCATATTTCCTTGATATAGCCTCACAGCTCCCATCCTATCATATCATTACCTTCTCTTTTATTGTTAGCTCTAGTATTGTTGGTAAAGAGTATTAATCAACTTTACATGCCATAACACCTTCCTCTATTGGCTATTTTAATTTAAATATCTTTTCTCCTACTAAACAAAATCTTACATATCTATGCCCGGTAATTTGATTTTTTTCCATCTCATAAACATGTTTGTAGAAACCAGCTTAGCATATCTTTTTTTCAAGAATGACTTGCAATCATTAGAATTATCTTATCAGGATGGTTAAAATATATGATATTTTTATAGTTAATTTAATAGATAAATAGTCCCCTTCCAATACTTCTTTTTGGTAAATTCTTGGGTGTTAGGCCTCCATTGTAAGTGATTACATATTATTTGAAAGACCACTACTTTGGAGTCATTGTCTTTATTTCGCTACTTAATCCCAGTATTATCTTACTAAAATTTAATGGGATGAAAGATTATATCGATATATTTGTGTCTATGATTTTAAAATGAAATAATTTTTCATAGAGATAAACAAATGGTCACTTGACTATGATACCTAATTAGAATGTGCAATCATTCACCATTGGGTCCATTTACTTAACAAATTCAGTACTTTTCAAGTTCACATCTTTATTTTAAATATTTCCTTGCACTAATGTGCCTATCACTACCTTATCATAAATTGTGAAATTTCTATTATAATAAAATATAACTCCATAATTTTTCAATATGCATGGATTGATTCTAAGGATTGTGTTTATTGATTGAAGAGATGATCTTTATATTTTATAAGTACTACCATTTATTTATGCATAATGACTCTTATAACGTGTTAACAATCACCTAGAAAATAAGCAAAAATTTTAAAATAGGCTTAATCCTAATCTTAATTAGCAATTTAGGCACGAAATTTTTTTTTTAGCAAAATAGGCCTAGTCGTCCGTTGAACGGACGACTGACGCTAACTTGGATGTATCTAAATCAATTATGTAGAAGTTAGCTTTTGTCTTCCAATCATCTATCTCCAATGACAACACTATGGAGCCTAAAGCCCTCTCACCTTGGTCATTGAATCCTCTCAACATCATATGATCTCCTTGAAGTTTGGAGATGTCAATCCTCAAGCAGGCAAGGGTTTTTAGACTCATAATGTTCACTGGTGCACCTGAATCAACTAATACCCTGGAGAGTCTAAATCTGCCCATGTTCACTATGATGTAGAGAGGATGGTTGTACTCGATTGTCCTTAAAAGAAGGTCTTCATCGATGAATGTAACTCCACGTTCTTCTCTTGAATAAAATGCCTCCTCTCCAATAGTGGTTAGCTGAGCTGAGCATATTCCTAGATCGAGAAGGGCTTTGATAATGACTCCCTCATCACTTTGGATAAGACAAGAGCATCATATTTATTTAGCTTAGCTGACAACTTTCTCAACTGAGCGAGGACATTGTAATAAACTCTAGGCTGGTCCTCCACAAGCATATCCATAGGTGGAGCATCCTGTGGAGGGGCTACTTGATCGCTAGAACCAATGACTCACTTATCCTTATCCTGAGGTGCTACCCTAGGAGGTAGAACTTTTCCACTACGAAGGTGGACTTCAGTGACTTTATGAGATGGTTTATGGAAAAGTTCTACCTGCTTATCAGGTTCACCTACAACTTCTCCTATGGGATCATCAGAGTTGGATGACTCCAAATCAACCTCAATGTACGAACCCAAATGATTTAAGAATAGAAAATTCATTTCTAAATTAAAAGAGGAATGATTGGAATTAGAGTTATTATTATTAATTAGACTTGAAGAGTTTTCTATAAGAATAAACCCAGGTAAATCATCAGAAGTGACACAAATATAAGTATAATCAGCTTGCTTCATTGATTTCATAGAAAATGCCACATCGGTGCCAGTGGTCCGTTCAACGGATGACTGGATTTTTTTTTAACTTTTTTTTAAAAAAAATGGGGCATCTTTCGTATTTTGCGCTTATCAGAGACATCGATATAGGAATCGAGCAAACTTAGTATCATTGGAATCATAACGAAATTTTCTACAACTTTTATGTTGGTCAAAATTTATGATTATGACCCGATATGCAGCAGTTTTTGCGAATGTGTGCAAAAACTGTGGCGTCAAACTGAAATTTCGGAGCAGCTGTCATATTTTGCGCGTATCAAAGTCATACGGTATTGTATTCTAGCAAACTTGGTATCGTTGAAATTGTAACAAAACTTTTTACAATTTTTATGTTGATTAAAATTTACGATTGTGGCCCAATACATAGCATTTCTATTATTACAAGTGTTTTTTTTAATATATATTTTTTCAATTAATTATATCACAATTATTCTTATTTTTTTATATTAACTGTTAATGTAATTATCTGAGCTTTCTTTCTTCACTGTAAATGCTAATTATAGCATGATTAGTTAAAAAATATATTTTAATCGCTTTAAGGATGATATTATAATAACGTAAATGATTAATCTTTAAGGATTAATAAGATAAAGATGTTATGTATAAAGGTTCATTGAAGTAAGAGAGACTAAAATATATATAATAGGATGAGAATGTTATGAGATGATGTATGAAAGCTACTCAAAATAAGGCACTCAAAGTTTATTTCGTAGCGGCGATTTTTGCATTCTTAAAATTGCTATGTATTCAATCGAATTTCAACAAACATAAAAGTTGTAGAAAATTTTGTTATGATTTCAACGATACCAAGTTTGCTAGAATCTGACACCGTATGACTCCAATACGCTCAAAATACGATAGCTGCTCCGAAATTTCAGTTTGGCATAGTTTTTTGCGCAAAACACTCGTGTCGGACACAATCTTAAATTTTGACCAACATAAAAGTTGTAGAAAATTTTGTTATGATTTCAACAATATCAAGTTCGCTTAATTTTAACATCATATGACTCCGATAAGCACAAAATACGAAAGCTGTCCCAATTTTTTTTTTTTTTAAGTTTAAAAAAAAAGTCAGTCGTCTGCTGAATGGACGATTAGCGCTGACGTGGACACCATGTTTAGTGCCTAAATTGCTAATTAAGATTAGGATTAAGCCAATTTTAAAAATTTTGCCCTAAAAAATAATACCAATGCTATAGATGCCACCATCCCATTGAAGTTAGACTCTTTCTGTTATAAAGTTCTGATAAATTTGATTATTTCTATGCCATCTCCTTCTTTGTCATCATGTTTTCTCTCTTATTATAAAGACCTAGTTAGCAATTCTATAAAATCAAAGCGATCAAAGTAATAAGGAAATTCTAAATCAACTCCTTTTTACAATTCTAAGTGATCTTGCATTTTCTGAGGCTAAATTTTCATTCGAGGCTACTCTTCCTCTAGCTTCTATTCCAATTAGAGTTCAATATGCTATATACTCCAGGTACTCCTCTGAAACATAATTACATTAATAATATTATTAGATTTAAAGATGATTTCTTATGAGAACCTTTTATTATTTTATAAAATATTTTTTAATTGTAGGGTTAGAAAAAAATAGAGACATTAGAAGGCTATATCTTTTATTAGAGGGTTGTTAAGTTTTTCATAGATTAGTGATTCATCCAAATGGAAAAATGACTATAATTAATCCTTTCTATGATTAGGGTTGGGGCTTATACTTTTTTTTTTAACTATTTGATATTTTTTTTTCTACTCCATTTTCTTATCACTGGGGATAGCTAAGGTTCCCATATTTATATTTTTAATTTAAGGAATGAAGATATTATTCTTTTGCGTGAAAAAGGGAATAAATAGATTACAAATATGCTTTATTTTAATTTTATATTAAGTATTTGGTTCTAATGTAACTAATACATAAATATTTAGATTTACATGAAAAATGTGATCAGTGGTATTATTAATAATTTTTACTAATTTCAATGAAAATAGAAAACTTACTATATCATTACTATTAATCAAATGGTTTCTAAAGAAAAGATAATCAATACCTAATCACCAAAAATAAAAATAATAAAAATAATAAAAATAATGATAACACACTTAAATTCATTTCTAATGCTCGCTAGTAAAGTATGAGTTGTTTTATCTTAGTGTTGAGCAAAATTATGAAGATAAACATATAGCAAAGAGGCTCATAAGAGATACAAAATGTTTACACGAATAATCTTAAAATTAAATAAAAAAAAAACATAAGGTTTGACCCAACTAAAACTATCGACTATGTCAGGTGTAGATAATGCTTGGTCTCCCATAAAAGTAGTAAAAATATTGAAAAAATTAGGACTTATGGTCGTTGGTGTTGGTGACATCTCTTTCACTCTTTATAGTGAACTTAAGCTAACCCTAAACTAAACTACTCAAATCCTCCCTTTTGAAAAATTTAATGCAAGTTCTCCATATTTGTTCTTCATCGGATACCTTTCTTATTGCTCAAGAAGTATTTATTATAATATAATCCCTAATTACATAGAGGTGGTAAATCACCCTCATAACAAATCCTTAATAAATGATAGAAATCGTTCACTTGGGTAAGCCATTGTGGTTTTCTCTACAAGGAGTTTTCACATAAAACATTATGAATTCAATCTCTGCTTGATTTCATGTGTGTGAGATTTAAAAGAAATGCTTGAGGCAATCAATACTATTCCTCACTCTATCGGTTGAATTTTGAGCACACAAAAATCACAAATTTGATGATTTTATTGCACGAATCACTACAGAAAATTTCTGCTAGTCACATGAATACATATGCATTAATATTTATCAACCACATTTTTTGCTGTAAAATGTAACTAAATGTAATATATTTTATAAGAGAATTTATCTAGTAGTCACTTTATTTTTTCAATATTTATTATTTTCCAACTAAATATTATTGTCATATTCTTTCAAGCAAGCGTCGGTAAATAATCATCTTTAATTGCAATATATTGAATCATGCACTACGGTGACTACATATGTACAGCATATGCTATGTTCAGACATATAATTTCACTTTAAAAAATTGATTTTGATTTAATCTTTAATTTATAGAATCCAATTGGGATTGAATAATTCAATTCTCCAATAAGGCATATGAGAGTATTGACTTTATTTTCATTTTAAATAATTTAAAAATATGCTATTGTAGATATATCACATAAATCTGCTATCTAGTAAACTTAAACTTTGGAGTTGAAAAAAGTTTAACACTAATAAATTCGGCTTAACCTAACTTTGATCTCCTATTGACTTGCACACTCTTGATAAGTGGTATTAGAGACAATGATATGTCTATGATTAAGCGTTGATATGATTTAAGGATCCCATAAATCTTAGTACCTTCTATCATGTTTGAGCAAGACTAAGATGGCTCTCTTAATTGCTCCATAATATTTTGCAGCCCATAGTCTTAAATCTTTAAAGTTTTTTGCTCGTTATAATGAGAACTTCATGCATGCAGTATAGAGTAAACCATGGCATAGGCATGCCAATAGTTGTGAAAAGAAAAAATAATAATAATGCGATAACATATATTCTCCCGTTTGTTGAACTTGAAGTCAAACAAATTAAAACGAGCAATAAACTTCAATTATTCTAGTTTTTCACAGTCACACTCAAGAATACTTTCATCTCTCCAGCTTTTACTTTGCTAAATGCTGCAGCTTTTCAGAACAATTTCAACATATACATTTATGGCGTTTTCAGATTATTAGTTGCAATACAATGAAGCTTTATGTACTTAAGAATACAAACATACATATAGCTCTTACGATATCCCTTCCTCCACTTAATAAGTTGAAAAGATAAAGCAAGTTGTAATGTTTTAATCACACTTTAAAATTTTGTGAAGATATATAATCATGAAATAACTATTTTTAGTCGCTAGTACTTTTAGCCATACTGTCAATATAAGTACCATCGAAAAGAGTGTGAATTAAGTTGAAATAAGTGTCTAAAAGATACCTTTAAACATATATTTTTAAAGAAAATTTTCTCAGGATCAATAAATTTATTGACATAAAATAAAACCACAACCCATACAAAGATCCCCACATAAAATATCAAGCAATTATATGTTCTTGGTAGATAATAAGAAATGTGTTCAAGTAAAATGAAATTAAGAGAATAAGATTTTTAATTGCACTTTTTGAAAAAGAATGACTACAACTCAAAATTATTATTGTATTTCTTTCAAAATCCTCATAGTAATGAGTCTAAAATAAGTAATTTTTTGTGTGGATACAATTTTATTGTAATAAATACTGATTAGTTAATTTTCAAATAATGGCTAACAAAATTTGTAATCACACAAAACATTGATGATAATTTATTCAAAATGAATATAATTGTATGATTAAAACAATGAATTGAATTCCATCATGTAGCTTTCAATAATAATTTCATTAATATAATTAATTTCTCACAAATAATCTTAACTTCTCAATTAAATTTCAGTTGCCACATATGGCAGGACACTTTAAAAAATTTTAAAAAAAACATTTTTTTTGGGAAATATAAAATGCATGGATTAATTAAAAAATCATAAAAGAGAAACATGATATGCCCTTCGATCTGTCAATCAATAAACTAAAATATGCATGGATGAATTATTCTGTGTAATATATAATAAACTATTTGTATCAGACATATGAATGAGAGAATCTACACATACCTTTGCCATGCAGAGGAAATGCTCCCCCTGACTGTTGTCTGATACAGCTGATAAACAAGAATATTTAAATAAGTTTTTTTAAAAAATCATGATTCCATAAACCCTTATCTCTAATTAAACTTAGTGACCCATGTGTGCTTGTCATAGCATTACTCAAGCACCATTACCAACCATATCGTTTTATTTTCAATGCACAAACTCCAATAAGATGTTATTCGCTCTCTCTCTCTCTCTCTCTCTCTCCTTACCACCCATGTTCCTATCTAACATCTCCCTGACCCACTTCATTTTAGGCTTGACTGATGGCTCTATATTATCCTCAAAACTCTAGCTAGACAGTATATTGAACAGATCTGAACGAAGAAAAGACAAGAGACAGTCATTTCATCCTTTAATATTTGATTCTGATCCTTACACGGAAGTAGTTATCTTTGGAAAACAAAGAAGCTTACATCATGTTTCAGTTTTATCTCATAAAACATTTATTATTACTGTTTATCTGTATTGGTCTTTAAGATTCATAACTATCTTTGTGAACTGAAATACTTGCAGGTATGCCTGCATTTTAAGAGAATTAAAAGCATTTTCAGGCATGTGAGAATTAATAGAGGTAGGTCTCTGTGTGATAATGGAGTAATCTATGAAGGCACTGGCATTCATATAATTGCTAAAGAAGGAACAAAAGGAGAAGAGGAAGCGGTTGGGTTATTCCTTCGTGCGATTTATAAAGGGATCTGTTCTACTACTATAATTGAGTAATTCCATGGCGGTGGGTGGGATTTTTGTGGTGTGGAGCCTTGTAAAGGAGTAAAAAGACAGAAAGTAAATGGATGAATTCTAAGAGAGAGAGAGAGAGAGAGAGAGAGAGAGAGAGAGGGATGGAGCGAGAGAGAGAGAGAGAGAGAGAGAGAGAGAGAGAGAGAGAGGTGGTGCATTAGGAGAGAAAAGGGAATCAATGTACTGATCTATATGCTCATATATGTTCTCCAAAAAAAAAAAATGCATCTCAGTAGACAGTAAAGGCACATGCACACTATTTAACTAACGAGGCTGGAATGTGTCATCTAGTTAAACTAGAAATAAGGCAAAACAACAAAAACCTCACTACTTCCCATGAACTGACTTACTTGGTTATCCCAATGATTCTCTACTCTCTCTACCTCCTCTCTTTGTCTCTCAATCTCTCTCTCAAATAAATAAATAAATAAATTCTGTATATAAATAAATTGTTTAGATTAATTAAGGTTATTTTGATATTGTTATGGAGCTGTAATGTAGGTGCAAGATGGCTTTCCCATTACATTATAGTTTTTTGTTCTTTAAGTATAGTTTTTTTTTCTTCTTTCTGAAACTATATTGTGATCCAGAAGCATGGTGCCTTGTGATTTTTTTTTTTCTAAAGTAGCTTTTATTTTTTCTTTAAATTCTCAGCATCATTTATAGAAGGAAGAAGATCTACGGACCTTTCTTTGCCTGACAAAAGAAAGTATATTGTTTAAGATCATAAATAAACAAAAATTCAGCAAGAGCATAATGTCAAATTTTATTATGGAATTAAGAGAATATCAAGTAATGATAAGCAACACAGTCACAGGCTGAACTCAAAGTAATGGCCTCTACCCGGATAATTATCTGGGAGCATGCCAATTCATTTAGTTCTCTTTTTTAATATCGGTTTTAGCTTTATCTGTTTCTTGTTGAATCAAAGTTATGAAATGTTGGATTTTCTAAAAAGAAAACAATTGAAAAAGCTTAGACGCAAGCATAATAAATTATGTAGGATAAGACTTATGTAGCATCTCATGTCCTATATATTGGCCAACTATTAATCCGTTATGACTATTAAAATCCAATATTTAGCATATCCTGAAGCAAAATCCACTTACAAAGCCACTTTTTTTTTAAAAAAAACTTCGCTACAATAAGAAAAGTAGTATTATTTGTCCAAAATTACAAAAAAAAAAAAAAAACAGTGATAATAATTCTGATGAAATTAAGTTGAAACTTGCTAATGCATAAATGGAAATAAAAATTGTTACAATAAATTTGATTCTCTAAGGTAATTTACTTTAAAATAAGAGTAGAGGAGGTGCAGCCATGAACAACACATATTGATTATTGCAAGCTATTACGTTTACACTATTAACATATAATCAGTTCAATGACAACATTTCTACTGCAAAGTTTTCTTAAAATTCCGCATTATAAACAATTTTTCTAGTGATCCTAAATTTTTTTATTAAATTTCCTTAATACGTGCGAGGGCTTATCCTTTGGCTAAATCCAGAATAAGAAAGGGGGATAGATGAACCCGGATGATATTACAGAAATGAAAGAGCTTGCGAAAGAAATCAATGGATACAAAATACGGATTGTATCATTGAAAATGTTCACTCAAAGGTACATAAGGTGGGCAATACTACTTAACCTTAGGCAGATCTCCCAGCCGAAGCTCAAGATCCAGCTCCTCAACTATCTCGGGACTCAGATCGATCACCTCATCTTCTGCAAATTCCTGCAGCTTTTCCTCATCCAATAAAAATGAATTCATCTTCTTCCTCTTATTACTGTTTTGCTCCTCATCTTCTTCTTCTTCTTCTCCTAATCTCCTCTTAGACCCCAACTTCAGCTCTTCTCCCCACAAACAGTGTGTTGCAGAATTTTTAACGTCATTGATCACTTTCCTAGAGGGAGGACTGAAGAGAGCTACCTGAGCAAGGGATACATCGAGCCCAAAATTAGGGTTAGGGTTTGGATTTGGAAGTCCAATATTGATATGGTGTCGATCATCATGATCTTCTTCTCCAACCATAGATGACTGTTTAAGCCTTGCTCGATCTCGCCGGTGAACGTTCATGTGGCCACCTAGTGCTTGCGCCGATCGAAATTCTCTTCCACAGAAGCTACAAGAATACGATCTCGGAGGCCAAACACAGCCACCCAAAAGTCCTGCCGAGTCTTCAGCGAAAGCTTTCTCCTCCCATGATTCATTATAAAAGGCGGTGGAGGTAGGGATCGGAGTAGGAGTCAGCGAGTTGAATAGAGGTGCCCTTACAGGGAATTTCCTTCTTGTCCACATCCAGTATTTGGCTTGCTCCATCGCACTGTGCATGGAAGCAGGAGAAATCTATAGAAGAAATAGATTTAGATGTTTATTTCTTGGGAGGAGTTGGTGTGAGATTGGTGAAGAGGTGGATAGCTAGAAAAAAAAACATCTACTTCAAACATGGGGCAAGGAAAGCTACTGAAGCATCTCGCTGGTTATAAGGAATTAAGAGAGAGAAGATCAATGGTAGTTTTGTTAGATGCTAATCTGTGTTATTTCTTTTAGTTCAAGTGTTCGGCTTTGGAGGCACGAGAGACCTTTTTAGTGGAGTTAATTGCTGTCCGACAAAAATAGTGAATATTTCTATTTTGCTATTCTTAACTTGTTGTACTTGCAGTCGTCATACGAATAGTGTTTTCATAAAAAGCATCGACTAAATGAAACTCATGAATAATGCTTGAAATGGAAATATGCTTCATTTACTAGAGAATGAATTTTGCTAATATTGTATAAGGAAATCTTAATTTCAGTCTCAGAGAATTTATTAAAAGTTAAATTAAATCCTATGTTTGGTAAAAAAATAAAAAATAATAATAATAATAAAATAAATAAATAAATCCTATGTTTGGTGATTTCCCTTTTATATTTAAGATCACACTTACAGGCCTTATAAACCGCTACAGCCCCTCCCCTCCCCACATATATTTTTTTTTTCTTCTATTCTAAAGAGATAAAGTTATTCTGCATTTATATTAGGTAGACAAAAGATTAGTTATAATTATAAGGTTGGTGCGAGGTCTCATCCCCATAGGCCTAACCCTTAAGATGGATAAAATTCCATTCACGGAAATAAAAATTTAAATTATAAAATCATGAATGATTAGGAACCAGCTAGCTCTCATGAACCCTTATCTTGAACCGTCGTCATCTTGCCACCAATGCTCACCCCATCCTATCATTGAGGTATTCTCTCTTCAATAGCTTAGATCATATTGGTCTAGTTGTTCTCTCTCGTTTACTAGTTTTGTGATGATCCTAAATCACTTTTTGTGACTCGTGATCATTGTTTTGTGACCTAATCTCCTCTAATTTGCAACAAACACCCTTGTTTGAACTTCTCCTATTTTTTTAGCATCTATGAGATGGCTAACAAAATGTGAAAAAGGAAAGAGTAGCTCTAGTGGCAGATAAGATTAGAGAGAGTCGTCTTAGATGGTTTGATTAGGTAGTATAAAAATGATTTTATTTTTATTATAATTAATGAAAATTTGGCACTTGATGGGATAAAATGGAGAATAATGATTCATGTAGTCGACCCCATATAGTGGAATAAAGGCTTATTGTTTTTGTTTGAGATGATTGACTGACATCTAATGATGTCAACTCCCCTCTTTCACTGGATAATGGTTCTTACAATTAGTGTTAGATTGGGTATTTTTTAGGCACAATTTATTTAACTTATGGATGCTCTTGTAGGTGTGTCATTTCTATTTATTGGTTTATTTGATGATAACTTTCTTGGCCATCTTGTGCTCTGATGAGTGTGGTCAACTGTGCAACACCTTCTACTTTCTTCTTCTCCAATCAACAACACCTCTCATGCATCATCTTTTCATCGAGGTAAAATTATTCTTATCATCCATAATGATGTATTTTCAAAGTTGTTAGTTTCTTTAAAATTATCTTTTGATGGATGGTCCATTTAAACTAGATCATCCTTCAAACAATTTGATTTGTAATCTAGCTTAGCAGCTTTCAAGGAATGTATTTATTGTGGGCTCCGAAAATTCGCCACCTGCCTCTCGACATATTGAATGAAGAGAGCATGATTTGAAAGTGTCGGTCTAATTTTCACAAGATAGATAGAATAGTAGATAAGACACTACCCAGAGATTTCATCCTCATTTGGTGAGGACTTTAGATCTGGTTCCAGCTTTCCTATAGGCGCATGCCCCTATAGTTAATTACCCCTCCCAATAAGTGAGAGAGAACTTTCGATTAAGGCTAGTCATTAGGTTGCTTAATGTGTAGTGTATAGTAGCAATAATGTGGAGTTTTAGAATTTAGAATTTATGAAATTCATCATTTCAGCTTAAACCGGATGGTTGGGGGAATGATGACGTGCCCGATATAGATCTCATGGTTCTATCATTCGGGCTGTCGTGGTCTCTGGTCTACAAAGGAGGTAGTCGACCCAACCTGACCGAAGGATCCTTATTAGCAACACATGGGTTACGTCATCCAAGAAAGACTTGTAGACCTGAGGTGGTGTTTGTCTAAGGAGATAAGCTTAAGTATACCTTAGTTGAGAGAGGATTTTTTGCCCTATCAGGTATACCCATTGATTCACAACTCAAAGGGCAGAGTCATTAGGGAGCATACGGGCTATGATCGTGATCGTAATATAATGGAGCCTTACTAGTCAAACCACCAAATCAGAGGACTCTATCGTAACCACATCATCTGTGGAGCCTACTGGCCAAGCCACGCAATCAAAGGACACGGGCCACATCCTTACTGGCATGAGATTGGTTGAGAGTGAACATAATAGAACACTTGATTTGACATTGACTTCTTTATGAGATAGAATTTTCTTAATTTGTCACCTCCGACAAATAGTTGCGGAAGGTGGATATATTGAGTTTTGTTTTAAGTTTTTAATGATTGAGTTTCATTTTAACAGTTTTTAGATTGACACTCAATTTCAATTAATTTGATTTGAAATTAGAATAACATTTTGATGGAAGTATCCCCTCTAGTTGAAATCACCATTCAACACAGCCATCATCGGGGTGGTTAATTGATTGAATCAAATATATTTGAGAACTTTAGATCCTTTCAACTTTGTTTAGCTCCTAATAGAGGATCATATCTACTATCACATGACAGAATTAACTTCTCAAATATTTTATTAAGTTGAAATTCTTATAATAGATGTTTAGGTTTTGTTAACTTGACCACTAAGACTAAACTAGGATTTAACCCGCATTACGAGACACTTAAATCTAAATGTTCAGCATAATGTCGGGGCCCAAGCGAGTGTATTTTAGAAGGCCTTAATTAACATCTTCTGTTCTCTTGTACAAAGTATTGTGAATCCGGTGGCATAAGAAGTATGTTCCATTCATTTAAAAACTTACATATATATTTCAACGCTTAAGTTAAATTATTGGAAATATCAAGTTTTTATATTTGCAAGCTCACGTAAATTGAAGTGCTTGAATATTATGTTTACTTGAAAGTGAGTGTAAAGAGTTCACTTTATTTAAGTATTTACACGTGTCTTGAAGCTATACTATTCAAAAGACAATTTAATTTATTATTTTATATGAAAATTCAATCCCTCAGAGATACTTTAGTGAAGGAGTGTAATATTAAAGTTGATTCCTCCTCTTTTTGAAGGTTCCTCATTTGACTTGTTCTTTATTTTCATAAATAAGGTTATGGATTTTTGCATTTTTATGAAACATCTTTAAATATCTCCATCTCACAAATGGGTCAACCCATATTATGAATATAGACATATTTTTCTCTTTTCAATTCAACCTTTAACTCCACAGGATTCTTCCACGCAAATGTTTGCTTTTAATTAGGTATTACAACCAAAACTTCAAATACCAAAATTTTAAGTGTTTGAATTGGAGTTAGTTATATTATGACGTACATAGAAAACTTATTCAAACTCTCCTACATTCATTCCCCCTCACCACTCTTTTTTTTAGAGTGGGTCCTTCATTACTCCCTCCAATTTCTATAAATAAGGCCAAGAGGGGGTTTTACCTTTCATTCCATTTGCTTGAAGAGTTGGAGTGTTTAAAAGAGAAGGGTTATAAATCTTAGTGGGCTTTCAACTCTGCTTAGATAAATTTTGTAAGTGCTTTTCACCTCTCTTGCTTTTTTCTTTGATTTTGTGTTTTACTTTTGTACTAATTATATATTCTTTTCCCTTTCCTCTTTTTCTTCATGCTTGACGCTTTTAGTTTGAATTTAGCTTTAGGTTTCTTTGTTTAGCGTTCTGAAGCCAGTTCTTTTTATTTTCTATTTTTTTAAGTCAAAAGATTTGATGAAATTTCAGCAGCATTTCGGCTAGGGGGAGTGACATCTAACAGATGTTGGCATACTAGGTACGCCATCATGAGCATAGCCGATTTTTCATCTCGTTGCGCCCTAATGAGCACGACGAGGCCTTCAAACCTGCAAAGAAACACAAGCATATATTCATCCACATCACACATGTTCTAAATTTTTTCTTCTATGCGTTGCGATGATCGGCAAGGAGACAAAGATGGGCATGCCGGAAACCAAGAGAAGAACCCGCCTAATGACGATGTTCCTCTGTGGTTGTGGGAAAGGGAAAGGTCAGAAAGGGAGATAGAAAGAGAGATGCCAGAAACCGGGAGAAGAACCCACCTAATAACGGTGTTCCTCTCCGGTTGCAGCAAAGAGAAATTGGAAAGGTATGGAAAGGGCGATGCCGAAAATCGAAAGAAGAACCCGCCTAATAATGGTGTTCTTCTCCAGTTGCAGCAAAGCAAAATTAGAAATTCATATTAGGAAAATGAGGGCATTTGCGGGTTGAGAAAATGAGGGAAAATCAGGAAAAAATGAAGGATGAAATGAGAGAAATTCCAAGGAATTTTCAAATTGGTTTTGTGAGGGAAAGAGATGGAATTTTCAGTTTTGGCTTTTGAGAGGAAAAGGGAGATGAAATTTTTCTATTTTGGTTTTTGAGGGAGAAAGGGAGAAAATGAAGAAGAGAAGAAGAAGGAGGGAGAAAGTGAAGAGATTTTCGAAAGCAAAAGGAAAAGAAAGAAGAAGAAGAAGAAGAAGAAGGGGGAACTACATTGCTATTTTCGGTTTGGGAGAGGAGGATGAGAGAGGCTCAGTTCAGTTTGAAGGGGGAAATCGAGAGAGAGAGAGAGTCGTATGAAAAGCCCCTTTCGGTTTGAAGAAGAGAACCTTGTGACTGAGAAGAAAAAAGAAGGAATCATTCAAATCGTGATTGGAGAAGTGCAGGAGGGATCCGATCAAGAAGAGGGAGGCCACTGCTGAGCTCGATGTCGTTTGAGATCCGAACCAAGGGGCTCTTGTAAGAGGGGTCTGAAAAGGAGAGGTCGAACCATTTACATGAGGGAGAAGGGGCATGTGAATGGAGGAATAGGATGCCTGAGTCACATATAGATTAGATTTAGGTTTTTCTAAATTGATTTTTAAATTGATTAATCGACTTTAATGTGAGTTTTATGCCGATAAATCACATGATCAATTTATATCAATCTTAGCTTTTTCCGATGTTCTGAATGCAACGGCGCAGTCTATTTTGCAATCGGAGGCCGTTTGGTTTAAGACGACATCAAATTGAGTTTATTTCAACTCAAAATGTACGTTATCATTTCTGACAGCTTGATTTTCACGCAGACTTGTCCGAATTGAGTGAAAATAGTTTTATTTGATAGTTTTTGACATTTCAAAGCTAACAACTCAATCAATTTGATAAACAGAGGTCATTTGATTTACGTCGGTGTCTCCTGACATCGATATGCGTGCATGCGCGTTGACGACTCAATCGCTTGATCGGTTGATCAACAAGTCGTACAATATTTATATTCTAATAAATTTCAACATTCTGAACGTAATGGTGAAATCCGTTCATTGATCAGAGATCATTTGGGCTGATTTTGGTGACATCTAGTGTACTTCAGCCTCGATTTGCATGTTGTCAATTCCAATCATTCGATATTTGTACAGACTCGTCCGAATTAAGCGTGGATAGTCTCATTTGGTAGTTTTTGATGTTAAGAACTTAACGACATAATCAATTTCATGAACGGAGATTGTTTGGACATCGTCGTAGCTTCCCGACTCTGATATGCACGTCGGCACATTGATAGCTCGATCGCTTGATTGATTGGTCTTTAGATTATGCAATATTTATATTTTGACCAATTTCAATGTTCTGAATGTGATGGTGTAGCCCGTTTATCGATCGGAAGTTGTTTCAATCATTTTCGGTGACGTCCAGTGCATTTTAAGCCCCGATTTATGCACTGCCACTTTTGAAGTCCGTCGAATTCGACTTGTGGGTTTGACTTGACTTATGACACATATATGGAGGTCAACATTTATATCACTATATAATTCTAAACAATATTTTTTATAATTTGGTTGGATTGAAGATTATACATTTATCTTTCTAAGGAAATCATTATTAGTTAATGGTTTTACTATGAGGCTTTTAAAATGAATGGTTTCATGATTTCAATTTCTCAAATGAATCCTTTGTTTTTTGTTTTTCTTTGAATTGCATTCTCACATTTGATAATCCATTACTTGAAAAAAATTATTTTGTTTTCATTGGTTTCAATATTCGATGATAATTTATGAGTAGAATCTTTTACTGCTTCTATTTCTAGGCCTTTGAATGAAAGATTCATAGTAGAAATTAACATTTCTCAAAATCACTGAGATGTCACTTAGATTGAACCATAAATGAAATAATATTAGGATAGTGAAGCTTTTGTTCTCATTGCTATTATTTGGGCATGTTAAACTTGTTTGTAGTAGAATGTCCAAAGAAATTGTTTGTCATCAACAATTAATTTCCATTAATTTTAAAATAGTCCATACAAATATCATACCATAGATTCACATTAGTATTGAGACAACTCTACTTACTTCTCCATTGATTGTTTATCATTATCTTAGCATCGAATTAAAATCTGAAGCAAAATACTTGTTATGAAAAACCAATTGCAGATAAAGAGTTTACTTTGTTGTGAAATCCAAACACAGTATTTAAAGAGTGAACAAGAAAACTCCAAAATTTTTACGTGGAAAACCTTGAAAAGAGGGAAAAAATCACAGGGCCTAGCCCAATAAAAATCTTCCACTATGTATCTGTTTCAGAGTACAAAATTTTCCCGATAACGAGATTATAGAATTGTATATGAGAAAGGAACAACGATTATGTGTCACGTTCAGGTGGTAACAATTGCTAGTGATAGCAAATGATGGCGAACAACAAGAAACAGTGACTGACGATGATGGTCATCATGATGGAGATAGACAGAGGTTGACGATGGCGAGGATCGGGCTGACCGACGGCTTGGTGGTGGTTGGCGACCATCAGTGGTGACATTGCTTGGAGGATCTTCAAGCTTTAGGGCTCTCTCTCTCTCTTGCTCCCCTCATATGAGGAATGAGGAGATATTTATAGATTGGAGGAGTGGCGTCTCTGTAAATACATGCAAAATCCGAACCACTCCACTTCATCAGACGGCTCAAAATGATTCATTTGATCATTTGATATTTTTTAAGTATTTGAATGCTCAAATGAAGTTGGAATTGTATGATCTTGGGCTTGTTGGATCTAGCTCGTCAAGATGCTCAATTTGACTATAAACACTCCATATTTGGGAGTTATTTAGGGATTTAACTGTTATCCCAAAGTTTCCAATGATGTTTTAAGTGTTTGATCTCGATTAGTTTCATCTTCGGATCAGCTTGGTTCTAACATCAAGATTCGTGCTTCAACTAGTAAAATTTTTAGTGTCATATCAGTTTTCTTCTATTTTTGGATGACATTATCTCAATCATCCAAAAATATATGTGCCAATTACTTGAAAATAACAGATTCTTCAATGAGATTTGCGTGCCCACATACATTTTGAGAGAACATGTTTTCATGAGTACAAGATTATGATCACGTGATGTAAGTGCGATGCGAGTATAGGGCAAGATTGTTATGGACCCATCCGGCACTAAAGGCTACGGACACGTGGACCATGCGGCCTCTGGCTGGTGGCTGCTAAGTGCCGTGAATCGGTTTGCGAAGGTCGCGCGGGATCGGTCAAAGACGGAGTGGGTCGATGGTCACATGGGACAGGAACGGCGGTCACGAATGGGAATGTCATGGGGGCTGCGGTCTGAAGGCGGGTCGGTGTGCTGGGTCATGCGGGCCATGCGTATGCGGACGGCGGTCCGAAGCGGTGGCGGGGGCACACACTGAGCGAAGGCCAGCGTACGGAGGAAAGCTAGTTTCGACGATTTCGATGGTTTTGGCGCTTTTGATAATTTTGATAATTTTGCCCTGGTCTATAAAACCCCGGCCAAGCGGAGAAGACACACCTCCTGCTTCTCTTATTCTTTGAGAAGGTCGCTCGAGGTGATCTATGTCGCGGTACATACGTCGGCTTTCCTCGAAGAGAGGCATCAACTGTACTGCCTGGACCGTCTGGGTTTGAGGCGATCGCGCTGCGCATACATCGTGTCTACATTTTCCCTTGAAAGAGGCGCCAATCAGACTGCCGATCGGGGTTTGGCGATCAAGGCCGCGCAGACATACGTTGTTTCTACAATTTTCTCAAAGAGGCCAAACCGCATCTACCTGACCGTCGGGTTTGAGGCAATCAAGGCCCGCGGTTCCTACTTTTTCTTGTAGGGAATTGGATTTCTTACAACTTCAATGGATGGTTCAGCAGTTGATAACTGCTAAGGTGGCGGAGAAGTGTTAGCTCGGAACCATCGTTCGAACGACTCAAAAAATTTGGCAGGTAATTTCTGAGCATCATTAGAGGGGAGTATCTTCTCTCTCTTTTTTTTTTCTCATATGTATGTGTATCTTTTTCATCAAATCGTAGGCGAAAAATTTTATCACAAGCTATCCGTGAGCGAGAGAATCAAAAAAGGATACGCCCAAGTATTGGGGTAAGTAAGCTGCTTCACAAAATTTCTAGATTTTTCTCATTCCTTCCTCTTTATTTATCATGTATTTTCACAAGGTGATGGCTAGAAGAAAACCCATAATGTGACTGCTACAGACTATATATCATCCACTATCACATCAGATAGTTTAATGATGTTTCGCAAAAAATTTTACTTCCCTAATGAGTTGTTGGTCATTGTTGCTAAAAAGTCTGATCGAGCCCGTTCACCTCCACCAAGGTACTTTACTATTTCTGAGATGATACTTCATGCGGGACTGCGATTCCCTTTGGCTCCTGAGTTGATTGAGATCTTTAAAATATGTGGTGTAGCTTTGTCACAATTTTTATTTTGAGCTTTAGTGGTCATCATTGGTTTGACTATCTTCTTTAAAGAGCGTGATGTTACTTTGAACATCAAATACTTGTATCGAATGTGTAGATTCACATGTGATGCTCAAGGCCGTGTTTCTTATCAGACTATAAAGAATTGGATATAATTTTCAGCACGGGATCCCTCTAAAAAATTGGTCTATGGATTTTTTTTGTGAAAAATGAGTGGGGCCTTCACGAGATGGGGAAGATTGAATGACCTTCCGGATCCATTCTGATTGAGAGAATGAGATCTTGGAAACTCTTAATGTTCACGATGTAGCTTACGCATGAGTTATGTCACATTAGCAAATATATAGTTGAAGATAGAATGTTGGCCTTTCCATCCGTGGGAGATCTCATTCTTAACCACTAAAGTGGTCAAGTAAAGGTGATGAAAGGTATCCTCATATTCATAGGGTTCTTTCAAGAAGCCCAAATAAATCGGTGGTGGCAATATTTCTTCCCTAAAGAAAAGAAGACATGACCGATATCCGTGAAGAAGATGTTCGCCTGACCTCGAGAGTTTAGTTGTTTCAACTCATGATGGGGAGTTTGTTTCTTGAAGCATATATTCTCAAGAGGTGTTAAATCACATATGCACTGGGCATCAACGAGCAGATGAATTGGTACGTTGTCTTCCCTTCTTTCTTCTTTTCTTCTTTTCCTCCTTCGTTTCTTTTGTGTAATATTTGTGATAGTTTTTTTATTATATGTATTATTTTTTTATTTTTTTTATTTTTATAGGTAACTCAAATATTAGGGCTGATGGCTCATTTAGATGTCTCTTTAGATGAGTAGAATACTGAATTTGTGAAGGTAAAATATCTACAAGGAGAGTATGAGAGAAAGAGGAGTGTTAAGGCCAAAGAAGTGGCGACTTTGGAGGATCAGCTAACCGGGTGCAGAACTGAGCTAGCGAACATGTCGACTTCTCTTTCTCTCCAGTGTCAGAAGGTGGAGCGCACTCGTGATGAGCTGATTGAGGTGAGGACAGAGACTCGCCAGAAAGAGAAAAGACTCAAGGCACTTGTAGCAGAGAAAAGAGTTCTCGAACTGGAGTTAGAAAGCATTACTAGATCATTTTTTTGAGAAGGAGCATATAATGTCATAAGCAAAAGTAAATGAAATCTCCTTGAAGGCAGTGTAAGACTTTAAGAACTCCTTGGCTTAGCGCGGTACCATCGAAGACCATGTCCAGAAAGCTTGTAATCATATTCTTGATGTTGAAGTGAAGGATTTGGAGCACCAATATTTAGAGGAGGGCTTCGTCCGAGGGTTCCTAAAAGGGATCTGCTTAGTGCATCGCTAGACCGGAGCTAGTATTGAGGATCTATCTCCCAGCTAAGTATCTGAAGACTCATCGTCAGATTTAGGAGATAAAAGAGTTAAGAGTGAGTCCAAGGGAGCATCTCCTAGTGGTGAGGAGGACGTTGATATCACCAACTGATATGATGTAGCGTCACTTGACGATGCATTTTTTTTATCTATATATTGTTATTAGTGTGTATCAGAATCTTGATTCTTTCTTATATCATCATGTTAATGCTGTCAATGAAATTTTTTTTAGATGATATGCTCTTGTTTTATTTTTACCTATCCGGGATAATTGGTCGAAATATTATTCGATGACGCTAACCTATACGGATGAGGTTGAATTGAATCCACTGAGGATTTTTGACCAATCCAAGGTTGTTTGTCAAAGTGTTACTTGATGACGTTAACCTGTATGGAAGAGGTCGCGGGATGTCCACCAAGGACCTTTTGACCTATCCTAGGTATCAGCCAAAGTGTTACTTGACTTCTTGTATGGAAGAGGTCCGATGAAGTCCCCTTGGGATTGATTATGCCCCGATTAAGATACAACGTGAGTTGCATATTTCTCAAGTGGGAGGATTAAATGAAGAAGAAACAAGCTTATAAGAAAAAAGCTATAAATTCATTACTCTGATAAGTTCAGTGATACAATCATAAGACGATTTTAACATGGATATGAGTTTCAAGAAGAAATGACGACAACAACATCAAGTCGTTACCCCACTAAGTGGGGTCGGCTACATGAAGAGGAAATGGCAAACAAGATAAAATAAAAGTTATAATAGTTATGCAGTAGGAATTACTGATAATATTTTTAGAGATTGTCAGCGTTCCAAGTTCGAGGTAAAGTTTTTCCCTCTAAATCCTTGAGCTTGAAAGTTTCTGGATTCACCATAGCTATAACCACATATGAGCCATCCCAAAGAGGTGAGAGTTTATTACGTTGAGGGCCTTTGCCTACAGCTTTGAGACTTTGTAGGACCAAGTCATCGACAGATATGGGATGAGATTTTACTCTTCTGTTGAAGTGACGAGCTACCCTTTGGTGATAGGAAGCAATCCGAAGTAGGGTCATGTCATGAGTTTTGGGGAGTAGGTCCATGTGCTGTCGAAGTTTTTCTTCATTACCTTCATGATCAAATAATTAAACTCTTAGACTTGAAACTTTGATATCTACTGGTATAATAGCTTCTATACCGAAACACAAGTTATACAGTGTCTCACCAGTCGGGATGCGTGATGTAGCGCGGTAAGCCTAAAGAACATTATGAAGCTCATCAACCCATTGCCCCCCAGCCTTCTCAAGACATATTTTTAGTTCTTTGAGTATATCCCGGCCCATTACGAGGATGTGTACCATGCGCACAAATTGAATGTGAAGATCTTTGTAAAAGGACGTAAAAACTTTTCCAGTAAATTGGGTTCCATTGTCAGTGATGATCTTTGTAGGAAGATCGAATTGGCATACTATATTTTTCTAAATAAATTATTTAGCATTTGCCTCCATAATTTTAGCGAGTGGTTCGGCTTCCACCCATTTAGTGAAGTAGTCGACTGCTAAAATGAAAAACTTTTGTTGCCCTGATGCTATCGGAAAAGGTCCCATGATATCTATTCCTCACTAAGCAAAAGACCATGGGCTTTGAAGGGATGAGAGCTCTGTATGCGGCATGTGAGAGAGGTTATAGTGCAACTAACAACTTGCACATTTTTTTGTGAACTCCAAGGCGTCTTGTTTCATCGTAGGCCAATAGAACCCTTGCCTTATAATTTTAAGGGCTGCCCTTCCTCATAGTGTTCTCTACATATCCCCGAGTGAACCTCTCTTAATACATGGCCACGGGTGAGAGGCATTTGAGGTACGAGAAAGCTTGTTTGTATAGTTCACCGAATAGTAAAGTTTGAAGCTTCTGAGATAAGTTGTAGTCTTCGTGAAGGGTTCTTTCTTGTAGAAAAGACAGATGGGGTTCATCCATGAATGTTCATTTATCTCAATTGAATTACCCATGACGGATGCTAGGAAAATAATTTCTTCAACATGCTTTCTCTTAAATAGATCTCCGAGTAGATGTAGCAAGTTTAATGAGAAAGTCAGTATTCTTCTCAAAGATGTGAATGATTTGATGTCTTGAAATGGGCAAGAAGAGGCTTTACCAAGTGGAGATATTACGCCAACTGAGGATTATGAGTATTAAAGTTTCCCTCAACTTGGGAGGTGACAAGCTGAGAGTCAGTGAGGATTACTAAGTCTTGAGCTTCACAATCAATGGCGAGTCTCAACCCTACGATGAGAGCCTCATATTCAGCCATTTTATTAGTTGAAATTTTAAGTAAGTCCATACTCTAACGTGTATTCTGGGAAATAAGTAAAATTCACGCAAGAGCTTATTTGATGCTCCATCAACATGAGGGATCCATTGAGGAGATGAAAGGCGTGTAGTAGATAGCTCCTCTGGAGTTGGGGCAGTGAATTCCACTATAAAGTCTGTGAGTACTTGAGACTTTATAGCAGGCCGAGGTAAAAAATTTATATCAAATTCTCCCAATTCTACAGACCATTTAATTAACCTCCCAGATGCTTCTGGTTTCTGTAGGATGGCCCTTAATGATAAATGAGTGTAAACATCGATAGTATGAGCTTGAAAGTATTGACGTAATTTTTGAGCTGAGAAAACTAAAGCCAGAGCCACCTTATCTATAAGTGGATAACGACTTTCTATATCAGAGAGAATTTTGCTGACATAGTAAATTGGTTGTCGTATCCCATTCTCTTATCGCACTAAAACTGAGTTTATCGCATGGGAAGAGACTGCAAGATATAAGTATAATATCTCTCCTTAAATAGGCTTGGATAGTAGGGGTGGAGATGCTAAATACTCTCTTAGTTGCTCAAAAGTAGACTGACATTCATCAGTCCACTATAAATTATTATTTTTAGCTCCTTTTAATATTTTAAAGAATGACAAGTATTTATCCCCATAACGGGCTAGGAAGCATGATAACGCAACAATTCGTCCATTCAAACGTTGAACTTTCTTGATATTCTTTGGAGGATTCATATCTTTGAGAGCTTTGATTTTCTCGGGGTTGGCCTCTATCCCATGGTGGGTTACCATAAATCCAAGAAATTTTCCGGTAACCCCAAAAGCACATTTGGTGGGTTAAGTCGCATGTTATAACGTCGAAGAAGGTTAAAACATATTTAAGTATATATGTGATTCTTCAAGCTTTTTAACATGTCATCCACATATACCTCCATTGTGCGGACTAATAGGTCTTTAAAAATCTTATTCATAAGGTGTTGATAGGTAGCACCAGTTTTTTTTAACCCAAACGGCATAACTTGGTAACAGTATAAACCTTTATATGTTTGAAATGTTGTAGCATCTTCATCCGTTGGGTCCATTTTTATTTGATTGTAACCTGAGTAAGCATCCAAAAAACTGAGTATTTGATATCCAGACATAGCATCAACCAATTGATCAATTCGAGGAAAAGGAAAGCTATCTTTCGGGCAAGCTTTATTGAGGTCAGTGTAATTAATGCACATTCTCCATGTTCCGTTTATTTTTTTAACCATGACAACATTTACTAATCATGTAGGGTAATGTACCTCGTATGAATCCACTTAGAAGCTTGTTAACTTCTTGCTCAATAGCACAGGCGTCGGTGCAAAACTTCTTCCGGATGATCGATTTGAATGTCGGATCAATCTTGAGGAGTGCATGATCACATTAGGGTGACCCGGCATGTTTGGACTCCAAGCGAAGATGTCTTGATTTCTGTGCAAGAAGTCTATGTATTTTTTCCTTTGTTCGACTGAGAGGAGAGATCCAACTTGCACTGTTCGTAATGGTTGGTCATCTGATAATGCAACAGAGAGCAAGTCTTCAACAGGGGAAGCTTTTTGGGGTACTCCTTCATCTCAAAAATTAAAATCTTCGATGTTGAAGGTCACATAAAGGCGGGGTTGAGCTTGTCTGAGGTAGCATGATTGCCTTATCTTGATTTCCACGGACCACCCAACTCCAGCGGGGTTGGAAATTTCATCTTGAGATGAGATCAGTGATTGCGAAAATTGATTGAAGGGGCCTTCTAAAGATAGCGTTATATATTGAATCTGACTTGACCACCATGAATTGAATTAAATGAGTCACTTGTCTAGAAAATTCACCAAGGATAATAGGAAGGGTGATTGTCCCCTCTACTTGCAAAGGGCGATTATCAAACTCGTATAATGGTCTTACAGCGGGTTGGAGCTTTTCCCTAACCAGGCCCATGCTAAGAAATGTGGAGTAAATAAGATATCAACAGAAGTCTCATTATCAATCAAAATTCTCTTAACATTATAGCATGGGTCACCGATCCCTGCGCTGATGACAAGTAGATCTTGATGAGGAACATTGACTCCTTCTAAGTCCAAGTCATTAAAAGTGATGGAATGATCAATACGAGACTTCTTTAACTCTGGCTCTTCAGAGGTGGTAATGAGAACTTGATTAGATAGTATTGGTCCTCTTACGATTGTTTCAATTTTCCCAATTATTCGATGATTATTTTGTTATTTTTGTGATGACTGTCCTGGTTGCCCCCAGTTGGAGATATGTTTGTTTGATTCGATTGATTCTTCACAAATTGACGTAGATATCTTTATTGAATGAGCCTCTCTATTTCTTCTTTGAGTTGTTTGCATGCCCTGGTATGTCCGACTTGATGGAAGTGATATTGCTCACGATTTCGAATTTGGTTTTGATGGATGCGACCACTTGATGTTTTCTTCATCTTAAATAGCCATCAGGAGGTTGACATGAGACGTGTTCAACGGCGTGTATTCCTTTCCGTGGTTCATCGTTGATAGAGGAGGAGAGATCCGGTGCCTTGTTGCTTTTTATGATGGGATGATCGATCGCATTCCAGGGGTGCTTTTATGTTTTCCTGTAGATTGTTCAAATTACTTGCGATGGGCATTAATAGCCTCATCGACAAAGATTTGTGCTTCCACACAATGAAAGGCATATATGACCGTGTCTCTTCATTAGTGATGAGTAAAAGGCACGGGCGGAGTCCTCAAGGAAAACTCCTCTTAGTTGGTCACTCGGCGAGCTTTTAAGGAGAACCTGGAATTATTCCTTAAGTGATTCACCCTCATTTTGGCGAATCAGGAGAGATGGGAGGAATCTTTAATGATCCTCCCTTTGTAATGAACTTCCACAAAATCTTGGCGAGTTCATCAAGTGGATGGATCCCCAGGAGTAGAACCAAGTGTGAGCTTGCCCCATGAGGGTAATGGGAAAGACCTGGCAAAGCAGTGTGTCAAGAGCTCGTTGGATATGCATGATAGTCCTGTAATGATCGATGTGTTCATGTGGGTCAGTCGCCTCATTATAGGAATCAATATTCGGAAGCTTGAAACCCACAGGAATAGGATGTTGAAGAATAGCTTGGTAAAGGTGAGATTCCTCATAGCGATGAGGAGAAGATGATGATTTATCTTGAAGGTGAAATTTGTCATTGCAATAATTACACGCATTATAACATGACGTGAGGTCAAGTGGGGAATGTGAATCAAAGCTAGTGTGGATTAATTGTGATTGTTGGTACGCGTGATGGATGAGTAGAAGAATGTCAAAGATGATATCACGGACTCGCATGGAGGAACTTCAGTGTCAAGGAGATTAGCATTTTGACCTCTCCATTAACGCGATCTTGGGGAGATGTGTTTGTAGTGGTCTTGTGTTACTCAAAAGTCGGATCATCTCATTTTGAGACTCTTCCATTGGCACGATCTTCTAAAGAGATTCCTATCTGCCTTCACCGAGAGTTACGCTATCGGAGTGAGGCTTGTCCTTGGTTCAAGGATTGGTTTCGAGTGCGGGAGTTGGGCGGGAGGCTTCATTATTCTGTGTTGCTTATTGGCCATAAGGTGTTCACAAAATTGTGATTGAAAGGTTCTTTTTCATGAGCGTCAAACTATTGTGCTAGAAAACTAGTTGGTAGAGTGAAAGTTTTCTTTGTTGTGAAATCCAACGGTATTTAAAGAGTGAACAAGAAAACTCAGGTACGTGAAAATCTCGAAAGAGGAGAAAAATCACGGGGCCTAGCGGTAAAATCTTTATCTATTTTAATCTTCGATACGGATTACTGAAATTGTATATGAGAAAGAAACAACGACTATTTAGTCACGTTCAGATGGTAACAATTGCTAGTGGTAGTAGATGATGGCGAACAACAAGGAACAATGACTGACGATGAAGGTCGTCATGATGGAGATCGGCAGAGTTGCGGGAGAGGATCGGGTGGCGGTGCGACGGCGTGGTTGGCCGTCAGTGGGCACGATTGCTTGGAGGATCTTCAAGCTTCTCTCCTCTCTCTTTCTTGGGCTCCCCTCATACGAGGAATGAGGGGCTATTTATAGATTGGAGGAGTGGCGTCTCTATAAATACATGCAAAATCCGAACCACTCCACTTTGTCGGACGGCTCAAAATGATTCCTTTGATCATTTGATATATTTTAAGTATTTGAATGCTCAAATGAAGTCGGAATTGTAAGATCTTAGGTTTGTTGGATCCGGCTTATCGAGACGCTCGATTTGACTATAAACACTCCATATTTGGGAGTTCTTTAGGGATTTAACTGCTATCCCAAAGTTTCCAATGATATTTTAAGTGTTTGATCTCGACCAGTTTCATCTTCAGATCAGCTTGCTTCTAACATCAATATTCGTGCTTCAACTGGTAAAATTTTCAGTGTCATATCACTTATAAGAGCTTAAAAATACTCCTTAGTCTATAACATGTACCTCAACATTAATAAATGGATTTAAATGCAGGATAGTACCCTATTATTAGTTAGTGGCCACTAGTTCTAACTCAACTATTATTATTAATGCTAATAGAATTTCTTCTATTAATAATTTTTCCCTTGAAGTTCTTCACTTACCTCCTCAAGAAAAATCAAGAGATTATTGCCATCACCCATATATGATCAATCTTTATATGCTATGTTTTTTAAGCTGTTTTCCCATTTCCCTCGCACCCTCAACTTACACATGACACCTCTATTAATAGTAGAGCTCAAGAAAGACTTAAGTCGAATCATTTTCTAGTAACTTTACATGCACTTCAAATTAACCATCTTAACATGATCATATATGGTAAGTTCTTTTCTATTTGGAGCCAAGTTTTCCTCTTATATTTTCAATTTAAGTAAAGAAAAAAAATACTATCATTTGCATTTTAAAAAAATAGAAATATGTCTCAAGATAGTTTTGTTCAAGCAATTGTCCCCTTTTTGGATCCTAGTTAACAGATGCTTCCATATCCACATATTTTGTAGATGCTTCATATGACTTTGTTATGCTTCTCTTAAAAGATTACCCTTTCCGTGACTTTTACCAGATCCATTATTAGCCGCAGGTTAATCAATATTATTAGAGTAATCCAATTTTGATATTGATGTTGCACATTATTATTATGCATGTACAGAACTGTTCTCAAGAACCCATTATTGCTTTCTTCTTATTCTCATAGCTTCAAGCTTTGACCAATGTCCCTCCTCATCCTTTGCTCTACTTTGATGCCGACACCTTTGGGTGCTAATGTCATTACTATAAAGGATTGAACTATTGATGGCGAAGCATATGAGATGAATAATTTACTGGGATTACTTGCTAATATCTTTATAAAAAATTTACCTTTAACTTATTTTATCTCAGATTGAGCCCACTCATCTTCCTGTTTTCGTTCCCATTGACTCTTAACAGTCATCACCCTTTTTTACTTATTCTACCACGTACTTTCATTGCCTCAGTTTGCTTCCAATGACTCATCTTCCCCATATGTCTAATGCTAAAGTACGTCCTCGATCTCTGGCAAGTATCAATTCTAAGTTGCATCTAAAGATTTTTACTATGTTCTTCGTATAACATTTATTTTATTTTATTTTACTAAAAATGCTAATTACTTTTTTTTTTATAAAACAAATCACATTGTTTTTAGAAACACTTTAAAAATAATTTTTTTGGATGAGTGTTTTTTTTAAATAGTTATCATTATCAAATATGTTTTACTTTGAATCAAAATACAAACAGTATAGAAAAACATAAAAAAAAATTAAAAATTAAAAATGATGCCAAACAACCCCTTAGTTAAATGAGTCGAGGTCATTTTTACCATAAATGACGGACCACAAGCTGATCGATATCAGAGTACTTAAAAAATGTCATGTGTATAATATATCCAAAGGTGAGGACAATAATGCACACTAATCTCTGATTACGGAGAATAATGTTTTATATAATAATAGTTAAATAATGGAGCCAGTCCTTGACATCTTTCAATCACTGCCGACCCCATTTTCCCAACAACTGTGAGGACTTAAACATGTATCTGTTTACAGACCTTCCTTCTCATCAACCTTGTTCAAACAGTACTGGTTTCAAATTATCAATAATATACAAAAACTGAAAAAAAAAAATTTGTTGCAAGATATATATTTAGCAGCAATTCTTGATAATGACATCTTGAAAATTCTCATTGGCTTGGAGGTTTTTTTTTTGTCTTGTTTTGTGAAATTATAATAAATTTTATTTTGTGGAAATTATTAATTATTATTTTTTGTCTAGAAAAGAATAGTTGTCTTTTAAAATAAAATTTTCTTTAATAGTTTAATATTGAAATCCTTGCTTGCTTTTTTCTTTTTTTTTTCTAAGCTGTTTATTTTAAATCAATAAAGCTTTTTAGAACGTTGCTTGTTCTTTTCAAAGGTTCTCTTTGTTTTGATAACTAATGCTCGGAATGTTCAAAATGTATTTGATGAAGTAAAGGCATATATATTGTCAAATCTTAACATAAATTTAATATTTGTAGGATATTCCATTTGTTTTGTAAAACATCAATCAAGATAAGCATGAACAATCACTTTTTATAAGAAAAATGCATTATTTTATAGAACATGAAGATCTATCTTGCGCGTTAAAAATTTTTTCTAAGTTAAATTTCTTTCTGATAAAAAATCTGATTAATAAATGAAACAAATCGCAGTTTTCATGGAACTTAAATTAGAAGAGAAATTAAAAAGCAAGATTCGTTGTTAAGAGTCGCTTGGGAAGAAACATGACGTATCAATTAATCTACCTACGTAAACATCTTGGAATCAGATTAAATTTTCTTTTTAAAAAATTTATTACGAGGTCACTAACCAAATAAATAATACTTAAACAATGATTTTAAAAATGTTTTAACAGGTAGAACCCACTTTTAACTGTGACAAGAGAACTAAGGCTTTACTTCAAACTCAATTTGATTAATTCTTTTCTACAAACAACTTCTTTCTTTAGATCTACTAGGTCGTATTTTGTTCGCTTAAAATAATGCTACTGAAAATATTATTCTACCTAATAAAATTGTCTTATAGACTGATCTAGTAGTTGTTAATGAGGCCGAAAGGCGAGATAAGGTCTAACTCTACTTGTATTAAATGTTATTTAATTTAATTATTGCCACTCTAAAGCAAAGGAAAAGACTTCATAGTTGACATCAAGGGGATAATGATTGGATAAATGGAAATGAGAATATATATATATATATATATATATATATATATATATATATATATATATATATATATATATATATATATATATATATATATATATATATATATATATATATATATATATATATATATATATATCAAAATTAAGTTATTCATATTCATATGACGTCTGATGCGATACAATTCTAAACAAATACAAATTAATATTATAGAAAGGATCAATGTATTTGAGTAAAATAGTTTGCTATGAATAAAGCAATATCTTTGCTAGGTTTGTAAAAAAATTTATTTGATCAAGTATACTTTTTTTTAAAAAACACAAAGTAAAGAAAATTCAATAATAATTTTTTTTTGAGTTCCAATATTATTTTAAAAAATATTTCACATACCAAAGGAATTTCAGACAAATAATAAAAATTTAACACTCATTGCAGCGGGTAAAAACACCCCATTTCATGCACCAAAAATGCATGAATAAGGCGAATGAATTAGCCCAACCTAAACTGAATTTGCCAGCGCTTAGATAGGATGAACATCCTCTTTGCATGAGAAGGGACAGAAATCATACGTTAAGTGTCCACACTGCTGCCACTGCTATCAGATTCCATGTAGTACTTTGCTCGTTTGAGGTCATACATAATTTGGATTGTTTATTAGTGATAAAGATGAAAAGTAATTTTATATGGTATTTATAACGAACAAAATAACATAAAATCTATAAATCTAGAAAAATTTTGCTCAATTTATCTCATAATTCATGCAAAATAAGAGTAGAATTACTTGTATCATCTAATGAATAAAAACGTTATTGGGTTATCCTACATTAATCTTGTTGCGTGCAAGAAAACCAGTTGGGTAGAAGTTTATTGTTGTGAAATCTAACATTACAAATTTAAATAGTGAACAAGAAAACCTGCATTTTATGTGGAAAATCTGAAAAGAGGAAAAAAAACTACTGCCTAGCCAAGAAAGCTTCCACTATTTGTTTTGATACAAGTTTTCTCGATAACAGATTACATAATCAGAGAGGGACAAGAATCCCAAAATCGCAACATATAGTCACGTTCAGTTGTAATAGTTGCTAGTGTAGCATGAGAATGGTGAAATGTCGACCATGAAGGTTGTCATGATGGAGACACGAAGATTGGCGAGAGAATCACGGTGATGGCAATCTTAAGTGGTTGGTAACATGCGGATGCAAAATCACAGTGGTGGCAACGATTATGCCTCGAAGATTTTCAAGCTTTAGAGCTCTCTCTCTCTTGCTTTCCTCTATGAGGAATGATGATTATTTATAGATTGGAGGAATGACGCTTCAAATACATGCAAAACCCGCACACCACCCATCTGGACGGTTCAAAATGATTCCTTTGATTATTTGATGTATTTTGTGTATTTGAATGCTCAAATGAAGTCAATTATGAGTTCTTGGCTTGTTAGATGTCTCTTCAAGAGCCGATTTGACTATAAACATGTTTAAGAGTCGAATAAAGCGCTTGATCTTGATTCGTAATCACATCATTTACATCAAGATTCGTTTTGTGGAATTTTCGGGTCATATCGTCCTCTATTTTTTGATGTCATTATCAATCATCCAAAATATTTATGCCATATAGTTGAAAATAGCAAATTCTTCAATGAAATTTCCCATTAACCACAGATATTCATGCGAGCGTACAGATCGGAAGGAAATATAATATGGTGGGTACGCATGGGAAGAAAAATTCTCAAAATTTACAGCCAGAAGTGCCCACAGTCTCAGGCGCATGAAGGCTTGGTGGTCGCGGCGCTTCGAGGTCACTGAAGGCTGGAAGCGGCTTGTCGGCTGAAGGTTGACAAGCAGCAGCATGCCACTGCAAGCACTGGTCTAAACGACGGTCCGCGTCACAAGAAACAAATTATGGGTATTTCATCCATTTTGTCCGCTTTTCCAGCTGTTTTTGGGTTTTTTTTTCTTGGATTTTGACCTTTGCCCTATGGGTCTATAAAACCCCTCAGGTTGGAGAAGGAACCTTCTCTTCGAGAGAAGGTCATTTGAGGCGATCAAGACCTGTTTATACTGCGTCTAATTTTCCCTCGAAAGAGGTGTCAACCGATCTGACCGATGGGGCGCAATCAAGACCTGAATGAGGCTCTAATTTTCCCTCGAAAGAGGTGTCAACTGACCTCGTCGGATCGACCGGGTTCGGAGGCGATCAAGACCCATAGTTTATAAGGTAAGGCTCTAGTTTTCCCTTAAAAGAGGTGTCAACTAACCTCGTTGGACCAACCGCTCGGAGCATCAAGACTGAGTTCATACTGCGCTCTAGTTTCCTTGAAAGAGGTGTCACTCGCCTTGACCCACCATTTGGTCAAGACCAGTACTCATATGGTAATGCTCCGCTTCCTCAAAAGAGGTGTCAACTCCACCGCCGGACCGACCGGATTTATCAAGCACCCGTAGTTCATACCGCAAGGCTCCCCTCGGTGTCACCATCCTCATCTGACTCCGGGTTCGGACGATCATCCCGGTACATACGCCATGGCGAAAGACATCAAGCATTTGTCGACCGACCGAAGTTTCGTTATCGAGGCGATCAAGCGAGTTCAACCAGGCTTCTGCTCAAAGAGGCGTCCGCCTCTGACCGACCGGGTGGAGGTGATCAAGGCCCGCAATAATCGGAGAAAGGGGTTGATGGCGATGCCCGACGATGGTGGTCTGGTCGGCGGCGACTGGCCACGGGTTTACAGGATAACCAGCGACGATGGTGGCAACCCGCGGATATGGTCGGCGATGGTCGGTGGCGATGAAATACTGACGAAATTTAGACTAAAATTCAAGACTTAAACAAATTCAAATGGAAATCATCTAAACTTAAGTTAAACAAAAAGATATACGATAAATATGAAGATACATATTAAATTAAAGAAAAATAGACTAGAGCACTTAAAGAAAATTTTTGAATGAATAGAACACTTATTTAAAATGCAAGTAAAATTTGTGGAGGCTAATACTAAACTCACAAAAGACTCATAATAAGTTTGAAGTTTGATTTTTAACTAGCATGAAATTTGATTTGGAGTTGAGGATAAATCCATATTAGATTGGATGTCATTTCATATAAGTAAAGCTTCTCTTTGAATATTTGAAATATTAAATTCATTAACAAGTAATCAATATGAATAAAATCAATTGAATCTTTAAATAATCACATTTGACATCAAGTGAAGTAAGGATTTCAATTGAATACCATAGGACAAATAATTGGTGATAAATTCAAATGTTCAATTCCAAAGTGAAAATAAAAGTGTGCAAGTAATTTGATAACTTTCTTACAAGCACAAGTTCAATTAGGAAACTCATGAGAAACCATGAATATAGCCTTTAAAAGATCATTTGGAGCTTGCATTTAAAGTTGAATTTGAAGCACTTGTGATATATCTATTGCTTATCTTCAACATTAATGAAATCCAAATGAAATCCACAAAATGATTTATAAAGTGGCTAACCAATTCATCAGTGAGCATATATAAAGTCTTTCAATAGTCACTCAAGTTACACTACATTATACATTGAGTGACTCAAAAAATAATCCATACAATTTGAATCAAATTTGTGATGAACTCGATGTTCACTTATATAAGATTAACTCTTCTGGGCTAGAATAAAAGCTGAAAATGATGAATTGATAAAGATTTGAAAGTTCTTCAACTATTACAAGCAAATGATATTTGAGAATTGGAAAAATCAATAATCAAGCTAAATACAAGAAATATTTTAAATTACAACCTAAATCAAAAGCCATCGGATTCATAACGCATCGTACAAGCGAACAAAAGATGTTAATTAAGGCTTCAATTGAACCCTTTGCACATATTATGAAGTATGATTAAAACTCAAATTCAATGCTTTAAAATTATGCAAATATTCTTAAATATACCCACATGTGCTGCGACACTATTTTGAATGTTTAATCATGTGTCTGAGGATGTTATGGGGGTTGCTTCTCCGATTAGTCTTAGGACCGGGTCCAGGTTAACAAAACTTAAAAATCTCATTATTAAAAAAAAGTTTAGCTTATTGAAATATTTGAGAAGCTAATTCATTACTATAAAGAGATCTCATCCTATTAAACCAGGATGATCAAGCAAACTCATAAACCCGATGATGATTGTGTTGAATGGTGATTCCAACCTGAGGGGATAATTACCATCAAAATATGCTCACAAGCTCAAATCAAATTAATCAAATTCAAATATCAATACAAACATGAAATCATGCAAATCACTAAGTTCTAAATGTCAAAGTGAAATTCAATATTCAATACTTAAAGCTAAAATCCAATCCACCTTCCGCAATAGTTTGTTGGAGGTGACAAATTTAGAAAACTCTAGCTCTCAAAGGAGTCAATGTCAAATCAAGTATTCTACTATGTTCATTCTCAATCAATTTAATGCTACTAAGGACCATGGCCCATGTCAATGTAACAAGAAACTCCATATATGATGCGCTACATCAAAGTCCTCACGGGTGGTTGCCAAATGGAACCATTATATTACGATCACGATCATGTAAACTGTTCTCCCCAATACCGCCTTTGAGTGTTGAATCATAGGGTACACCTGATAGGGCAAAAAACTCTCTATCAGCTAAGGTAGACTTAGGCCTGTCTCCTTAGATAAACACCACCCTAAGTCTACAAGGATTTCTTGGATAATGTAACCCATGTGTTGCTGATAAAGATCCTTCGGTCAAGTTGGGTTGACTATCTCCTCTAACTAAGTAGACTAGGGATCACAACATCCCGAGATGACGGAACCATGGGATCTAGATTAGGCACATCATCATTCCCCCAACCATCCATTTTAAGTTAAAATGATGAACTTTATAAATCTAAATTCTAAATTATAAAACTCCACATGCTGCTACTATATGCTACACATTCAGCGATCTAACGACTAGCCTTAATTGAAAGTTCTCTCTCAAAATTGGGACGAGTAATTAACTTTAGGTGCTTGCGCCTATAGGAAACCTGGAACCAGATCTAAAGTCCTCACAAAATGAGCGTGAAATCTTTGGGTAGTGTCTTATCTACTATTCCATCTGCCTTTTGAAAATTACATCGTCGCATTAAATCAACTCTTCTTCATTGTGAGAGGTCGGTGGCGAATTTTTGGAGCCCACACCTCCCGATTCATGTCATAGAAAATGTTAGCTTTCATTACTACAATTTACCTAAATAATCATTATGATTGTACATCATCATAGGATGGCACTTTAATAAATATCATGCAAGTACATGGCATGGAAATGTATATAAAGATGATATTAATGCTTTATAGGAGGGTAAGAAGGAATCAAAGTTGATCACCATCAAACACAGTATTTGAGTTAGATGTTCTCTCTTTCTACTATATTCCCTCTTCTAATCTTTCTTTTTGAACTCAAATTTTTTTTCGTTTTATGTTATACTTCGTGTCTCTTATATAGAATATTTCTTATTAGTTGATCTAATAAATGGCACTCAAAGTAAAAAAATATATAAAAATCTTAAATATGATGCCATTATATAGAAAATGCATTTCAAATTTCATCTTTATTAAACCTAATGATACAAAACTTACAATAACAATGGTCATCCACATAAAAGACTAACTAAATCAAATTATGCTTACTCTCCACCTTTATCAAATCTTTAGTGATTAGATGATCACTCTCCTTTAATTAGGAGAGAAGATTAAATGATTGGAATGATGGATGTCATTAGTTGATGGACAACAAATATCAATCATTTTTAAGTATCAAGAAATGATTAGGAGGTAATCAACAATCAAGAAATCATGTATCAATTGTCATTGGTTGATAAAAGTTTAACATTGGTAAGCATAACGTGAATGCCAACAATTAGTAAAGAATGTCGTTCGTTGGGCAACAATTAATGATGTGCTTGGTTATATAAGTGGGAAGATCAATGATCACATAGGCTAGTGTCAATAATTATCATTGTACGGTATTGGTGGGGAGAGTTATCATTGACATTGGGTTTGACATCAAATTTTTTTTGCATTGGTTGATGATTTTTTATTTTCGTGACCATAGATGATGATGTGTTTTGGAGTTCTCTTTGTCCTAGAACTCTCTTTACCAAAGTCCTTTTTTGGGATTGCCTATAATACACGGAAGTAGAGCCATCTCATAATTATAAAAAATTTAGCTCAAAACGTTACCTTCGATGAAAATAATTCTTTGAGTTGGCCATTCTAAGAGCTTAGTTTGATAAGTTAATTTGAAAAAAAATAAAAATAAATATTCGCATGAAAAAAATCATTTCGACTTTAATATTTACTAAAAAATCAATTCATTTCAATATAAGATAAATTTTGGGTCAGAATATTTTACCTTAATTTTAATTAAAAAAATTTATATTCTTAGATTTATCTTAAAATAAATATAATATATAAATATTCAATTAAAGTTAAGATTATCTCCTTTCAAATTTTGAGTCAGAACAACTTTATATATATATATCTATATCTATATATATATATATATGCATAAATTTGAGTCGGATCATTAATATTTTTAAACTTTAATATTTACTAGTTATATATATTATAATGGTTTTTATGGTTATTTCTTTCAAATGATTTTGGAAATTTGTTCAACTGACCATTTCTTCACAAAAATGAAAAAACCATCCATGCCAATTAGTAAAGGTTTTTCTCCCATTCCGAGATGTCTTAGATTCAAGGATTGTATGCGCTTTTGAGTGTAATTTTTGCATCAACGCTCAAATTTCAACGTTGTAATAACTAATGTTTATTTCTTTAATACAATTAATACGACCAACATGTTGATTGTCGATCTGGCCCATTTTGTTTTATTTTTTTTATTTTTATTAAATATTTTAAGGAGACCATCTGACTAGTAGCTGACAACATATATCATCAGACACTTAATGTAGCTTTTGGCTTTTCTGATGGCTTCTTCTTTATTATACTCTTTCAATGCATGATTCCCAATACTTGCATTATATTACTTATGAAGTTAATCAATATCTCAACTAATGAATGAGACATGTGAGCTGTCATATTATCAACATTTTTCCTCCAACAACAGCATGCATGGACTATATACAAACTTTATGTATATATATATATATATATATATATATATATATATATAATTTTAATAAACATATACGACGTACTCCCTTGCATCTTATAATATAGATTTTCTAGTGAATATGTGCTTTATTCACGTACCCGACAGAATGATGAAGACAGTTCATTTTCTAACTCTGCTATTTTTTCTATTGATGAAGTCTGTACAATTCTCAAGAAGTAATAAAAAAATTATTATTTGGTCAACTTATTTGATGGTAGGGTCAATTAAGAGTTCCGTGAAGAACTTGCTAACATTCTAATATAAACACTGATTTTGATACTCAGTTGGGTTCTATACGGTTCATAACTATCTTGTGATCACTCATGTCGTTAATTATTAATATATATATATATATATATATATATATATATATATATATATATATATATATATATATATATATATATATATATATATATATATGTATGTGTGTGTCACTCAGAAACTAGCCTATAACTTTGAGCAATAATATTATGGTTAAATTTGATCACCGTGAGTTCTATAATTATTTAACTAAACTTAAAATAAATTAAATGATTATTAAATTTATTTTGAATAAATTTATGGTTCAAATTTTTTACAATATGAATTAATGTTATAGATTGTGGGGCTAGATGGGCCATACAAGTCACAGACTGATATCAAATTGTTGATTGTCATACAACTATTGGCTACCTCCCACGAGTATTCCAAGCATGTGGCTACAAGGGTGGTAATTAAAGATTGTGTATTTATTGTTGTTTTTTTGTGCATCTAAATTAAACCAAAACTTTCTTATAAGACAATTAAAGAAATTAATTATCTTGGATAAGTCTTGTATAATTTCAAAACTTATTTTTAGAATTAATCATTGTTTAGATATTCTAGATTCATTTGAAGTGATTACAGTTATTCATAAAACTAGCTATAAATTGCATGATCGTAAGAATAAAGTTAAAGTGAATGTCTTAACGAAACAAATCTTATTGATCTATGGCTTCTATGTTAGAGAGGTGCAACACAGTCATTATTTCATTATTATGATCTCATATGACCTTATGAATCATATACTGATCGTTGGAAGCATGTCAATATTAGAACATGTAATCTTCTAGAATTTGAAGAGTGAATTTGATGAAAAATGGAAAAGAAAATTGGTATTCCTTCAATAGAACTCGGCGACAAGTTACACTTTAGTATTTCAGCGGTTACAAATACCTTAAACTAACTAATATTCTATCATTTCAGCATGCAAGCTTCTTCTAACTCTAGTTAGAATATGATCGATTGAAGGTTGATTGATTTAATCAGAATTAAAATTATTGTGATTTAGCATATTAATTTTTTTCCTTTTCAAGATGCATCTCTTGTATATCATTCAAAACTTATTTCTCTCTCTCTCTCTCTCTCTATATATATATGTATATATATATATATATATATATATATATATATATATATATATATATATATATATATATATATATATATATATATATATATATATATATATATATATATATATATATATATTTACAATCTAAAATTAAGTTTTTGTTCTATATCTCCAATATTCTAGCATACTAAAACTAACAATAAGAACTAAAAGTCAAACTATTGGCTAATACAGAGACACATCTGACTTATAACGTCACTATGCTTCAACTTTTAGTAATATTAGATCGAAGAATTTTCATCAGAATCATATAAAAGAATGCTCTTGTTTCATACATCTGTTTCAAATATGGCATTCACATATGTGCGATGAAAAAAGAATGACCCATGCACTACATAATGAGCTCAATTAGAGTCCCACTTTATACGTAATGTGTGGACCAATATGCTCGGATTTCATATAAAATAAATATCTTTGCTAAACTCGGTATGATTATTTTTTTATTTTTTTTGTCACTATCATTAAATGAATAATTATCATCATCAGATTGGACTTATGGTGTCGATTAAATTTATCAATACAACTACTTTGTATTTTATTAACTTTATTGGCATATTGATATAGCAAGGTTCCCTTCTCATGCAAGTAATGATTCGGTTAATTACATGCCAATTAATTAATTAATTAATTATGATGAAATTCAAAAAACAGTCCAAATTATATTCAGATAAATTTTTTAAATAATAATAATAATATTCAAATTGAGTATCCCACCCTCAAAAAGATACGTTTATTATTAATCTTTGGTATCTTGTTCTGGTCTCCAAGTTCAGGAGTTCTAATTTATGCTGTTTAACTAAGGACATCAGTTTAAGAACAAAGCTAATGATAAGTAAAATTATATAGAATAATATTATATAGTATATGTCTATTTTACATTGATTTCGTGCAATTTTTTATGAGTTTCTAATTAATTTAAATGATTAACTTATCAAAAAATTGAGATATTTATGAAGGAGAATATGCTAAAAAGAAAAGATCCAAGTTACCTAATGGATATTTCATTGAATATTATTTAGACATTTATTTGAAATTATAGTAATATTTTTTTAAGATAATAATAATGTTGTATATTATCTTTTTAAGCACATAATATTGAATAACATTATCAACAATAATTATGATCTTTTTTTTATAATACTTCTTTTTATTGTATTTTTTTCAAAGAATAGCAGGCACAAGAAAACCATTTTAGAAGACTAGAGTGGACCATATAATTTAACAATCAAAATAGTATGATGTGATATTATTAGTGATGAAATTATGATATATTTGAGCTCTTAAGTCATATAAGTAATACGATTTTTGGGAAGAGGCAAGTAATTAATGATGGGGCTTTGTTGTATGCTAACTAGAATAAACTCTAATGAAAATATTTCTTGCCCTTTTAATGTAAACAATTCAAATGGGTCATAACCCAATAGCCATTATTTAGTTGGCCATTTGGCATAATGCTCAAGTATTTTTATATTGAAATGTATAAGATTTTTCCATCACATATAAATATATATTTAGAAATACACCATTTTATTCTTGCATATAACTGACTTATAATTTTATTTTATAAATTCTTATTAATATACCACTCTAATTACTATTGCTAATTAAATAAAATAAATATTATGTTAATTTCAAAAAAAATATATATATATACTACTATCTAGTCCTCTTATCTGCCTCTCCATTGCAAACGCACATCAGGTAGCTTTTGGATTGATAAATCAAAATATCAATTAAAATTCTTTTAAAGAATATAAATAATTTAATATTATTTTAACATACAAATACAATTTTATTTTATTAATTAACCATTTTTCAACCTATGGCCCATACAAGACTTTCTCCTTCTTTCCTTCTTGCTCCACCGACTCAATGGTTCAACATGAGGAGGCCCTAAGGATCATAATTGGTTCTATTTTTAAAATAAGGTGCTCCACCTCTATGTTACTTAAGTGCTATATTTATAATATGCATATTAAGTCTAAACATAAATTTTGGAGCCTAATTAATAATGAAATGATCTATTTCATGATAGAGCATAACAAATTTGAGACATTAAATATGAAATAAGTGCAAATCATAAGACACACTAAATGGCATAATTTTACTTTGTGGCATCCTCAATACAAGAATGTACAGTGAGACTATGATAGAGAAAATATTAATTAAATTAATTTTTTTGACTATATACATCATTCATTTCAATATACCAAAAATATTTTAGTAAACTAATTCATTTTAATATATCACATATTTTATGAGATGTGTAACACATTGTGCTTGTAATTTACTTGATTAAATGAGGTTGAGTATATCAAAGTCAATATTAGTCATTATAACATAATCATACATAAGATTTTCTCTATTAAATATTATTATTGAGATAAGAATTTACTAATCATTTATTTTATCATGCACTGTATTGATAATTGTATGTTTATGATATGAAATATTATAAATTTTATGCATGTGATGTAGAACATTATTAATCATTGATCTACTTGATCTTTCATATATCCAATTCTATTTAATATGCAAACATTTATTATTTTCTGCAATATATCATTACAAAATATCTTTATTTAAAAATCCATAAGATTCCCACACATGATCACTTTTATTAATTGTTAGTATATGTTCTAGAACAAAATAATCAATAAAAATATTATAAGAAACTAAAAAAAAAAAAGAAAAGATTGAAAGGATCGTCCTCAATATACGAAACATCACTATAATAAAATTAAAATTTGCACATTTTTTGTCCTAAATAAGGAAGCCCAATGGTTGAATTATTTCATTAATGCATTTATAAGGAAATGTGAAATTATTAGTAATAAAAAATTTGTATACAAGAGCTAATCAGATGTTTATCTCATAGCGAGTGGAGTGGACAACTAAGATGAACATAACAAGAGATGAGAAGAGTAATTGTTCCTATCATAATTAAGTGAATATCAACAAGATCAATAAATCAAATTAAAGATATGACACATGCATGTTGATGCGAGAGGGTCAATATAGTGGTGATCAATAGGAGATGAGAAATAGTAGCATAATTTAATTAGGCATGGGGGAGTAGAGGTGAAGATCATGTAAGTAGGAAGAAGTCAAAATTGTCATAACCGATGAGCAATATGGAATGACAACACCACTATGGGGCAATATAAGGGATCAGAGATATGAAGTATATAGGCTGCTAGTAGGGAATTGAAGAAGAAATGTGATCCAAGGAATAGTTTTCGAAGAAATAAAAAAAGGAGCAACCATATGGCCATTTCATGAGTTTTTATGATGGATTTATGGTACATAGTGTTTCTTTTCATTTCTCTCACTAGTTATTTCAATGCTACAAATACCATTTCAAAAATATTACAAATTTATGAGATACATATGATGAAAATAATCGGTTAAAAATTGCTTTAAATTTGTAACATAAAACATTGTCTAGCACAAATCAATCGGACTTCTGCAATAGAAGTCGCAACAAATTATATTTAGTGCTGCATGGCCCATCATGAGTACAATCAAACTCCATCCATTACGTAAAAAGTAATACCACAAGTTAAAATATTTCATCTAGTGACTTATATAGGCAAATAATTTTTTTCTTTCATTTCAATGCGGCATTTGGTTCATTATTGTCTTCATTTCTACTAGGGTACAGTTATAAGTTGCTTTTTGTCATGGCCTCAACCTAGGTAGCACTTGTCGTCCTTTTCAGATTCAAATTGTCACATGCCCACTTTCCTTCGATTAATATTTGAACCACATATCATATTAGAGGATGACTAATTTTAACAAATAGCAGGCAATATACGTGATATTTCTCGCTCTAGTAAATCCTGAATACATGCCATATTGTGCCTTCTAAAATTACTATTATTGGTGTAACATTTTTGGGGATCACTCATTCAAGAATATTTCATCATGTGCATATTTAATTGCGGGGTTCCTACTAAAACTCCACCTACAACACTAATACGTACTTCAAATATTTAATCTAACCATTGTGCTTATTTAAACTAGCGATATTCTTTGTATTTAAGTGTAAGATTTAAATCTTTCACATTATTGTTCGTCTTAAAACCATTCGTAGAGTAAAGTTTTATCAGAAACCGTTGTGAAACACTGTATTTAAAAGTGAACAATAAAACTCAGAATTTTTTACGTGGAAAAATCAAGAGGCTAGCCCATACGAATTACAAGATCTTCCGATCAGGATTACATTGTATGTGAAAGGGACAACGATTCTTGTGTACGATGATGATGTTGGCGACGATGTTGGATGATGTTGGCAGCGACGATGTTGAATGACAGCGATAGTGGTGATGATGATAAGCGTTGGTGTCGGCGATGGCGAGGATCGGCGGCGGTGGTGGCGGCGGCGGCGGCCGGCGGTGGTTGGCGGCCGTCGGTGCGGTGTTGTGAGGATCTTTAGAGCTCTCTCTCTCTCTCCATCCTCATGAGGAATGAGGAGCTATATTGGAGAGTGGCGTCTACATAAATATTAAACTCCTCTCCATCGAGGCTCACGATTCCCATCATATGATGTATTTTGTGCATTTGAATGCTCAAATGAAGTCATTGTAAGATCTTGGCTTGTTGGAACCGGCTCGTCGAGCTCGATTTATTTGCACTGCTATTTGAGGGTATTTAAATTATGAGTTTCCAAAGATATTTTAAGAGCTTGATCTCGACCAGTTTCAATTTCGAATCAGCTTGCTTTTAACATCAAGATTCGTGCTTCGACTAGTAGTATTTTAAGTGTCATATCAGTTGTCCCCCTATTTTTGGATAACATTATCTCAATCATCCAAAAATATATGTCAAATACTTGAAAATAGTAAATTCTTAAATAAAATTTGAGGGTCCATTAACTACACATTTTGAGAGAACAGATCTTCATAAGAAGATTATGACTACAGGTTGTAGGGCAAATGCGTGTAGGTATCGAGTGTGAATTTGAGATTCTGGACCCATCCAGTGAACAGGCCGGGCAGGCCCTCATGGAGCAGCCGCCAAGGCGTGGCATACATGGGCCAGCAGCTCATCCGCTATTCACTGTTGAAGCGATTGAGCTGGGCGAGGCAGCGGCATGGCACGTCGGCATTTGGCGGTCGGCATGGGCCTCGGCGGGTCATGAGCAGTCTGGAGGCGGTGGTCGCCTTGTCAGCCAGTCTGTAGCAGCGTGCGGGAAGCGTGTTGGCGTGTCAATACCTTGCCGCCATGAGCCTCTGAGGTCCAAATTTTTACGATTTAGGCGATTTTGGTAGTTTTTTTTACCTTTGCCTAGAAGGGTCTCCAGGGCCAAGGGAGAAGACACCTTCTCTTCTTCTTGAGAGAAGGTTGTTCGGAGTCGATCAAGGCTGCGGTACTTACGTGTTTTTTCCATCGAAGAGGCGTCACCACTCGTCGGACCGTCAGTTTGGAAGGCGATCAAGGCGCATTTTATATCATTTTCCGGTTTTCCCTCAAAGAGGTGACCTCGTCGACCGTCCGGATTTGGAGGCGATCAAGGCCCGTGGTACATACGTTGTTGTTCCGGTTTTCCCTCGAAAGGGGCGTCAACCGGCCTCGTCGGACCGTCCGGGTTTGGAGACGATCAAGGCCTGCAGTACATACGTCGTTGTTTCGATTTTCCCTCGAAAGAGGCATCAATTGGCCTCGTCGGACCATCCGGGTTTGGAAGCGTCAAAGCGTACATCGTCGTTATTCCCTCGAAAGAGGTGTATCGCCGGCCTCGTCAAACCGTTAGTTGGGAAGCGTCAGGAATCGTGGCGGCAAGCGAGCAGTGATAGCGGTATGTGGCGTGCCAGCCGGCGTCAGTAGTTAGCGTGGGATTGATAATGGTGGTAGCCGGCAGATGGTAGCGAGGATAACCGGCGGAATTATCAGCGATAGCCAGCGGTGGTAGCCGCCGCGGTAACCGATGGTGAGAGCGAGATAGCCAAACCATGGTGGTGGCCGGTGAGATTAGATCAGCCAGCATTAACCGCCAAATAGTCGGCAATAACCGGTAGAGTTGGTGATCGATAGGGGTGGTCGGCGGCAATTGCGGCGGTAGTGATGGTAACCGAGCTATGATGGATAACAATGCCGGCCCGGCAGTGGCCGGTGGCGATGGTGTGGCGGCTGGCCGATGGCGGTGGTGATTTTGACCTATCGAGGTTGTTTGTGAGTGTGATTCGATGGCGTTAACTTATGGAAGAGGTTAATTCATCCAAGACCTATCGAGGTTGTTTGTTAGATGGCTTCGATGATAACGTTCGTATGGAAGAATTATTGAATGAGAACTATCAGGTTGTTTGTCATAATGTGACTTCGATGATGTTAACATATGGAAGATGTCAAATTGAATCCGGATTTTGACTAACCGAGGTTGTTTGTGAGTGTGACTTCGATGGCGTTAACTATGGAAGAATGAATTGAATCCTTTTGACCTATCAAGGTTGTTTATCAGTGTTCGATGACATTATGTATGAAAGAGGAATTAATTGAATCCACAGAATTTTGACTATCGAGGTTGTTTGTCGAGTGTGACTCGATGGCGTTAACCTATGGAAGAGGTCAATTGAATCGTGAGAATTTTGACCAGAGGTTATTTTTTAGAGTGTGACTCGATGACGTTAACCTGTATGGAAGAGGTCCAATCAAGTTCCCTTGGGATTGATCATGCCCGATTGAGATACAACGTGAGTTGTATATTCCTCAAGTGGGAGGATTAAATGAAGAAGAAACAAGCTTGTAAGAAAAAACCATAAACTCATTACTTTAATAATGTTGGTGATACAATATTGTCACATGATAACTTAACAAAAGGGATGGGATACATTTTTAGAGAAAGTTAATAAAAGATAAGAGGTGGAGAGGAAAAGATAAACATGATAAATTAAAGACTATAATATATATACACCCAAGATTACATATAACATTTTTTAGAGACCCTCCATGTTCCAAGTTCTAGGGATGATTTTTCCTCACGGATCATTAGTTATAGCACGGTTGGTCATCGATAATGAAGTGGGGAGGTCTTTTACAGAAAACCCTCGAGGTACTTCTTTATCTTGAAGATTAAAATTCTCGATGTTGAAGGTCACCGAAGGGCGTGGTTGAGCTTGTTTGAGGTAACATGATTGTGCTATTTGTTGATTTCCATAGACCACTCCAACCCAAATGAGAGTTTGAAATTTTATCTTAAGATGAGGTGTAGAAAGTGAGACGAAGATTGATTGGAGGGGTCTTCCAAATATAGCGTTGTATGCTGAATTTGACTTGACCACTATGAATTGGACTGAGTGAGTGACTTGTTGAGAAAATTCTCCAAGAATAACGGGAAGGGTGATTGTCCCCTCTACTCGTATAAGGCGATTATCAAACCCATATAACGGTCCTACAGCGGGTTGAAGTTTTTCCTTAACCAGACCCATGCTAAGAAAGGTGGAGTAAAATAAAACATCAACGGAACTCCCATTATCAATTAAAATTCTCTTAACAACATAACAGGGGTCACCAATCCCTGCACTGATGCCAAGAGGATCTTGGTGTGAAATTTGGACTCCTTCCAAGTCTGAGTTATTATAAGTGATGAGATGATTAATATTAGATTTTTTTAACTCTAGCTCTTCAAAGGCGGCGATGAAGACTTGATTAGATAGTAGTGGCCCACTTGCAATCGTTTCAATTTCTCCAACTATTTGGTGACTATTATGTTGTTTCTGTGATGATTGTCCCGGTTGCCCCCCCAGTTAGAGCTATATTTGTGTGAGTTGGTTGGTTTTGCACAAATTGACACAGATATTCCTATTGAATAAGCCCTCAATCTCTTCTTTAAGTTGTTTAGACGGCTCTGTAGTATGTCCATGACTTTGATGGAAGTGACAATATTGCTCTTGATTTCCTGAAGTTGGTTTCAGTGGATGTGGCCACTTAATGGCCTCTTCATCTCGAATAGCCATCAAGACGTTAATGCGAGATGTGTTCAGTGGCGTGTATTCCGGTCGTTGATGTGAGGGGGCCGTGGAGGAGATCACTACTGTTGCTTCGATGGGATTGTTGATCTGTGTTTCCTAGAACACTCTTACATTTTCTTATGGATTGTTCAAATTATTTTTGGTGGACATTAATAGCATCATCAGCATAAAATTCCACACGGTGAACCATGTCGGCGTATGAGCAGACCGTATCTCGCATTAGCGATGAGTAGAAAGGTTCAAGACGGAGCCCTCCAAGGAAAACTTCTCTTAGTAATTCAGGGTCTACCCCAGGTATTTGGCGAGCTTCTGAGGAGAATCTCTGGAAGTAGTATTTAAGTGATTCACCATCATTTTGACGAATGCTAGAGAGATGGGAGGAATCTCTAATGATCCTCCGATTTGTAATGAACTGTTCTACGAAAACCTTGGCGAGTTCGTAAAAGGTATGGATGGATCCCCTTGGAAGGGAGTAGAAGTCGAGCTTGCCCCAAGGGTAGCGGAAAGACTTGACAAAAGGTGTCGAGCTCGTTGGATATGCATAATGGTCAATGGTTGATGTGTTCATATGAGTGTTGCCCCATCATAGGAATCAATGCTTGGAAGCTTGAAACCGAGAATAGAATGTTGAAGAATAAAGCTAAAGGTGAGATTCCTAATAGCAGCGGAAGATGATTTCTATCTTGGAGGTGAAATTCATCTTACATTAAGTGTCATAATTTTGCACGTATAACATGACGAGTGGAGTCAACGGGACGAGAATGTGTCAAGCTACCATCAATAATTGGTGGATTAGCAGTCGGTTGAGCTGCATGTGATGGATGAGTAGAACTAGCAATGTCAAGGAGATCAGCATCACGGTCTCTACTCGGAGGAACCTTAAAGATTAGCATTTTGACCTCCCATAACGATCGATCTTGGGGAGATGTGTTTTCGCGATAGTATATTGTGTTCCTTGAAAGTCGGATCATCTCATTTTGAGACTCTTCCATTCGGCGCTAATCTTCTAAAGAGATTTTCGTGCCTTCACCGATGGGGTCGCTATCGAGGAAGTGAGGCGAGGGTTGGTTCAAGGATTGGTTTCGAGAGTGACGAGAGTTGGAGTGGGAGGCTCCGTTGTTACGAGTGTTGCGCCTATTGACCATAACGAGGATGTTCACAGGAATTGTGATTAAAGGGTTGTTTTTCTCACGAGCAAGCTATTGCATCTTGAAAACCATTAGAGTAAAAGTTTTTAGCCTTCGTTGTAAAATCTAGCACACACTATTTAAAGAGTGAACAATAAAACTCAATTTTACGTGAAAAACTTCAAAAGAGGGAAAAATCACTGCTAAGTAAAAAAAACTTTATGTATCTTTGACAAGATCTTCCGTCGGATTACAAAATTGTATATGAAAGGGATACGATTAATAGACGATGTTGGCGATGTTGGCGGTGATGTTTACGATGTTGGCGATGATGTTGGCGATGATGGCACGATAGTAGTGGTGATGATATGGCATAATGAGTAGTCGGCGCGAGATCGGTGGTGGCTATGCGGCGCGACGGTGGTTGGCATGTCGGTGGCGCGATTGTGCTTGGAGGATCTTTAGAGCTCTCTCCTCTCTCTTGCTTGGGCTCTCCTCATATGAGGAATTAGGGGCTATTTATAGATTGGTGGAGTGGTGTCTTTATAAATACATGCAAAATTCGAACCACTCCTCTCCATCAGACGGCTCATGATGATTCCCTTGATCATATGATGTATTTTGTGCATTTGAATGCTCAAATGAAGTTGGAATTATAAGATCTTTCGCTTGTTAGAGGCGTCGTCGAGGCCTTCGATTTATTATAAACACTTCATTTTTGAGGCTATTTAGGATTTAAGCGATATCCCAAAGTTTCCAGGATATTTTAAGAGATTGATGTCGACCAGTTTTAACTTCGGATCAGCTTGCTTTTAACATCAAGATTCGTGCTTCGACTAGTAGTATTTTAAGTGTCATATCAATTATATTCTTATTGTAAAAGCATATCATGAGCTATTATTTTTCTAGGACTCAGCCTCCAAAATCACTCCCATGCTTTTCAGATCATCCAATTCAAACTTAATTGGGAAGACCAAGCTTATTTGGCCAACCACTAACTTAATCATCAAATCCTAATAATTAGAGATCTTCACCAGCTTTAAGCTCGTATTTGCCTGAATCATTTATAATGACTCATACTTATTAAGCTAATAAATCACAAAATTTGCAACCCTCATAATGTCAACATTAAAATCACTTTCATAAGTCATTCTCAAACCAAAAATCAGGCTGCCAACAAAGTCATCCTTAACCTACTCTTGGGACGTACGTGGAACTCTATCTCAAGAATCCAAATACAACATTGTTTAATTACTCTAATGGCATTTTCTTATTCCACGTACTTCATTAGACAAGAAATTAAGCTTAGTATCGTAATTAACAATCAAAGATAATTAAATTATCTTTGATTTCTACCACTTAATTAGTGGAGACCACAGATTAATATCTAATTTGCATCATCTACTTTTGCGTCAAACGTACGATTAATTTCTGTTGAGAGGTTATGTCGCCAATAATAAATACATCTGTGAATCTGACAACCACCTCAAAATAAATTAAAAGGCTATAAGAGGCCTGTTTTAATACTTTTGATATGTAGAGATTTATGTTGGCAGATGTCGTGTAGAAATATATTTGGGATTTTCTCTTTTTCTTAATCATATCAGATATTTATATTTTGATGCTGATTCATTTTTTTATTTATAAAATTAATATTAAATATTTAGAATAAATTTCTTAGATTCAAATATTTATGTTTTATAATTAAACCATTACAATTTTAACAAATCATTTAGAATAAAAATAATTTTATTGTCTCACTACCGAAATTCATCTCTATAGACAGCACAAATGTAGTTGTAGTTCAAAAATTACTTCTAAATGTACCCATTAGCAATTGTTTAAACTACTGTCAAGTTTAAGAAATTAAACACTATAAAAGCGGTTATAAATATTTAATTCTCGTTTGTTTCACCTTTTTCCTGTGTTGCATTTTTTAAAATGAAGTTTATAAATTTTAACACCCGTTTGAATTTTCTGCACTTTTTATAAAATATCATTTTCCACTTTTTATAAAAAGTTGTTTATATACGACGTTTTAAAATAGCGTTTCTAAAAATTACTTTAAAATAAACTTTTTTAAAAGTAAAAATTTATCCAGACGAAATCTTAGTAATAGTTAAAATTACTGTCTTAAACTGCTGCTAATGGGGACATTTGATAGTGATTAAATAACCTTGTAAAATCTAGGTACAAACTCAACTCAACCCTCCTTTAGTTTTCAGAATTTTTTTTGAGAGATTTAATTAAATTTAATGGTAAGTGTAATAATTTGAACTCAATATCTTATGATTAAAAATCTAAATTCTCAACCATTGAACTAAAATATCTTGCACAGTCTATATAATTTCATTATCAGTACTAAATTATATAAACAGTACAATGTAATAGTAATCTGAAGACATGCTATAAGCATATATAAATTTTCTGCACAATATATTTTACTGTCAATATCATTATAGAATAGGCTAATTATGTAGTGTATTGAGAAGCCGCTACAAGATTTTTATGGCGATGAAAACGGCGGCAAATACCTATTTTTACCATTAGGAAAGGCTATTTTTTCTGTATCGTGTTCTTCACAGTTTTGGATGTACTACAAAAAATAAATTTAATATAAAAGAAATTAAGGGCCTATTTGGGACTGATTTAATTTTGTATTATTTTTTATTTTTATATTATTTTTAGAAATATATCTATTTAATGTATTTTTTAAGTATTTTTATTTTTAAAATAATTTATATTATTTTAAAAATATTTAAATTAATTTTTAGATGTTTTGAAAATTTTTATATAAAAAAGAATGCGAATGACTTTAATTCTTATTTAACACTTTTTAATAAATAAATACACAGTATTATTTATTAATGATAGATTGAACCTTAGTGAAGATTAGTGGCTAATGTGTGCTTCAACCTTGAGTATCCTTATTAGAAAAAAGAAAATCTCTAGCAACTTCTTCATAGGTCAAGCACAAAATAGTATTATTGATTGGTAAATTTTCTTTTTATAATTTTTATAGTATCAAATCTATTAAAAATATATGATTTTCTAGATTAACTCACTGGTCAACCACGTAGACTTATAAACTATAATCATGAATCATTGAAAATTATAACTGATGGTTGTTGGCTCCGAAAATTCGTCACCGACTTCTCAATTAAGAGAGTGATTTAAAATGTCGGTCAAATTTTCAAAAGGCAGATGAAATAGTAGATAAGACACTATTTAGAGATTTCTCCCTCATTTTGTGAGGACTTTAAACCTGGTTTTGGGTTTCATAGCCCTATAGTTAATTACCTCTCAATCTTGAGAGAACTTTCGATTAAAATTTGGTCGTTAGATCGCTAAATGTGAGCATATAGTAACAACATGTGAAGTTTTGAAATTTGGGATTTAGAATTTATGAAATTCATCATTATTTAACTTAAAGCGGATAATTGGGGGAATGATGACGCACTCAATCTAGATCCCATGGTTAGTCATCCCAGCTTGGTCCTTCTACTTAGTCGGTGGAGGTAGTGTGACGTAGAAAGATCCTTGTTAGCGACCTGGTTGGTTGTCCACAAAATCTTTGTAGACCTGGAGTGGTGTTTGTCTAAGGAGACATGCTAAAGTTTACCTTAGCTAATAGAGGGCTTTTTGCCCTATCAAGTTGCCCTATCAAGTATATCTTATGGTTCACAACTCAAAGGGCAAAGACATTGGGGAGCATATAGGCTATAGTCATGACCATCATATTTTGGACTCATTTGGCGACAATCGGTCGAGGACTCGTGTGCTACATTATGTGGAGTATATTGGCCATCTGATCGGAGGATGAGACGTCATCGGCATGAGATTATTTGAGAGTAAATATAATTATATACTTGATTTGACTTTGGATCCTTTGTGAGCTAGGATTTTCTTAATTAGTCACCTACGATAAACAATTATGAAAGGTGGATTGCGTTTTAGTTTTAAGTTCTTTAGAGATTGACTTTCACTTAAACATTTATAGTTCAATGATATTTTAAATTCTGCATTTAGATTGGTATTCAGTCTAAGTTAATTTGCTTTGAAATTGTAATCATATTTTGATAGAAGTATCCCCTCCGATTGAAATCACCATTCAACACAGGTATTCAGTCTAAGTTAATTTGCTTTGAAATTGTAATCATATTTTGATAGAAGTATCCCCTCCGATTGAAATCACCATTCAACACAGTCATTATCGGGGTGTTTTATTATTTCGTTGTTTCAGATCTTGGCGATTCTATTAATTTAATAATAGATGATCGGATCTACTGTCATATGACATAATTGGCTTCTCAGATATTTTATTAGGTTGAAGATATTATAATATAATTATTATATTTTTTAAGTTTTGTTAACGGGCCGGTCTGCATCAATCAACGTACATTCTCAGATACTAAGTTTAATCATTCAACATAGTATAGGAGCCCATGCGGGTGTATTTGATTCAACATTAATTTAAGTCTAAAGAATTTGTATAATATTACTTGTTTTGACTGAATTCTATTGCAAGTAAAAAAATTTTAGATAAAATTTTGACAGCATTTCAGTAGCCTCCCAGCGTCGCCCCACATAAGGTGCTATAAAGGGGGTTGAGCCTGCCCACCATGCCAAGAAAGACATGTATGGGTTATGTAAACATCACAGCTGAATGCGTCATCCCACCATGTCAAGAAAGACATGTATGGGTCTCTGAAATACTTGTATGAAGCACAAATTTCCCGATCACGCTAGAAAAAGCGTGTACGGATACTTACATACTTGTAATTTAAGTTTAAAATATCAATTTTAGCTTTTTAGTTGATTTTTTTTATTAATTTGTTTATGCCTACTATCAGTGTAGAAGTTTGACAGCATTTTGGTAGCATCCCGACGTCGTCCTGTGGGCTACTTGTATCTTGCCGAAAAGAAGTGTATGAGTGGTATAAATCACGACCTGAATGCACCTTCCCACTATATTAAGAAAGGCATGTATGGGGCTCTGAGGGAACTGCTGAAACAGATTTTCCTGCCACGCTAAGAAAGGCGTGTGTGGGTACTTATACACTTGCAATGTTAGCTTAAAATAATAATTTTATATTACGACATGATTTTATGTCAAGCTGTGTAGGTCCCCCAGACGGTGTGGAGTTTGGCAGCATTTCGGCAACATCTCGGCAACATCTTGGCATCGTCCCCATATAGAGGGCTACTTTGGGTATGATGGGCCTACCACCCAAGAAAGGGGTATATCGGTATAAATCCGGCTGAATCGCCTTCTCCACCATGAGAAAGCTATGTATGGGGCTAGGTACCGAAAAAATTTTTTACGTCAAAAGATGTGTACATGTACTAATACACATGCAAGCAAGTACAGATTTCATTGCCACACCAAGAACGACATGTACATGTACTTATACACCAACAAGCAAGTAGTGATTTCCCCGCCATGCTAAGAAAGACGTGTACGGGTACTTATGATCAACATAGGCTTCGGGTGAGCACAGGCATGCACGAGGGCACGCGGGGGCATGTGGGGGTGCTCATGGGTGCTCGTAGGCACCGGCGTGCGCACGCAGGCATGTAGGTTCGCTAAATGAATAGTGCCCATGAATAGTGATTTGTTACAGTATCGACAGGTTATTTCGAGAGAAAATCTCGGCGCACTATGCCTCGTGAGCGAGGGGTTTCATGAAGGAGATGGAGAGAGAGAGAGAGAGAGCTTATTGGAGAGGAAGAGATCTTATGGGAGAGAGGGAGAAAGGAAAATGTCGACTGAGGGTTTGAGAGAATAGGAAATATTAGGTGTAGGGTTTTAAGGGAGGTATTTATAGGATATTTTTTTATTATTTTATTTGCCATAATTTAAATTTTCGTGCTGAAATCATCACATAGACAACATATATGTCAATTTTAGGTTACTCTGATGTTTCAAACGCAACGGTGCAGTCCATTTTGTGATGAGAGGTCATTTAGTTCAAGTTAGTGTCAAATTTGGGACAATTTCAGTTCAAATTTGAACGCATTGTCGCTTCCGCTCACTCAATATTCACGTAGACTCATCTTAATTGAGCGTGGATAGTCTTATTTAATAGACTTCGATGTTTCAACACCAATGACATGATTAATTTCATGAACAGAGGTCATTTGGGCATCATCGCAGCTTTCCAACATTGATATGCGTGCTAGCACATCGGCGGCCCTCCTTCTTGATCGGTCGACCATCGAATTATGTAAGATGCATATTCTGATCAATTTTGATATTTTGAATGTGATTGCGGAGTCTGTTCGTTGATCAGAGGTCATTTCGATTGATTTTCAATGCCGTCGAGTGTATTTTAACTCCGATTTGCATGTTTATTGTATCTGATTGCTCGATATTTACGCATACTTGTTGAGTGTGAATAGTCCCATTTGATAGGTTGACATGTTGAGGCTAACAGTGTGATTAATTTTGTAAACAAAGGCCATTTGGGCATTATCATGGCTTCTTGACCTCGATATACGTGTCAGGGCTTCGATGAACCCCCTTCTTGATCGGTCGACCGTCGAATTATGAAATATGCATATTCAGATCAATTATGTTCTGAACGTGATAATGAAGTCCATTCATCGATCAGAGATTTTTCTGATTGATTTTTGGCACCATCGAGTGCATTTCAGCTTTGATTTGTGCGCTAAAGCTTCTCAAATTCACCTTGTGAGCTCGACTTGACTTATGACGCATGCATGGAGGTCAACAAATGCCCCCAAACAAATATGATTCACGCATGAAGCGAGTCATGTTTGTTGAAAAATTGGTTGACCCTTTGGGCAGGCCTTGGATCACTTGACTTTCAACTTTGATACATCAGAGCTTCTTCCACCATATACTACTTTGATAGGTTTCGAAAGTCTCTTTTTTTGTGTCTTCGATTTGGCTTTCCAGACCAACCGTGCTTGACCAGGTTGGATGGAGGAATTGGTTTGTTTACTTTAAGATTTGAAATTTCTTCTGTCCTAGCTTTAAGGTTGACGGACTTTGATAAAGGATTGACCTAATTTATCTATATTGACTTGTCAGGAAGTGTGTATTGCCCAGTCCGTGCTTCGCTTTGGACTTATTGAAGGGTGCATTGACATTCTCGCTCATATTAGGTCAATATTGAGTTATTAGTCTAGCACTCTGTGCTTCAATAGACTGAATAACTACGAAATTTCTTTAGTTATGTCATTGTCTTTGTATGAACTATGAAATCATTTTCTCGGTCCTTTGATTTTTGCTTTGACAGACTTGATGAGGGAATTAACTTTGATTTGTGCTCTGTGCTTGATCAGATCACTGAAAATAGTTAAGATATCACCTCCCAAGCAATACAGAGATTGATTTGAGGCAGCACCGAATTGAGAGTTTCCTCATATTGTTTTGGTCTATTGATCAAGTGAAAAGATCTCTTAGATTTTGGTCGCTTGTAGTCACTAAGCTGAATCTAGTTTGAGTTCAAATAACTATCATCATTAGACTGACGATTAGAGGCTCTTTCACTGTGGCCTTTTCTTGTAGCTTGTTGAGTGAGGAGAGCATCAACAACTCAGGCATTTGTGGGCTTGTTGAGTCTGACCTTTTGAACCTACTCAAGTTTTTAACTTAAGCTATGATGTTTTGACACTCTTATCATTAGACTGACAAACAGGGGCTCTTTCATTGTGGCCTTTTCTTGCAACTTGTTGAGTGAGGAGAGCGTCAGCAACTCGGTCACCTGTGGGCTTATTGAGTTCGACCTTTATAACCATTCGTGTATTAGACTTGAAGACGTAGGAGTTGATGTTTTTCCAACTTAGCTGATTGAAGCTTCCAAAATTGGGAGTTCTTCTGAATTAATCTTCGAAATTTGTCAAATCTTGGGGAAACTTTTGACATTTAAGGCTGTCTTTTTTTGCATTGAAGCAGATTTTTTTTTGTTCTTGTAATACCTGTAACTTTAACAGTAATAGTTATAGATATATTCAGGGATCTCGGCATAAAGCTTGATGTCAACCTGAATGCACATACAAGAAGCTCTTCTATTTCACAGGGAAGGATTGAACAACTTTGATTTATAAAAAGCTAAGAAAAATGCCCTCTATCTAATAAGGAGATTGCAGCTAGTTCCGAACTACATTACAGAGTTTGAACTTATTTAATATAAATAAATGGAGCTCAATCTGATAATATATATATATATATATCTAAGGATTTCAGCTTGAATCACGATATCAACTTAGCTAAATATATAAAAATGCCTCATGTTTAACAGGGGGAGGCTTTCGCAGTAACTTGAAAATGCGTTCTCATTTTACGAGAGAATCTTCAAGTGATATTACATATGTATTTGACATGAAAGCATTACTAGTACAAGATTCATTTAAGTATTTATATACTTATCCATAGTCAGTTTTGATATTTCTTGAGATATCAATCATTGATTGGTGGCATCAGTCGTTGACCATTCTTGTCAATAAGTTGGTAGTCTCCTCCTTCATACACCTTCTCTATGACATAAAGACCTTCCCAATTAGCTTAAAATTTATCACTAATCTTGCGATGAGGGATGATTGGCCTTCTCAGTACTAGAACTAACTCACTTTCTAGAATGTCCAAGGATGCACTGAAGAATGCCTTAGACATCCTCACTCTATAAATTTCTAAACTTTGTTGAGCTTGGAGTCTAACTCCATCAAGCGCATCCAACTCTTCCATTTGCATGCTAGTGTTCTCATCTTAAGTAAGATTGAATTGGACAGTTACTCAAAGTGATTATAGCTCAACTTTTAGTAGTAGAATAGCTTCAACTCCAATTGTTAGAGCATAAGGAGTGGCCTTAGTTAGTGTTTTGTAAGTTGTTCTATATCCCCATAGTGCTTCCATCATTTTATTATGCCACTTTCTTTTATTCTTTGTGAGAATCTTCTTGAGCAACTTCACTAGAGTTTTATTGAAAGCCTTTGCTAAATCATTAGCCCTTGGATTGTAGATTGATGAATACCGCCAATCGATTCTATGTCGATCAACAAATTTTTATATCTTTGCACTTTGAAAGCCGGGCCATTATTTGAAATGATTAGTCATGGCACCCTGAATCTATAGACAAAATTATTGGTGAACAAGTCAACGACTCGATTAGCAGTGACTTCCTTAAACGGAGCAGCTTCTGCCCATTTGGAGAAGTAGTTAGTAGCCGCTAAAATGAATCAATGTCTGGCTGATGATGGAGGATCGATCGGGCCAATTATATTTGTGTCCCAACTTTTGAATGGTTAGGATGCTATTGTTGGGTGCAAAGGATTCGGAGGTTGATGAATGAGATTCCTGATGGACTTAACATTCATGACATTTCCTGGCAAGATCTATGCAGTCTTTTGCCATTGATGGCCAATAATATCTCATTCTCTTAATTTTTGTTGTCATTTTAGGACCTGACAGATGCGCCTCACAAAGTTCTTCATGAATTTCAAACATAACTTTGTTGACTTCATCCATCCCTAGGCATCGCAACATCATTTGCTCAAATGGTCTATGGTATAATGTGTCATTTACATAAGCATACATATGATTCTTTTAGTAATCTGTGTGGCTAGTGATTTATTGCTCGACAATTTACTTTCTTCGAAATAATCGATGAAGGGTTGTCTCCAATCATCAAGCTCTTCCACTATGAAAGTTTCACATGATTTCTTTGTAGTACTTTTGAGTTTTTCTCTCTCCTATATTTATTGTTCTTTGGGAGAGTGAGGAGCAATTTGAATCACTTCCCGCTGGCTTGAATTTGATGTCCCCTCTACCTGTGGGGAGTATTAATTTACTGATTGTAGAACTCAACGAATGGACACTTCAATCAACACATCATCGTCGTCCATGTTCGTCATCTCTTTTGCTAGCTTGGCTAAGCAATCTGCTTTACTATTTTTTGATTGAGAAACTCAAGCTAGTTTAACATTGAGAATTTACTTCATTAGCTCAAGCACTCGTTTATGATAATATGCAGTTCGAGCTTGTTAATTTTATAGACACCCAATACTTGGTTGACCACCAATTGAGAGTCTCCAAAGATTCTTAAATTTTGGATGCTCATAACAATAGCTTCTTTGAGGCTTGCCACGAATGCCTCATATTCAGCTTCGTTGTTAGTTCTTGGCTCAATCAGCCTATATGAACATCTCATTATGCCACCTTCCGGAGTTATGAAGACGAGACCAATGCTAGCTCTTGCTTTTGGTAGATTCAGGGGTTGAACATGCTTAATAGATGATTGTCCATCGAAGTACATTCCCAGATCTGTAATTTCTCTCTTTCATGGATAAACATAATTTGTTCATCAGGTAAATCATTATTAAGTGTTGAATTTGTTGAGATAAGATATACGGAAAGAAAATTTGCTAGTATCTTTCCCTTGACAACTTTCCAAGATACATATTTAATATTGAATTGTAATAGGAGCATTGCCCATTATGCCAAATGACCTGTCAACACTCATCTTATCATCAAGAACTTCAACAGATCGATCTTTGAGATGAACATTATCTTGTGTGACAATATATAATGTCTGAGCTTCTAGACATTGAGGATTAGTGCATGACAGTGTATCTCAATTGGAGAATATCTCGCTCCCGCACCTACTAATCTTTGACTTATGTAATAAAGAGAGTCCTCCTTGCCTTCTTCACTATACTGCACTAATAATGCTCCAAGAGATTCTTCTAGTGTAGCTATATATAAAATGAGGGGCTTTCTTGGGATTGATGATGCCAGAATTGGCTGATTTAATAGATACTTCTTGATACTGTCAAATGTCTCTTGACATTGTTTATCCCATTTGAAAGTAGTATCCCTTTTAATCAGCTTCTTCCTCTTAGACGTGAATCTCTGATTGACGCTTCAATGAATTTCTGGCTGAGAGTGTGGAATATGTATTTCTTCAATCGAAGGACATCGATCGAAACTGACCTCCTCTCAAAGATATGGAGCTGACTAGCAATGGGATCCCCTGGATGACTCTCCAAGGCGTCGACCGCAAAAAATTTCATCACATATGATTTTTTTCTTAGGTACACATTCTTGACGAGTTTTATATGTGGCGGATCTCTGGGAGTACAGTCGAGATGTCACGCTGCAATCTTTCTTTAAAGCAGTTACACTTCGAGACTTTAGCCTCCAAATTTGCTTATCATTTTGCTGAGACCTTTTGACGATGGATTCTTAGACCTACGGTCCAAGTGTTATGCCTCGATACTCACCGTGCGGGAATTGAATTGGTTGACATTTGGCTGAGGTTGTAGGAGAAGGTCTCCTTAGTGGAGCAACTCTAATCTCTTTGGTAACATGGCTTTGATATTTTCTTTTCATCAAACATTTCTCCTTATTAACTTTGAGGACCTGATGCACTCTTGCATATACAGTTTCAAGTTTTCTCACTAGAGAAGTTGGAACCTGACGTTGTCGAGTCTAGAAGTACTGTTTGATTTGACCAATAAAATTATTTCGCTTTACCTATCTTAGGCTGTCAAATTTGTCATGAGTTGGAACACTCGCTTATAGTTCCACAACTGGTTGTACAATTTTTTGCTCAAGAAATGGAATTTAAGAGAGTGATTTAAAGTGTCGGTGAAATTTTTAAAAAGCAGGTGGAATAGCAGATAAGACACTACCCACAGATTTCACCCTCATTTTGTAAGGACTTTAGATCTGGTTCTAGGTTTTCTATAGGCGCAAACACCTATAGTTAATTATCTCTCTCAATATCGAGAGAGAACTTTCGATTAAGGCTAGTCGTTAGATCGCTAAATGCGAGCATATCGTAATAGCATGTGGAGTTTTAAAATTTAGGATTTAGAAATTATGAAATTTATCATTATTTAACTTAAAAGCGGATAGTTGGGGGAATGATGATGTGCCCGATCTAGATCTCATGGTTCCATCATCCCGGGCTGTCGTGGTCCCTAGTTTACTTAGTCAGTGGAGGTAGTAGACCCAACCTGACCGAAAGATCCTTGTCAACAGGCATGGGTTGCGTCGTCCAAGAAATTCTTCTAGACTTAGGGTGATGTTTGTTTAAGGAGACTGGCTTAAGTTTACTCTAGTTAACAAAGGAATTTTTTCCCTATCAAGTATACCCTATGTTCACAACTCAAAGGGAAAAGCCATTGGGGAGCATACAGGCTACAGTCATGATCGTGATATAGTTAGTCATTTGGCAACCGTCAAAGAACTCTCACATAATGTAGAACTCGGCCTCATATGTCGAGAGGACACGAGCTCCTCGACATGAGATTATTTGAGAGAAAATATAGTTGTGTACTTGGTTTGACTTTGGCTCCTTTGTGAGCTAGGATTTTCTTAATTTGTCACAAACGATAAACAATTACAAAATGTGGATTGAATTTTAGCTTTAAGTTCTTTAGAGATTTAATTTCACTTAGACATTTACAGCTCAATGATATTTTTAAGTTCTACATTTAGATTGATATTCAATCTAAGTTAATTTGCTTTAAAATTGTAATCATACTTTGATGAAAGTATCCCCTCCGGTTGAAATCACCATTCAACATAACCATCATCGGATTGGTTTATTGTTTCGTTATTTTAGATCATGTTGACTCTCTTAATTTAATAATAAAGGACCACATCTACTATCATATAACAAAATTAGCTTCACAAATGTTTTATTAGGTTGAAGATATTATAATATAATTATTAGATATTTTTAAGTTTTGTTAACCGACTAGTCCCAAGATTAAATCGAATACATCTCTAAACATCAAGTTTAAGTATCCAGCATGATGTCGGAGCTCATGCGGGTGTATTTGATTCAACATTAATTTAAGTCTAAAAAATTTGTATAATATTGCTTATTTTGACTGAATTCTTTTGAAAGTATAAACTTTTAAATAAAATTTTGACAGCATTTCGGTAGCCTTCCGACGTCGTCTACACATATGAGGCTATGACCTGGCCACCATGCTAAGAAAGATATGCATGAGTGGTATAAACACCATGGTCGAATGCATCATCCCACCATGTCATGAAAGACATGTATACTTGTATGAAGCATAAATTTTCTCACCACGCTAAAAAAAGCGTGTATGAGTACTTACATACTTGCAATGCTAGCTTAAAACATCAATTTCAGCTTTTTAGTAGATTTTTTTTATTAATTTGTATATGTCTACTGTTAGTGTAGAAGTTTAGACATTTGGCTGACATCCTGTCAGTGTAGAGCCTATGTTAACCCAGAAAGGCGTGTATGGGTGGTATAAATCACAACCTGAATGCGCTTTCTCACCATGCCAAGAAAAGCATGTATGAGGCTCTACTAAAACAGATTTTCCCATCACACCAAAAAAGGCATGTAGGTATTAATACACATCTGCAGATTTCTCAGATCACAATAAAGGCATATGCGCACTTATGCACCAACATAGCGATTTCATCAAGCCAAGAAAGTCGTAATGCAGTACTTATCGTCAACCAGTGGTGAAGCTGTGCGAACACCTGAGCTCTCGGTCAGTCTTGGCTTTTATTGGTGGTTGTTTCACGAAAATCTCGTCACACTATAATGAGGGAGTAGTTTCATGAAGAGAGAGAGAGAGAGAGAGAGAGAGAGAGAGAGAGAGAGAGATCTTACGGGAGAGAGGGAGAAGATAAAATGTCGGCTAAGGGTTTGGGAGAATAGGAAAAATTAAGTTTAGGGTTTTAAGGGGGGTGTTTATAGGATATTTTTTTATTTTATTTGCCCTAATTTAGATTTTTATGTTGACATCATATATATATATATATATATATATATATATATATATATATATATATATATATATATATATATATATATATATATATATATAGATACTCGATTAGATTGATAGTGCGATCCGTTTGATCGGTCGTTTGGTTCAAGTTGGCGTCGAATCGGGGTCAATTTCAGTTTAAATTTGCACATCGTCGCTTCCGCTCGCTCAATATTTGCGTAGACTCATCCGAATTGAGTATGGATAGTCTTATTTAATAGGTTTCGGCATTTTGACACTAACGACGTGATTAATTTCATGAACAAATGTCATTTGGGCATCATCGCTTAGACCTTTCTCGATACGTCGATGAACCTTCTCTCACCATTGAATTATGCAAGAAGCATATTCTATTCAATTTCGACATTCAAAGTGTGGTGGCTGAGTCCGTTCATCGATCGGAGGTCATTTCGACTGATTTTCGGTGCCATCGAGTGTATTTGAGCTCTGATTTACATTTTGTTGTATCTGATTGCTTAATATTCACGCATACTCGTCCGAATTGAGCGCTAATAGTCTCATTTGATAGGTTTTGACATTTTTATGCTAACAGTCTGATTAATTTTATGAACAGAGGTCGTTTGAACATCATTGTGGCTACTCGATATATTATGACGCTCATCGATTCGACCGAATTAATGCAATATCTATTCGATCAATTTTCGTTGAATGCGATGGTGGAGTCTGCTCGATCGAGTTCTTTTTTGATTTTCGACATGAGTGCATTTCCTCATTCGCAAAAGCTTCATTATTACTCTTTATGCATGGAGGTCCAAATGGTTGTTGGTAGTATTCATCATCATCGAACATCAAGCAAAACTCTAAAGTTCTACAGATAACTAAGCCATCTTCTTTCAGGTACAAGGCCCTTTCATGTGGAAAGTGGAGGTCACTTCAAAGTTTTCTAAGTGGCATTTTTGATAATTCTAGCTAAAATTTAAAAACACTATATTGAAAGATCTATATTGATTTATTTGATCATAAATAATTTTTTTCAATATTTTATCTCAATGACCTCAAAATTAATTTATCTTACATTAGTCGGATTCTTCTCATCCATTCATTTTGATCATAATAACAATTAGATATCAAACTACAAGTACTTGATTTTAGCTTATTTAAATTTCAGTCAGATCATTTTTTTATGTGGTTAGTCGAGACAAGAAACGATACATAATTTAATTCCTAAAGTTTCTATTTGAAATGCTTCGGTAAGAATCATGCGCTATCAAGCGAAATGTTGGATACGGTATCAATGTCTGTCTATATTTTTTTAACATATATTGTATATTTTAAAAAGAAGCACATTAACGTATAGTTTATTCCATCGAAAAGTGGATAAAACTTGATCGTCTTAAATCTTGCACAGTCGTTCTCAATAGCAAACTTAGTCGCCATAAACTTCCGTGTTATCTCCAATCTAAACACTTACCTGGTCGTATTTTTAATGATTATAATTGACGAAAAAATACAAAAAAAATATATATATATATATATATATATATATATATATATATATATATATATATATATATATATATTAATAAAAACTAGTTGTGGTAGAGTTTCTTAATTTTATCCCAATGTATTTAGGGTTGTTTGGTTCAGTAATTCTGTGTAATGTAATCCATCGTGTAATTCTTCTTTTTTCTGTTTATTGTAAAAGTAATTACCGTATAAAATTTCAGTATTTGATTTCCTTTCCCTATTTTTTTATGTAACGAAATAAGATTTCATTTAAACGGAGCTGAGCTGAGCGAGCAAATCGTGGAGCGGGAAAAGGTTTTTTTCTTTTGGGAGCTGAGGAGTGGGAAAACATTTTTTTCTTTTTAATTTATTTTTTTGAATTTGAATCCGTAATTAATTTTAACTTTAATTTAAAATAATTTTTAATAAATATAATTATTTTTCAAATTGATGATAAATAATTCACGATAAATAAAAAAATAAAATAATTATTAAATTTTGTTTATTTAGTAAAAAATAATTAAAGAGTAAACTATTTATTAAAGAAAATTATTTAATAAATAAATATTAAATCTTGACGATTAATTTATTTAATAAAAATTCTTATTAATTAATTAATGTTTAATATAGTAATAAAATTATATATATATATATATATATATATATATATATATATATATATATATATTAAATTTGGGTCATTATGTTAATATAAAATGATAATATTCAAATTTTATTTATTTATAACACTAATAATTAATATCTTAGAAAATTTGTAAATTAATTACTAATAATTAAATATTAGAAATAAATTTTATTTGTATTTGATTTTATTTTAATATTTTAGAAAATTTGTAAATTAATTTAATAATTAAATACCGAAATAAATTTTATTTGTATTTGATTTTATTTATTATTTTTAAGAAAAAAATTTTATTTATAATTTATCTATATTTTATTTGATAATATTTATTTTTAATTGAATACTTTAATTAGTGAATAAATTATAATTAATTTACATATAATAAAGTATTCGATCAAATATTTACTTTACATTCATCCAACCAAATATTTACAATACAGGTATTTACTTTACTTTGTATCTTTCAAAGAGAAAATATAGTTTACTGTATTTACTTTACGTAACCAAACGGGAAAGTATTCATTGTATTCACTTTTCTTTTCTCAGATTTACGAGCAACCAAACTTAAAAGTAAACAAACTCAGAAATTTTTATGTAGAAAAGCCTCGAAAAGAGGGAAAAAAATCACGGGGCGAAGAAAATCTTTCACTATATGCTTTGAGTACAAAATTTTCCGATAATGGGATTACAAAATTATATGAGAAGGGGAACAATAACTATGTCAGCGTTCAATTAGTAATAGTTCTTGTGGTAGCGAGATGATGGTGAGCGAGGACATGGCCCGGCGATGAAGGTCGTCATGATAGAGCGAGCAATTGGCGGCGTTGAGGATGTGGCGGCGGTGTGGCCGAGTTGAGTAGTGCGCTTGGAGGATCTTCAAGCTTTAGAGCTCTCTCCTCTCTTGTTTGGGGTCCTCATATAAGGAATGAAGAGCTATTAATAGATTGGAGGAAACGTCTCAAATACAAAATCAAACCACTCCACTTCATGACAACTCAAAATAATTCCTGATCATTTGATGTATTTTAAGTATTTGAATGCTCAAATGAAGTCTGTGAGATCTTGGGCTTGTTAGATCCGCTCGAGCCGATTTGACTATAAGCACTCCATGTTCGAGGGCTATTTAGCGATTTAACTGATATCCCAAAGTTTCCAATGATATTTTAAGTGTTTGATCCCGTCTAGTTTCAACTTCGGATTAGTTTACTTTCAACACCAAGATTCGTGTTTCGACTAGTAGAATTTTTAGTGTCATATCAGTTGTCCCCTATTTTTGGATGACATTATTATCTCAATCATCCAAAAATATATATGTCATATACTAGAAAATAGCAAATTCTTCAATGAAATTTGTGAGTCCATTAACCATACATTTTGAGAGAACAGATCTTTATGAGAACCTGAGGTTATGATCACGGAGGCAGTGCGGGCACGGATGTGTGCGATGACAGTGCAGATTTCGTTACGAACCCATTGGAACTACGGCACCGTCGCGGCGCACCATGGATGATCAGAGCCCGCCCGTCATAGCGGCGGGCCGTGGGGCATCCGTAGCATTGGCGGTCGCGTCGGCTTGTGGCAGTTAGCATCCAGCCACCACGGCTGGCGGTTTTGGTTTTAATTTTGACAATTTGCCCATGTCTATAAAATCACCAGGCCAAGGAGATGGCACACTTCTCCCTACTCTAATATTTCTTTTCTTTGGGTGAGGTCGTTGGCGACCAAGACCGTAGTTCATCTGGCGAGCTCGGTTTTCCCTCGAAGAGGCGTTAACTACCTGTCGGTGACCAGTTTGGATGCGATCAATAGATGTTCATCTGTGAGCTCGATTTTCCTCAAACATGAGTTGGCCCTTGTTGGTAGGTTTGGGCGATCAAGGCCAGCAGTTCATCTGGCGAGGCTCAGGTTTTCCCTAGAAGCGTTAGCCGTCGGAGGCCGTTTGGAGGTCAGGCTCGTAGTTACTTACTTGGGAAATTGATTTCTTGAAACTTCAATGGATGGTTCAAGAGTTGATAACCTCCATGGTGGCGGAGAAGTGTTAGCTAGGAACCATCATTCGAACGACTCAGAAAGTTTGGCAGGTAATTTCTGAGCATCATTAGAGGGGAGTATCTTCTCTCTCTCTCTCTCTCTCTCTCTCTCTCTCTCTTTTCATATATGTATGTGTATCTTTTGTTTGATAGTAGTAAAAATTTTATCCCAAGCTATCCGTGAGTGAAAGAGTCAAAAAAGAATACGCCCAAGTATTGGGGTAAGTAAGCTGCTTCACAAAATTTCCAGATTTTGTTATTTCTTCATCTTTATTTATCATGTATTTTCACAGGATGATGGCCAGAAGAAAACCCATAACGTGAAGGCTACAGACGATATATCATCTACTATCACACCAGATAGTTTAATGGTGTTCCGCGAATAATTTCACTTCCCTAATGAGTTGGTGGCCATTGTTGCTAAAAAGTCTAATCGAGTCTGCTCCTCCACCTAATTACTTTATCGCTTCGAGATGATTCTGCGGACTAGATTCTCTCGAGTTGGTTGAGATCTTCAAAATATGTGGTGTAGCTTTGTCACAATTTTCATTTCGAAGCTTTAGTGGTCATCATTGGTTTGACTATCTTCTTTAGAGCGGTGTTACTTTGAACATCAAATACTTATGCCGAATGTGTAGATTCACATGTGATACTGGGATGTGTCTTATCTGGACTATAAAGAATTGGATAGAATTTTCACATGGGATCCCTCTAAAATTGGTCTGATTTTTTTTTGTGAAAAATGAGTGGGGCCTTCCGAGAGATGGGAAAGATTGAATGACCTTCCGATCCATTCGATTGAAGAGAATGAGATCATGACAACTCTTAATGTTCTAATGTAGAAAGCTTACATGAGTTACCACATTAGCAAATATATAGTTGAAGATAGAATGTTCAAGGTTGGCCTTTCCATTCGGTGGAGATCTCATTCTTTCTACTAAAGAGGTCAAGTAAAGGTGATGAAAGGTCTCCTCATATTCATAGGGTTCTTTCAAGAAGCCCTTCACGAAATCAGGGTGGTGGCAATGTTTCTTCCCTAAAGAAAAAGAAGACATGTGAAGTGACTAGATATCAAGAGAAGATGTCGCCTTGGCCTCTCTAAGAGTTTAGTTTTCAACTCATGATGGGGAGTTCGTTTCGGCGCACATTCTCGAAGAGGTGTTAAATCACATATGCACTGGGCGTCAATGAGCGGATGGATTGGTACATTGTCTTCCCTTCTTTCTTCTTTTCTTCTTTTTCTCCTTCTTTTCTTTTATGTAATATTTATGATTATTTTTTTATAGGTAACTCAAACATTAGGGTTGATGGCTCATTTGGGTGTCTTTTTAGACGAGTGGAATACTGAATTTGTGAAGGTAAAATATCGGGTGCAGAACTGAGCTAGCGAACATGTCGACTTCTCTTTCTCTCCAGTGTTAGGAGGTGGAGCGCACTCGTGATGAGCTAATTGAGGTGAGGACAGAGACTCGCCAGAAAGAGAAAAGACTTAAGGCACTTGTAGCGGAGAAGAGAGCTCTCGAATTGGAGAAGAAAGCATTATAAGATCATCTTTCTGAGAAGGAGCATATAATGTTAGAAGCGGAAGCAAATGAAATCTTCTTGAAGGCAGTGGAAGACTTTAAGAATACATTAGCTTATCGCAGTACAATCGAAGACCATGTCCAGGAAGCTCGTAATCATATTCTTGATGTCGAAGTGTAGGATTTAGAGCACCAATGTTTAGAGGAAGGCTTCATCCGAGGGTTCCTAAAAGGAATCTGCTTAGTGCATCGCAAGACCGGAGCTAGTATTGAGGATCTATCTCCCAGCCAAGTATCTGAAGACTCTTCGTTAGATTCAGGAGATGAAGGAGTTGAGAGTGAGTCCAAGGGAGCATCTCCTAGTGGTGAGGAGGACGTTGATATCACCAACTGATATAATGTAACGTCACTTGAGAATGCATTTTTTTCTATGTATTATTATTAGTGTGTATCATAATCTTGATTCTTTCTTATATCATCATGTTAATGCTATCAATGATTTTTTTTAGATGATACGCTCTTGTTTTATTTTTGCCTATCCGGGGTAATTGGTCAGAATATTATTTGACGACGCTAACCTGTACGGATGAGGTTGAATTGAATCCACTGAGGATTTTTGATCAATCTGAGGTTATTTGTTAAAGTGTTACTTGATGATGTTAACCTGTATGGAAGAGGTCACAGGATGTCCACCAAAGACCTTTTGACCTATCCTAGGTATCAGCCAAAGTGTTACTTGACATCTTACCTATATGGAAGAGGTCGCGGGATGTCCACCAAGGACCTTTTGACCTATCCTAGGTATCAAACAAAGTGTCCTTTGATGACGTTAACCTATATGGAAGAGGTCGCGGGATGTCCACCAAGGACAACAGGAAGGGTGATTGTCCCCTCTACTCAAACAGGGCGATTATCAAACCCGTATAATGGTCCTATAGCGGGTTGGAGCTTTTGCCTATCCAGGCCCATGCTAAGAAATGTGGAGTAAAACAAGACATCAACAGAACTCCCATTGTCAACCAAAATTCTCTTAACATTATAGCATGGGTCACCGATCCCTGTGCTGATGACAAGTGGATCTTGATGAGGAACATGGACTCCTTCTAAGTTTGAGTCATTAAAAGTGGTGGAATGATCAATACAAGACTTCTTTAACTCGGGCTCTTCAGAGGTGGTAATGAGAACTTGATTAGATAGTATTAGTCCTCCTGTGATTGTTTCAATTTCCCCAATTGTTTGATGATTATTTTATTATTTTTATGATGATTGTCATGGTTGCCCTCCAGTTGGAGGTATGTTTGTTTGATTTGATTGATTCATCAAAAATCAACATAGATATTCTTGTTGAATGATCCTCTCGATTTCTTCTTTGAGTTGTTTGCATGCCTCAGTAGTATGTCCACGACTTCGATGGAAGTGATAATATTGCTCCTGATTTTCTGAATTTGGTTTCAATGGATGCAACCACTTGATATTTTCTTCATCTCGAATAGCCATCAGGAGGTTGACACGAGATGTGTTTAGCAGCATGTATTCCTTTTCTAGTCGTAGTTCACGTCATTGATATGGGAGCCGTGGAGAGAGATCACAGTTGCTTTATTACTTCTTTTGATGGGACATTCGGTCCACATTCCCTGGGGTGCTCTTACATTTTCCTGCAGATTGTTCAAATTATTTGCGATGGGCATTAATAGCCTCATCGGCAGAGATTTGTGCTTCCACATGATGAACTGCATACGAATGGACCGTGTCTCACATAGTAAAAGGCCTGACGAGTCCTCCAAGGAAAACTTCTTAATAGTTCGTCTACTTGGTATTTGGCGAGCTTCTAAGGAGAATCTCTGGAAGTATTCCTTAAGTGATTCACCCTCATTCTGATGAATATCGGAGAGATGAGAAGAATCTTTAATGATCCTCTTGTTTGCAATGAACTGTTCCACAAAAATCTTGGCGAGTTCATCAAAGGTACGGATGGATCCCCTTGGAAGGGCGCGAGCTTGCCCCTTGAGGGTAACGGGAAAGACCTGACAAAGCAGTGTGTCAGGAGCTCGTTGGATATGCATGATAGTCCTGTAATGGTCGATGTATTCATGTGGGTTAGTCGCCCCATCATAGAATCAATGCTTGGAAGCTTGAAACCCACGGGAATAAGATGTTGAAGAATAGCTTCAACTAAAGGTGAGGATTTCTCATAGCCACGGTGAGGGGGAAGATGATTTCTATCTTGAAGGTGAAATTCGTCTTGCATTAAGCGTCATAATTCTGCACATATAATATGACAAGTGGGGTCAACAGGACGAGAATGTGTCAAACTACCAACAATAATTGGTGGATTAGCTATCGGTTGAGCTTCACGTGATGGATGAGTAGAACTAGTAGTGTCAAGGAGATCAGCATCACGGTCTATACGCGGAGGAACTTCAGTGTCAAGGAGATTAGCATTTTGACCTCCCACGGCTAACGATCGATCTTGGGGCAGATGTGTTTGGGGGGCAGATGTGTTTGCCGCGGTATGTTGTGTTCCTCACAAAAGTCGGATCATCTCATTTTGAGACTCTTCCATTCGGCGGACATGATCTTCTAAAGAGATTCCTATCGCGCCTTCACCGACAGGGTCACGCTTATTAGAGGGGAGTGAGGCAGAAGCTTGGCATCCTTGGTTCAAGGATTGGTTTCCAGAGTGACAAGAGTTGGAGCGGGTGGCTCCATTGTTACGATTGTTATGCCTATTGGCTATAACGAGGGTGTTCACAGAAATTGTGATTGAAGGGTCATTTTCCCACGACGGCGGCCAAACCTGCTATGCTAGAAAACCAGGTAGAGTGAAAGTTTACGCTTTAGCCTTATAAAATCCAAAGACACGTGTATTTAAAGAGTGAACAAGAAAACTCCAAAAATTTTTACATGAAAAAGTCTCGAAAAGAGGGAAAAAATCATGGGGCCTAGCCTAGCAAAAATCTTCCACTATGTATATGTTTCATAGTACAAAATTTTCCTGATAACGGATTACGAATCAGATGAAAAGAACAACAACCATGTCTCGCTCGGTATACGGAGAATAGATGGTGAACATCGGGACATCGACCGACAAAGGGTCGCCATGATGGAGACCGTCAGAGATTGACGACGGCGAGGATCAGCGGCGACGACCGACGGCGGCGGTGGTTGACGACCGTCAAGTGGTGGCACGATTGTGTTTGGAGGATCTTCAAGCTTTAGAGCTCTCTCCTCCTCTTGGGGTCCCTCATATGAGGAATGAGCTATTTATAGAGGAGTGGCGCCTCAGAATACATACAAAATCCGAACCACTCCACTTCATCGGACGGCTCAAAATGATTCTTTTGATCATTTGATGTATTTTAAGTATTTAAATGCTCAAATGAAGTCGGAATTGTGAGATCTTGGGCTTGTTAGATCCGGTTCGTCGAAATGCTCGATTTGACTATAAACACTCCATGTTTGAGGGCTATTTAGAGATTTAACTGATATCCCAAAGTTTTCAATGACATTTGCTTGATCTCACCGCCAACTTCGGATTAGTTTACTTTTAACACCAAGATTGGTTTACTAGTAGAATTTTCATATATCAATATATATATATATATATATATATATATATATATATATATATATATATATATATATATATATATATATATATATATATATATATATTACAAAGATGTACCGAGAAAATATTATAAAAATGCAATTTCTTTAAGTCATTTACAAATGGCAACACCAAACTCTTAATCCTTATTTTCCAACAGGACTCTTTCTCTCCACAAGCTGGACTTATTCTCCAGTTAATTTGGAGTTAAAATATATATATGTATGCGATCACTCAGTATATATTGTCCAGAAATAACTAATCCCTATTCATCATTAAATATGGCGAATGCTGAGTTCGAGAATTGGTGGTCTCTTCATGGAGCCACCGCTTTGGTCACCGGTGGCTCCAAAGGCATCGGGTTGGCTTTCTTCTTCTCTTCTCTTCTCTACTCTTTTTCTGTCTCTCAATTTGTTTGAAGATAACTATAGTCTGATTAATCAACAATATTTCTATCATATAATCAATTAAAGGAAAGCAATAGTAGAAGAGTTGGCTATACTTGGAGCAAAGGTACACACCTGTTCTCGGAATCAACAAGAACTTGATAAAGCTCTTCAACACTGGCAAAGCTTGAAGCTTGACGCCACAGCCTCCGTTTGTGATGTTTCTTCACGAGCTGAGAGAGAGAAACTAATGGTGGAAGTCTCTTCTTTGTTCCAAGGAAAGCTCAACATACTTGTAACTAACAAACTGTATATATTTATAGAAATTTGCCTACTTAAAAGTATGAGATATATGTGCTAATTAAAAAAGCTATCTGCGTATGCATGTAGATTAATAATGCAGGGATGAGCTTACTGAAGACTGCTCTGGACACTAACGAAGAAGATTATAGAATTTTAATGTCAACAAATTTGGAATCTGCTTTCCATTTGAGCCAATTGGCACACCCATTTCTCAAGGCCTCTGGAGTCGGCAGTATTGTGTTCATTTCCTCTATTGGAGGTTTAGTTGGAAAGCCATTATTAAGTGTTTATGGAATCTCTAAAGGCAAGTAACAGAATATACGAGTTTTTTTTTCAGCTATTTGTACTTTCTTGATTTAATTTTTTTTTATACTTTTATTTGATCATATGTTTGTAAAATCGAGTTTAATTTATTTAAAGTATGTATTTAAAAAATTTGTTATTTACACGTACAAATCGTTATATTTTCATGAGCTCATCTTGAACAAGTTTGATTCAAACAACATGAAATCGCTGCATCAATATAATTATGCTAGATAGTGAATACATGTTCTAATTTTTTGACGCAGGTCTTGCAAAGACTACTATAAAATCACTTATCATGCATTAATATAATTACATTGAAAATCAAATTCTTTTTTAAGCCATTAATATGGCTTACATTGAAAAGCTTATGCATTCTCATTATCAGCTTTGATTTATACATCACTGTTGACCTTTACATATGATACATGAGTCGAATCGAGCCTATAAGTTGAATTCGATCGACTTCGAATGCCTCAGAGCACAGATAGGAGATGAAATGTACCATATATCACCGAAATCAGTCGACACGACCTCTGATCATTCAACGGACTTCGTCATCGTGTTCAGAATGTCGAAATTGATCATAACATACATATTCCACAATGTAACGGTCAACTGATCAAGAGATCGAAAGCACGCTATATGATTAGAGTGAGACCGGCAATACGCCCGATAACCTTCGCTCAGAAATTGATGGCGTCATTAACTTCAAAACATTAAAGCCTACTAAATGAGACTGTCCACGTTTAATTCGGACACGTCTATACGAATGTCGATCAGTTGAAAGCAACAATGCATATTTTTGAACAAAAATTTGACGAATTTCAACAAAATGACCTCCGCTGTTGAAAAGCCGCGTGTCTTTGAATCCGGAACATCAAATTTATCTAGAAATTACACTCATATTATGTGGGTTTGATTTCAGGAAGATTTCACATAAATCTCAATGCAATCAAGCCGTACAAAAAATAAAGGAAAATCATGTGTTTATTTTAATTTGATTAGACATAATTTTAACAATTTATTTACCCTAAAATTAATTAAGAATTTTTAGAGATACGATATGAAGTTAATTAAATTTAATTCTTTCCAAATTAATCAATATTTTTGGATTTCAGATTTCAAAATTCCACTAACTATTGGTAAAAAAAAGGAAATTAATTAATTTATAATTAAGGGCTTTAATCCTTATTTTCTCCCGCACTCGTTCGATTCCTCCCTCTCGATCGAACAGCAAGCCAAGCCCTTCCACTCGTTCGCTCGACTCCGTCTCCCTCAACCGCAAAAACAACCGCAAGCTCTCGTTTGATCTCCCACAAACGCAAGCCCTCATTCGATCTCCCACAACCACAAGCCCTCATTCGATCTCCCTCAACCACAAGCAAACCACAATCCCCCTCTGTCACACGATCTCCCCCTCTCAAATGCAAACGATCTGCACAAAAGCCCTCCTCTCTCGTTCGATCTCTCACAACCGCAAGCCCTAGTTCAATCTCCCACAACCACAAGCCCTCGTTCGATCTCCCCACAAGCAAACCGCAAGCCCCCCTCCCTCGCAGATCTCCCCCTCTCAACCGCAAGTGATCCGCACAAAATCCTTCCTCTCTCGTTCGTTAACCCCATCCCGCAAGGAACCGCAAGCATTCACTCGGTTTCCCCACACAGACGCTCGACTCCCTCTCTCGAAGCCTCATAGTCTTCTCCTGATTCCAGCACGCCGAGAGCCTCAACTTTCTTGTTCAGTTTCCCTCAATTGCAAGGAACCGAAGCCTCGCATTCGCCCGTTTTCATTCTCGGCCGATTGCCCTTCAATCTGATTCAAAACTTCCCGTAAGATCTCATTCACTCTCCCTCAACCCAGCCAATCCGAAGCCTCACTCTGTCGTTCCCTCCCGTATTCCTTCAAACCGCAAGCAACGACCTCGCCCCGTCTCCCTCTTTCGTCTCTCTTCAAACGGTAAGTTCCTTTTGACATATCCTTCCCTATTCATCTTCTCGATCTCACTGTTCCAGGTTTTCAGCAAGCTTCTTCTATCTCTCTCGGTTTATTCTTCCAGCAAACTGCACGGTATTTCCTTTATTCATCCCGTTTCAGCTTGCGTTTCTAAATTGCTTCGGCAAAAAAAGAAGAAACGATCTCTCCAACGCAAAAATGGTCGTGAATTGACGTTTTCATCATCCTTAGTAAAATTAAGTCCACCCCATAGACATTCCGCTCTACCGTAGTATTTTGCGGATAATCCCAATTTTGGTTTCATACAAGCAGTCTAAGTTAGCGTGAAAGAGCTTCTTTTTGATCTTTTTTCTTACCAACCCGCTCTTTCAGGCTTCAAGGTGGCGATTCTTAGGGGACTGAATGTAGCTAGAAAGGTTGACAAAGTGAACAACTTCCTCACCCGAATGAACTACTTGACCTTGCCTTTGAATCTTTGACTGGTAGTTTCCGGGTATTGAATGATTCTTCTCCGCTAGTGACTTCGCCTCTTCCTATCCCAAGTCTTTCTAAAGTATGGTGAAGCTTCCTGTTCTACCTCCTAAAGGAAACTCGGTCTTTTTGTCCTACATGCTTCTTTCCTTCAGAGAGGGAGAGTGAAATCGTGCCAGTTTAGAAAATCTCGTGATTTTGGAAGAAAAAGACAGATCTTCCTTAATAGGAAGACTACCGAAATAGAGATCTGATTTGAACGACCAGGTACAACATCACATTTGACACCTGAGGAAGGTACAGCACAACTATGAGGTACACAGGTTACAATCATAATTAGATGAGTTTTGGCTGGTACAACCACTCATTGTCTACTTCTAATAAACGTGATTGACCTAATTCTAGATCATCTTCGGAATCAGATAACGTCAAAAGTGAGTGACTGCTCATCGAATTATAGTCAATACTCATAAGGTTGGGTCGACCCTCCCCAAACTTGACTTGCAAGTTTCCCAAAAGCTCTCCGCCTACTCGAGAATATGAAAAGCACTATTTTGATTTAGTTAGGTAGTTCTCCCCTCTCGAAACCGTCGACGGTGGAATCAAAGACCCGCTACTAATAGTAACGGGGACCCTTTCTACCTACCTACTTCGCTTTAGCTAAAACCGAAAAAAAAGACTGGTTCCACACACATGAGACATGCGAAGGTATGGGATGACCAGTTCACCACAAAGAATTGATCCTATAGTCGCTTCTTTGTTCAAAAAATGCTAGCTTGAAAGGGATGCTTGTCTCGAAAGTTGTAGCCCCAATAGATCGATCAAGAGTGATTCCTAACCTATACCGTCAGGGGCCAAGTCGAACGCCGAGTATAGATTCCCTATGCTCATGATGTGAACGGTCGCCCAGATCTAAAAGGATCCATCCATATCCATAGGCGACCGTTTGTCCACGAAAAAAAGTCGTCGAGACCTCTTCGCTGCTCCGCGCATATTATGCCTGGTCCCCTCGAAGTCACCCTTCTAAAGAAATTGGACGAAATCAAAGACGGAGGATATAGACTCTATATAGATCATAGATCACTCTATGAATAGGTCAATTCTCTTTCTTTTACCTCCCACCGTTCACGACATCCCTTGCTTCTCGCTGCGAAGACGTTGGTCTCTCAATAGAAAAGTCAATGCTTGAGCTTAAGAAGCTTCCGGCCCAGTGGATCCGTCAAACTCACTAGGATAAGCGGTATTATTGAACCAGACGAAACAACAAGCGATGAAACCAAAGACAGATAGAGCACCTAAACTATATGACAAGTCAGCCTCTCCAGACCATACAAATGCACGGCGAGCCCATGTTGGTGAAAATATGCCAAATTCCACCAAGTATACAAATGGAACCTAACCAAACATGTCCCCCAATTAGATCTTCTAAATCGTCCACACTAACAATCCATCCTTCTCCCCCAAAAGGAGATTTTAGTAAAGAACCAAAGATCACGCTTGGGCTAAGGGTCAAGTTGGTCATTTTTATGACATCTCCCCCTCCGGGTGCCCAGGTATCATATACGCCTCCAAAATACAGAGCCTTGAGTACTAGAATAAAAGCACCTATACCTAAGAAAATGAAGTGAATACCCAAAATTGTAGTCATTTTCTTTCTATCTTTCCATACATAACCGAAGAATGGAAAGGATTCTTCAATAGTTTCAGGTCCTAGAAGTGCATGAGAAAGACCACCAAAGCCTAAGACTGCAGAGGAAATTCAGTGGAGTACTCGGATACAAAGTAAGGAAAGGTGTCAATAACTTCTCCCCTGACCTACTCCCCACCCTAGAGTAGCTAAGTGCAAAGTCAAATCAATCCTTGTTCATACATAGGTTTCTTGCAGAAATGAGCCACTTCAAATAGGTTCATTGCTCCGGCCCAGAATACGATGAATCCGGCATGAGCTACATGAGCCCCAAGTAGTTTACCGGACAAATTGAGAAGTCTCGCATTCCCGGCCCACCAAGCGAAACCGGTGGTTTCTTGGTCACGACCGGCTAAGGCTAAAGTGAAATTCAAGAGCGTTTCCGCGGGGTCCTCAGGGAATAGGAGGTTTTCATGAGGCTGATCCTGAGCCGCCATCCAAGCACGAAGACCTTCGTTTCAGAGAGGTGTAGAAAGTTGCAAATTCAGGATCTTCCCTTGGGAAACGAAGTCATAGGCACGTAGGTTCAGAGCCAGACCGACTAACCCAATAGCACTCATCCAGAAACCGGTTACCGGCACAAATAGCATAAAGAAATGTAACCACCCAAACCAAAAGCGGTTAGCAGTGACCATGAAAGAAGTCTCTTCAGGGTAAAAGCACGGAATGTATTTGCACCGTCACCATCTTCGAAGAAGGTTTTTTTTTAGACGGTGGCGCCATGAATAGCACATAGCAGCGCCTAAGACTCCAGCAACTCCCATCATATGAAATGGGTTCAACGTGAAACCAAATCGAAAGATAGCTGCTACACCAAGAACTGAAAGCCAGATACATGGCTGAACTTCACTTACATACCCGGGCCCGGCTCAACATTCTTGGAAAACAATCGAATCTAGGCTTTTCCTTCAATCTTGTGAACTAATAGAGACCAAAATGGGATAAGAAGATACGAACGGGGAGGAATAACCAATCGATGAAAGAACATGAAACCATTCTGTTTCAATAGAGGTACGGGAAACGGTTGGGGGCAATGAAGTAGGTGAAGTGGTTGGATTTTGCGAGCTGTTCCAACCACTGCTGGATGTGATTCCAAGAGCCGAACGAGAATGAATACCACACAGAAGAGTCAAGACTGGGCTCCCTAATGGAATGTTTAACCGATCCATTCCGGATCGATCGAATTGGTACGAAAGTTGTAACATGGGAAAACCACAGAAAACACGACTTATTTGAAGAACCCGGTGACCTACCAATTGTAGAAGTTGGATCTTTGGCAAGCAAGAAGCACTGAAAAAAGACAATTCGAGTGTACCATCTTCTTTCTCATTTCGAGGAAAAGGTTCGGGAGGAAAGGGAAACAACAGAGGGATCCGAATCAGACCTAAATGGGAATGACATGAAAAGTCTTTTTCAAAACCTATAATTAAGGGCGTGACGACGATATACGATAGGAATAAAAAAAAACTCGTTATTGGTGTTCCGGGGAAGATCTGCTTATGAAATAGTGAAAGAAAGAGTCGTCTCATTTCCTTACCTTACTTCTTCGTTCTTTCGAATTCTTCGACGGCTGGTTCTGAACCCCGTGTAACATCATCTTATTCAACCAACCTCCACCGCCCACCGCCATTTACACTGAGGGGCGTTTAGTTGCTTCTAAACTCAACAGCTGTGCTTATATACGATTACTCAAAGACTCAGCAGAAAAAAGGAAAGAGAAAGATCATGATCAGTTCAAGCTGAATGCAAGAGCGATGATCTTGAAAGCAAGAGTGATTTAGAATAGAAAAGAGAATATCTAAAGAAATGATTGAGATATCTGCTTCATTCTATGAGATGATTGCAGCAAATACGGAAACAGCTTTCGCCCTCCTTGGTGCTCCGACAAGATGCCAGCATGTGATTGGTGCATGACCTCCATCGCTTCATCACCTGATAGACACCTCAACAGAATTCTCGATTTCTTCTCGATCTCCCTAGCCGAAGGCCCATTGCTGACGCACCTTGTCTTTGCAATCTTCTGTTCTGTAGAGATTGACCGGTGTTGTTGTCCCACAGACCTTATCTTGAACTTCTTCAAGTCTCTTTGCTGCTTTTTCAACGCTAGTCACCGAGGCACTAGGAACCAGGGGAAAAAAAGGCTTCAACCCTAGCAGCAGATTTGGGTTTTTTTGGTTCACACGTACCTCGGGGTCCTTTTCTTGAAAACTCTTGGATTCAAAAACTGCTTTCCGGATAAAAAGAGGAGGATTGAGTCTTCGATCGATGACTACCGAAACGTATTACTGACTCCTGACGTGACGGAAAACCACAACCAAATCCCACTCTTCAATAGTTCTTCACTTTTGTTGCTTAGGATTCAGAATCTTGAAGATGACAAGTGGTATAAATAGAATTTCCTAGGCAGAGAAAAAAACCGGTTTTGCCGGCCGAGAGGATTCCCCGACCTAGTTCGCGAGAAGCTCCCGCACGTGTCGACCACGTAACTCGCCTACGGTTTGCTACGGAAAGAACGTCTCTCGATCGAGAGTTTTGAGACAAATCTCAAACAATTCTTGCTGACGCACCTCTAGCGACTCCAATTTGCTGAATTTCATCAAAGAACAAAATGAAAGTTGTGCGACTCCAGAAAGGAATCTAGATAGAGCCAACAACAACTCATCTTTGTGGGATGGGACGGGAATGCACGCCAACCCCGGATCCTGTTTGCTGACGAAAAATTCTTGTCAAGCGCTTCACTTCAGAGCCGAGCGAGCCTTGGAGGTTAGAGATGAGTTGGAGCCAACGGCGGGAAGGTAGCTGCAGCATCAAAGAGATCGAGTCCTTTCCGTTGCCCGGGATCCGCCCAGCCTGTTTGGGCTTGTGACTTTCCCTTCCTTTCAGACCCCTTAGTCACTGACCTATTCTCAGAAGAATATCTGACGGATTGACTGGGGTCTATTCGGTATAGTCAACTACCTATCATAGTCCTTAGACACACACTGACACTAGCTATAAGACTCCTTGGGATGTTGCTACTCTTGCGTATGCCCTAAGGGGACAGGTCTTTTCTGTAAAAAACTATGCTAACGACCTAACCAAACCTTGCCAAGCCTCTATCCGTCCTTCCCTTCTTCTCACTTTATTCCCTCTATCTCTCTCCTAGTCTACTCACTGTACTGCTTTGTTAGGTCTCTTTCTCTCATATCAAAAGTCTTTCTTCGCTAGAAGTGGTTGTGTTTCAAGAGTTGTATCTCCATAAAGATCAAAGAACTATTGACTCTTTCTATTTCACCTCCAGAATAAAGAAAGGCGCGAAGCGTTGAACGATGAAAATCTTCCTCTTTGTGCATATTCTTAGGCAACTTAGCGTGCAAGAAAATCATTCTTCTCTTCTTTTTTTTCTATTCTTCTAGAAACTCTAAAGGAAAAGAAAAGACAATGCCAGGCTCCGGAGAGATGTAGCGTTCTAATCGAAGAGTCATAGCTCTCGGACTTCTTCTAGCGCCTTTGCTTTTTGACTTGACACATTCTCAGTCCCCGGCGGTACCCGAGGACTTTTTCCTCCTAAGACAAAGAAGCGCAGTTTTCTCTACCAAGTAGCTACTTCTTCAATCAGCGATCAACCTCTTGTTTGTCAGAACCATAGCTTTCCTTATTCTTTAGGTGAAGGAATCCTTTTTCTCCAATTCAAAGAATAGAAAGTCGTGGTAAGGGTAAGGTGGATCTCACTACTCCACCCTTTGATTCTTGAATAAGAAAACTAGTGCCTTTTGTTCAAAAAAACTAGCGGACAAAAAGTCATTACTTGATTTTCAAGAGAGAGACTTTTTTTCATGCCGGAGGTCTGAAGAAAGCAGCAATCAATAGGATTTCCCGAATCCTCCCTTCCCGAAAGGAAGAACGTGAAATTCTTTTTCCTTTCCGCAGGGACTAGGAGATTGGATCTAGCCATAACATAAGAAGAATGCTTGACTCACTTCTTAGTTTTCGACCCCCTCAGTCACTACGAGCGCTCCCCGATCAGTGCAATGGGATGTGTCTCTTTATTTATCTCTTGACTCGAAATGGGAGGAGCAGGTTTGAAAAAGGATCTTAGAGTGTCTAGGGTTGGGCCAGGAGGTTCTCTTAACGCTTTCTTTTTTCTTCATAATTTCACAAAGACTTGCCATGGGAAGGGAGAAGGGGGAACAAGCACACTCAAGAGCGCGACAATGGGAGTTGTATGTTGGGAAGGATGAATCGCTAAAAAGAATCTTGATTCTCTCCCAATTGGTTGGATCGTAGGTGCGATGATTTACTTCACTAAGAGGTCTCTGGTTCAAGTCCAGATGGCCCAAATGCGGAAAAGAATAGAATAAGCATCGACTCTTTCATGCATGCTTCACTGCTCGGGGGGATATAGTTTCAGAGCTCGCAATTGGGTCGCTATGGTTGGATGTCTAATTGTCCAGCGGTAATGATAGTATCTTGTACCCAACCGGTGGCTCACTTTATAGAAGGAATGGGGAAGAGGATCAAACATGCCACCAAAAGACTCTAGAGACAAAAGATGGGCAACGTAGAGGAGGTGTTGATCTAGTATGGATCGTACATGGATGATAGTTGGAGTCGGCAGCTCTCCTAGGGTTCCCTCATCATTCAATAAGTGGAAGACATTAATGTCCGCCTCCGCTGGGCGCATGGGGAGAAGGGCAATCACTGCTCTTCATTCTCAAGACCAAAGAGCTCAGAAAGGGGGGAGAGCTCTTTGTTCCCCGGTTCTCTTGTAGCTGGAATCTGAACCACAAGAATCCTTAGAATGGTATTCCAACTCAAGACCCTTTGAGAAGAGTTGCTCTTGAGAGCACAAGACGATGAAAGTTATAAGTCGTGTTCTGAGGGGGTTCTTGTCTATCGTGGCCTCTATGGTAGAGGAGAGGCCCGGAGAGGTGGTTTACCCCGTGGTGGATGTCGGTCGAGACCGCTTATCTCTAGCCCGTGTGCTTCGTTCGGTTACGTATTGCTCTCGGTATTTTCCAATTGATTCGATCATGATTTCTTAATCATGGGCGTTGATAAGATCCTTCCATTTAGCGGCACCTTAGGATGGCATAGCCTTCCGCGTGAATGTTCAAAGCGAGGAAAGGCTTACGGTGGATACCGGCGAAGAGCGGAAGGGCATAGCAAGCGGCAAATACTTGTTGAAAATCAGCATAGATCCGGAGATTCCCGAATAGGTCAACCTTTGAGCTACTGTTTGAATCCATGGGCAGAGACAACGTGGCTGAAACATCTTAGTAGCGAGAGGAAAAGAAAGCAAAAGTGAATCCCATAGTAGTGGTGAGCTAAATGGGAGCGACCTAAAGCTGAAGCGGGGTTGTGGGAAGCGATACAAGCGTCATGCTACTTGCGAAGCGGTGGAGTCTTGCACCCTAGATGGTGAGAGTTCAAGATTTGGCATCACTAGCTTACGCTCGACCCAGTAGCATGGGGCATGTGGAATCCGTGTGAATCGTGAGGACCACCTTGCAAGGCTAAAGACTCTTGGGTGGATAGTACCATGAGGGAAAGGTGAAAAGAACCCCATCGGGAGTGAAATAGAACATGAAATTGTGAGCTCCCAAGCAATGGGAGGAGAATGTGATCTCGACCGTGCACTGAAGAATGATCCGGCGACTCATAGGCAGTGGCTTGGTTAAGGGAATCTACCGTAGCCATTGCAAAAGCAAGTCTTCATAGGGCGATTGTCACTACTTATAGACCCAAACCTGGGTGATCTATCCATGACCAGGATGAAGCTTGGGTGAAACTAAGTGGAGGTCGAACCGATGATGTTGAAGAATCGTGGATGAGTTGTGTGGGGTGAAATGCCACCACTGCTAGGGTTCTCTCGAAATGCGTTGAAGCCTTGATTGGACATCTAGGGGTAAAAACTTTGGTCTGCGCCACGGCGTACCAAATCGAGGCAAACTCGAATACTAGATATGACCCCAAAGCAGGTCAAGGTGCCGAGATGATGGGGATAAGCTTCATCGTCGAGGAAAGCAGGATCACCGCCAGGCCTAAATGACCGTGATAAAGGAGGTAGGGGTGCAGACCAGGAGGTTTTACTAGCGACCACCCTTGAAAGAGTGCGTAATAGCTGATCGAGCGCTCTTGCGAAGATGAATGGGGCTAAGCGATCAAAGTGGGATGTCAAAATGCATGTAGGGGAGCGTTCCACCTTAGAGGGAAGCACCGCAAGCAGTGACAGCGGAAGCGAATGTCGACTTGAGTACGCAAACATTGGTGAGAATCCAATGCCCCGAAAACCTAAGGGTTCCTCCGTTCGTCCACGAGGGTGAGTGGGCCTAAGATTGGGAAAGGCGTGGTCGATGGACAACAGTGAATATTCCACTACCCTTGTTGGTCCCAGGACGGAGGAGGCTAGGTTAGAAAGAAGGTTATCGGTTTAAGGGCGTGACCTTGATTTTTGGTAAGAAGGGTAGAGGAAATGCCTCGAGCCAATGTCCAGTACCAGGCTACTGAAGTCACCCATGCCATACTCCCGTGAAAAGCTCGAGCGACCTTCAACAAGGGTACTGCACCACCAGTGGGTGGGTAGAGAATACCTAGGTGAGATAACTCTCTCTAAGGAACTCGGAAAAATAGCTCGGCCGAATGAGAAAAAAGCTTCACACCTCGATTTGACTTTTCATCAAAGATCCAAAGAAAACCTCTCTCCCACCTCACATGCTTGTTCTTCTAGAGAAAAGGCTTGAATCATCTTCTTAACCGAAATGGGAGAGGAAAGATTCCTTTTGAAGGTACTCAGTGAAATCCAGTTTAGATGGGGTGGGGCCTGTAGCTCAGAGCATTAGAGCACGTGGCTACTAACCACGGTGTTGGGGGTTCGAATCCCTCCTTCCTCTCCCACAACCAGCCCAAAAGGGAAGGGCAGGTAGGAAAATCATGATCGGGATAGCGGCCGCAAAGCTATTGAACTTGGGTATGGTCCTTTGCCGAGCCTTACTTTTTTGATTTCTAAGTCAGGGTCAGATTCTGACATATAGTAACCCGGGCCGGAATCAGCATATTTGTGTTTGACTCCCCGTAACTCTTCCTCAGCCAGGCTTGGGCAGAATAGCTGAGCAAGTACAAGTCTGAGTAGCATAGCAAAACTATTGCCTCATCATTAATATGAATATGTTTGCTCGCAGTAATTATGGCCTATCGGGATCATCGATGATTGCCATCTTTGATGCACTTTTTAGGGCTATTTACATTACAAGGGTCGGATCTATGTCGAGGTATTAAGGGTGATTCTCCAATCTTGTAGAACAGAATGTGATACGATAAGATAGAATGCAATAGAAACAAAGACAGGGAACGAGTTACTTACTCCTAATGGTCAAAGCGAGCCCTTTCATTCACATTCCATTCTTCATGAACGACTCCCCATGTAGGATTTGAACCTCAGGTCGTTAACGTACCGCTCTTATTGAGAGGAACAACGGAGATTCGACCTCATAGAGTTCAACTCCCGTTCTCAACCCATGAACAAGATGAGTCTCCTTCGTAACTCTAGGAACTTCTTCGTAGTGGCTCCGTTCCATGCCTCATTTCATAGGGCAATCTATTTCATCTATATCCCAATTCATTTCATATCCCTTTTGTGTCATTGACATCATATATGTCATATATAGTCTATCTGTTTCTTTGTTTCTAATAGAGTGAATAAATCAAAATTTTAGAATCAAGAAATTGAAATAGAAAAGAAAAACTATCGACTTGGATAAAGAAGAAAAAAAAGTGTCAAGACAAGCTTCACTTTTCTTATTGTTTGACTCCTCCTTAAAAAAGCAGCTTCTTTTGGGCTTTTTCATGCAGGAGATGAGACTTTCTAATAGAAGCCCTCTTTACCTTTACCTACTCAGAGAAGAAAAGTTCTTTTTGATTTAGCTTCAGATAGAAAAGTTCAGGCGACATGGTCTCTCTTCCACTCCAAGCCATGCTGCTCCTGACTAGAATCTTTCCCAGGCTGCCTTTGAGGCCTTTGTAGCACTTGGGGTAATTGACGAAGCTGAAATACATTTTCATCCTCAGCCAATCCACTTTCCTTGTGAAACTGCAACAACCTCGTATACCGGATGAGTCTAAAAAGCATTTGAGTCTAAAGTAGAAAGAAAGAAATGTAAGTCGAAGAAGTAGCTCTATACATATCAGTTAGGGAAACTAGAAATAGAATTAGGAAGGCAATATCAAGATGCAAAATTTGACGAAATAGAAAGATGGAGTTACTAAACTCGGTGAGTGAGTGAAAAATAACTTTCATGAAAGTAGTAGATCCTTAGATCCTTTGATCTGGCTACACCAACTAAGAGATTACTTGGTTGGTTGCTAAATTGAGAAAACTTCTTCGCAAGAGTCGAGTCCTTTACAAAGTCTTTCCAACTTTCAAAGAGCAAATGCAGAAGTCTTGGACTCTTTGAAATTCTATTATTGAAATTTTGGAAGCATCTAAAATAGAAAGACAAGGAAGTCCACAATACTAGGGCCTATAAGACCAAGTTTGGCACTACACAGTCAAAGTCAAAGAAAGGCATTGCCCCATCCGAATCCGAGTAGGCCCACCCACATACATAGACAAGACATACATCTCTAAAAAAAGAAAAAAGATCTATCTGGAATTCTTTTTTTTTACTTTGATGGGGGTAGTCTCGTCCATTCATTCCAGTTTTTCTTTCAGTTCATTAGGGCTTTTCTCAGCTCCCAGCAAATAGAGAGAGCAATTCGGGGGACCCGTTCACTCTTCTTTCCCCTCATGGCATACAAAACCTTTGTTCCTCTTTACTTTCTATTGCCTTTCTTTTGAGCTTTACCTGGAGAAACCACTCCAGACATAGTCACGCAAGACATTTCCCTCAATAGCAGGGAGAGAGGAGAGAGCGTTGAAGCGGCCCGAAAAACGCTTCCCGACAAGGAGAAAGAAGAGTGAGGAAGGACCGGCCTTCCTGCCGAAAGAGAAAAAGATTGAGGGAAGAATGGATGCGACATTGACTGAGTTTGCTACAGGGAGCTATTCTAAAGAGATATCGCTATCAATTTCACCAGCCCCACTGGAATTCACTGAGACCGGGTATCAGCCTATCGGTTCATGGCAAGACACTCTTGGGAAAGGTTGGTAGAAACGCTCAGCCATTAGAGCTAGAGCCCATTCACGCAAAACAAAGAAAAAACTAGCGCTTTCACTGTAGCCAGTACACTTCACTAACGCCTTCTATAGAAAGAAAATGAAGAACGATCTGGGGCATCCCTCTTCGACCCTCACTATGCTACCAGTGAATCACATGCAAGAATTCCAGTTTGGTTGGAAAAGGTGTCCCATGTTCCAATCTTATCGCAGCATTTTCTTCTTGTTGGGTGTCAAGCAGCATTTGTCTTTTTGACTCCTGTAGACGAAAGAGGATGGACATAAGAATCTTCTCAGGTGCAACTTCTATTTCTCATTACTCCTCCCCTAGACTCCAGACTCAAGTCTTCTTACTGGGGCCTTCTCCTATTTTCTCAGTTTGGTTACCTCGAAAAAGCAACCTTGTGACAGTTTCGCTTGACTTGGAGAAAATCTTATCTGACATCACCCGTGAATGGGCTGAATGGCATTATCTAACCCACTTCCTTCTGCTCTTTTGTTTCGTATTTGATGTTTTCTGCCATCATAGACTGGACAAACTATTGAAAGAGGTCTACTCCTAGGAAAAAAGAAATGTAGTGCACTAAGCCCGGGTACCGGGTCAGACATCATTCGGTCCATCATTTTTTTTTTCTACAGAGGGCATCATTCTCTTTTCAGGTTTGAAAATCCTTCTTTGAAGTGGAAGATTACAGACCAAAGGCGGCTAAGCTTGACTTGTTGCGAACGATGATGCAGGTCTGCCTTGGTAAATTGAGTGACTTGTACCGCACCACAGTACATACATTTCTTTTCTTTCTTCCCATAAGATTTATTCTATAAGATTGAACTTGCTGTGAGGAAGGAGGTGTGTGAGCATTTCTTTTGTTTTGAGAAGGATCTCGACTTATACACCACAGATACACTTATGTATCAGATTCTATCTCCTAAAAGAGTCAGAAGAAAGGAAGCAACTCAAGAAAAAGCTGGAATGTTGGTCAAACTCCATGATTGAATTGACTCAATGGTGGAACGAAAGCTGACACGGCTCCCCCTATGGGAATTCTCCCGTTTCCAAGGTCCATGTGAAGATATGCTTTTGAATGCCGTTTTGATCTAAACTCAAAGAGGGAGGAAGAAAGAAAACCAAGTCGCTTTCATGTCATACCAGCAGGCTTCGATCTGGATTTGGTATTGTTCGATTTGAGCTTGTTCCATCTTTCTTTAGGCCTATACCTCCATGAAACTATCTTTTTGATGGCATTGTCAGTATGGTTGTTGGAGCCTTAGCTAAGAAATTCTCTCCGCTCACTTGGCCGATTGCTTCGCTGTTGATTTCCTTCTCCTTCCCTTGCCACACTAAGCTCTCTTTCTTTCTCTCACTATCCTCTCTTTCTCTCCTTCAAAATAGAAAATAGGATTTCAAAATATAATTTGTGAATGCGTAGAAATAATATTTGTAGATGTGTAGGAAGGAATGTAGAAATTATATGTATATGTGCTTCTTTTATGCAGGTTTGAAGGTCTCGTCACGCTCATCAAGGAGTTGCAAGATGAAAATCGGACAATGTGTTTTAAAACACCGATCGTCATGCTCATTAGGGCGTAACGGGTAAGCCCAAAATACTGTTAGATGTAACACCTCTATGTTAAAATGCTGCCCAAATTTGGATTGAAATTCGGGACTTAAACAAATTTAAATGGAAATAATCTAAACTTAAATTAAATAAAAGGATACATGATAAATATGAAAATAAACATTAAATCAAAGAGAATTAAACGGAGAGTGCTTAAAGGAAAACTTTTAAAAAAATAAAACACTTACTTTGGATGCAAGCAAATCATCTTTGTTACATCAAAATCCTTAAGGGCTATGAAATATTTTCAAACAAATAACATGAAAGACAAGACCCCCTCTTAGCCTCATTGTGGGCTCCAAAAATTTGCCACCGACCTCTCGACAAATTGAATTAAAGAGAGTATGATTAAAAGTGTCGGTGTAATTTTCAGAAGACAGATGAGATAGTAGATAAGACATTACCCAGAGATTTCATTCTTATTTGGTGAGGACTTTAAATAAATCGTTCGAGATTTCTATGCGATAGTTAATTACCCTCTTAATAAGTGAGAGAAAACTTTCGATTAAAATTTGAGTGGATTAAAGCATATGGGGTTTAGGTTTGAATTATGAAATTCATCATTTCAGCTTAAATCGAATGATTGGGAGAATGATGACATGCTCGATCTAGATCCCATGGTTCCGTAAACTCGGGCTATCGTGGTCCCTAGTCTACTTAGTCAGAGGAGGTAGTTGACCCAACTTGACCGAATGATCCTTATCAACAACACATGGGTCACGTTGTCCAAGAAATTCTTATAAACCTGCGGTGATGTTTGTCTAAGGAGACAGACTTAAGCCCACCTTAGCTGACAGAGGAATTTTTGTCCTATCAAGTGTACCCTATGATTCACAATTCAAATGGCAGAGTCATTGGGAAGCATACAGGCTACGATCATGATTGTAATATAATAGAGCCTTACTGGCCAAACCATCTAATTAGAGGACTCTGTCCGTAACTGCATCATCTGTTGAGCCTACTGGCCAAGCCACGCAGTTAAAGGATGCTAGCTACGTCCTTATTGATATAAGATTAATTAAGAGTGAACATATCATAACACTTAATTTGACTTTGACTTCTTTGTGAGCTAGAGTTTTTTTAATTTGTCACCTCTGACAAACTGTTGCGGAAGGTGACTTGATTGAGTTTTACTTTAAGCTTTTAATGATTGAATTTTCATTTAAGCAATTTTTAGATTGAAACTCAATTTGAGCTAATTTAATTTGAAATTAGAATCGTATTTTGATGGAGGTATCCCCTCCAATTGAAATCACCATTCAACACAGCCATCATCAGGGTAGTTACTTGATTAATTGAATATATTTGAAAACTTTAGATCCTGTCAACTCTATTCAGCTCTTCACAGAGGATCATATCTACTGTTACACGACAGAATTAGCTTCTTAGATATTTTACTAAGTTGAAATTCTTATAATAGATTTTTAGGTTTTGTTAACCCGGACCCAGTCCTAAGACTAAAATGGGAAGCAACCCGTGCAGCTTCCTCAGACACTTGAATTTAAGCATTCAGCATAGAGTCGAGGCCCATGCGGGTGTATTTGAGAATTCTTTAATTAATGTTTTTGTTCGCTTGTACAAAGTGTGTGAATCCGGTGGCGTATTTACTTTGAATTTTTAAATGGTGCTTTTTGCCCTCTTGCATTTGAGTATTATGGGTTCGGTGGCATCGTAGGCATTTTAAATTGATTGTACCCCAACATTTGAATGGCCAGGATGCTATTGTTGGCTGTAGTGAATTTTGAGATTGGTGGATTATATTCTCAAGTACTTGACATTCATGACACTTCTTAGCATGATTGATTCATTCTCTCATCATAGATGGCCAATAATAATCCATCCTTTTGATCTTTACTGCCATCTTGGGACCTGACTGATGTGCACTATAAAGTCCTTCATGAACTTCAACCATCACTTTGCTAGCTTCATCTACATTTAAGCATCGTAGCCACATTTGTTCAAAGGATCTATGATATAAAGTATTGTTGAAGAAAGCATAGCGCAACATTCTCTTCTTGATTTGAGCTGTCAGTGATTTATTATTTAGTAATTTATCTTCTTTAAGGTAGCTGATGAAGGGTTGCCTCCAATAATGTGGCCCTTCTACAATAAAGGCTGCACACTATTTTCTGAAGCAATGTCATTCTTAGCTCTTCTAGGCATAACTTCTTATTGATTTTGGGGAGTATGACGAGCAACCTGAGTCACATCCTACTTGGTCAAATTTGATAACCTCTACTGGGGATTGATACTTTCGGCTCTAGAACTCGAAAATATGCCGATCATGACATAATCACCATTCATACTTGTCATTTTCTTAGCTAATTTTGCTAAGAAATTGACTTTACTAATCTTAGATCGAGAGACTCAAGTTAATGTGATATTTGATATTTTTTTTCATAAGCTCGAGAACTCGCTTGAATTAGAAAGCTAACTCAAGCTTGTTTATTTTGTAGATGCCAAGTACTTGATTTATAATAAGCTGAGAATCACCAAAAATATGCATATTTTGAATGCTTACGAAGATAGCTTCTTCAAGACCTATCACTAATGCTTACGAAGATAGTTTTTGGCTCAGTCAACCTATATGATCATCTCATTATCCCTCCTTCTGGTGTTATGAAGAAGATTCTGATTCCGACTCTGACTCTTATCCTTGGGAAATTTAGAGGTTCGACTTGTTTGATCGATGAGGCTCTATCAAAGTACATTTCTCAAATTTGTGATTTTTCTCTTTCATGAATAAGCATAAAAATCTTAAGAGAAGAGTCTATGGAAGAATTAGGAGGGCACACAAAATGTTATGAACTCTTCAATGTTATGAACCATTGAGTGATAAGTAATGTAGGATGGGTACCAGAGTCCTCTAAGGCCAAATGAGATATCCTTCTTGATGTGATCATCTGAATTATAGATAAGAGTCTCCTCCTCCCAATCACTTATTTTATACTTTACCTTTTTTGAAAGTTTATAAGCTCCCTTAGGTTTGACAAAAATATCTTCTTCTTCTTGTGTGTCACTTCTCAAATGAGGAACTGATCTTCTTGATTTAGATGTAGAATCAAGTGATTTAGGGAGAGTCGGTATTGCCTTCTTTCTTCCCCTTTGCTTCTGCTCTTTCACTTTGTGAAATTGCTTTTTAGTTCTTGAAGTGGATGCTACCACTTCAAGAGGCTCTGTTGGCTTGGGCTCTTTAGGGATGAAATATTTCACATCTTCATAAATCTTTGCTTCATGGATGAAGAATAGTTGTATATTACCAAGAATTCTGAATTCTTCTTCTTCTTTTAGGTACTTCATACACTGATGCATAGTTGATGAGACCATGCCAAACTCATGCAATCATGGCCGACCCAAGAGAGCTCTAAACGATGTATCAGTATCGATTACATGAAACTTAGCTTTTGTATATAAATCCTGAAACTTGAGTGGGAGAATAAAAAAACTTAAGATTTTCTGCCCTTTTTAATTGAAAGCATGAACCATCAACTTATCTCTTCCAAGATGTTGGATATCACTTAATACCTTTAGACTCATAAGATAGATAGAAGAACCTCGATCAATCAATATTTGGCTGATCGAGATGCCATCACTCTCTACAGTAACATATAGAGGACGGTTGTGATCTGCCGTTCCCAACATAAGATCTTCAAAAAATATGATTACTGGGAGATCTTGAGTTTGCAATACTTCAGTCATGCATTATTTCAGCAAAGTAAGCTTCATAGCTCTCTGGATCTTTGATAGCCTATATCAAAGTTTCTCGAAGGTCTTTTGACATTAAGAGAGCCTTGTACACACTTAGTTGTGCAGGGATCTTTCTCAGATGTGATAGAATATTATAATCTATTTTTTTGCTTGATTTAGACTTCATTCTAGGATTTTTGGGAATGATATCTTTGTTGAATTAAATTTGTTTGCCTTTGTCTTTATTTGTATTTTCTTTCTTTGATGAAGGTGGTAAGACTTTACCAATTCTCAACTGAACTTGAATCACTTTGTCTTGCTCAGATTCTTCTAAAGAGGCAGTTTCTTCAAATTTCCTTCTTATTCGGGATGATTGACCAAAAGAGTTAAAGTCACTTTTCAACTTCATATGTTTCATACGCGATGATATTGATGAGTCTGACTCTTATGTGTCAGAAAAACATAAATCTTCATCTGAACTGTTATCTTCTTGTTGCGTCATTAAACAAAATTTAGATGTTAACTCTTCAGGCTATTATTGCTTTCCTGATTAGAATTCTGATGGGTTGGTCGAGTCTATTTGACTACCCTTATCATTTCGGAGTAACTAATGCTGAAGAACATCTGATATCACATAAATGGGTCTGCATATCTCTACTGGATAGGATTCACAATTATCTTCTTCATCCGATTCATCAATGTGAAGTTTAGGCATAAAATCTACAAGCCTGAATGGTTGTCTTGGCGGCTGGTGATACTCCTCTAAATTATTAATAATCTTTTGAGTTATAGTTCTCTTCTTGATCTTCTTTTTTTTCGTCAGCTTCTTTGACGTATGAGGCATGCATTTAGTAGACTGCTCATCGTACTGTGATGTAGTAGTCTTATCAAAATATCGCTAAGAAGCCTAAATATTTGGTTTAGGTATCTCTTTTAAGTAGAATGCAGGTTCAAGTGGTGATTTTCACTTAATACCAGGGACATTTTTTAGTTGTTTCAGCATTTTTACTGTCTTTTTGGAGACTACTGTTTCTCATTATTCAGTCTGAACTAATTTCTCCTTTTTTATCTTTGATGGATGATACAGAAGAGGACGTAATCATTCTTGTAGACTCTCTTTTTGGATTGACTAGAACACTATCATATAGTATAAACTCACCTTGCCGAGACTTCCTTTCTAGCCTATCTTTGGAGACATAACATTCCTCAATAGGATGACTGATCATCCGATGATAAGAATAGTAATTTGGATTGTTGACTTGATCAACTTCAACAAGCCTTTTAATTTCTAGTAAAACCGAATGCTTAAAATAATTTAGCCCGCAGCGTCCTTCTTCTAAAGGAATAATCTTTGTTCATCTTTTTCTTAAGAGATGACCGCGTTCGCTCATCATCTCTTGTTGCATATTTTGGACACTCCCCGTCACTTTGAAACATTCGAGGTTTATCATTTCCTCCTAATACTAATTTTGGCTATGGATTAGAATAGACAGGCTTCTTTCCCTTATCATCATTATACATCGGTTGTTTTCCTTTATCCATATTATATATCACCCGCTTTTCACCATTTGAGCTATAGGAAGCGGCATGCATTTTATTTCTTCTTGAGTCTGAAGGTTTGTTCCTCTTTGCTTTATCTGAATAGATTTCAGACTTATGGTGATTCAACTTTTCAAATTTAGCGACCCTATCGAGCTAGTCCTAGAATGTTGCAAGTGATGTAATACATAGAAATGGTGTCATTTTATCATCCATATTTTCCATTAGCAATTGGATTGCATATTCTTCTTCCAATTGGTCCTCATATTTCATACTTAGGTTATACCAACGACCGATGAATTTTATCACTGACTCATCTTTTCTCCTTTTCAATAAGACATGATCATAGATTGTTATTTTCTTAGTTGCACTGGCGAACCTCTTCACGAATATCATTTCTAACTCAATAAAGATTTTAACTGAATCATTCAGCAATTCTGCATATCACTCAAAAGCAGCTGAACTCACGCTACTAATGAACTGATAGAAAAGCAGCGCCTCATTTTCTCCTGTGTTATCACAAGTAGCTTTAAATTAGGCTAGATGTTACTTTGGATTACCAAGCCCACTGAAAGTATTAAATTTCAGTAACCTTTTCCTTGGTCATATTCAAGGTAAGGCGGCCACACTAACCAATTTTACTTGCTCAAGCTATGATCTTTATCTTTTCATTTATTATTATTTCTAGCTGAGCAATTATTACCATTCCTGGTGTGTCAATCACATTTTTAATTATCGACTGAAGAGGTAGTTGGTTAACTTCATTTCTCATTTTTGGTGTAGCATGTACTACAGAAACCTAAAGTACTAGAGCGACTGGTGGTATAGAAGTTGTATTATTAGTTGCCTATTGATTAGCAGACAAGACAGGTGATGCATTTGATGTGATATTCTTCTGCAATATCTCCATCATGATGTTCATTTGTACCATCATATCATTCATCTTGGTACCAAGCTATGCAATTTCCTTATCTTTGACTTTCATTTGACATTGCATTTCTCTTTGCTTTCTAACTAGTGCCACAACGTCAATCAATACAGGCTCTTTTTCTTCCTCTATTTCTTATTATTGTTTTGCTCTCTGCTCATCTTCAGGGGAAGAGCTTGGCTGTTCTTCTCCTTGTACATTTGCAGGGGCAGCTATTGATAGGGCTAAATGATGACACTGAATATAAAAATATGTACCAAATTGATCATTTTCTGGTTCAACCATATAAATAGCTTCAACACCCGTGATCTTTTTTTTTTCATTTTGATCTTCTTCTTCTTCATCTTCAGTACAGATTGAAGATCCATCTTCTACTAACTTTTATGAAGAATCTTCTTTGTAAATGGTGAATTCAGGTTTAGGTTCCCTGGATCCATGTTGCTGTTGATGGTGCTGAGCAGAAAGTTCATCTATATCTCTAACCCTATAGACGGCTTCTACTTCCATAGTGTCATCTTCATCACCTTATTTTTGCACATGAATTTTTTATTGACGTTTCTAGTGGATCTCTAGTTCAATGTGCGGTATAAATACTTCTTTCATTAAAGGACTGTGATCAAAGTCAACCTTCTCTTGTTGGGGTGAATCTAATCGATGATGGGACCCCCTAGAGGATTCTCCAAGCTATCGACCACCATGTCTTTCATCAGTGATATTCCTTCTTTTAGGTATCCACTTCTAATAACTTATTTTTGAGGTGGATTTCTGAATATGTGTATCAGATGTCACACTTTTTTCATTCTTCAAGATTTCATTACAGTGCCTTGGCCTCCATATCTGCTTATCCTTTAGTCGAGATCTTTTGGCAGCGAATTCTTGGATATGTAGTCCATGTGTCACACTCTGATGCTCACCATACGAAGCATACTGAGCTCGATGACTGGTTACCAAAAGAGATGGCAACCTTTATGGTGGAGCTTCAATACTTCCAATCACCACAGGCCTTAGAAATTTTCTTTTCATCAAGCCTCTATCCTTGGCTACTTTGAGAACTTTGTGTATTATGACAGATAGTGTTTCAGGCTATCTCCTCTCTGGTGGTGGAGCTTAACATTATTGGGTCCAGAAGGACTGCTTTACCTCACCAGTAGAGCTATTCCTTTTTACCCACTTTAGATTATCAAAGTTGTTGTAGGTAGAATAATTGCTTCGGTGAGATCGTTGTTCACTGGTCATTTAAATGGGATCTTTGAGCCCTGTTCATTTCTTCTTCTTCGAGTTAATTTGCTTCCCGATGAGGAAGCTTCATGATCATGCTTTCTAGGTATAAATGGTTCAATCAGTGAAGCAATTGTACCACAAGGCATTAAAGAAATAGGTTGCCCACTGACGGTTCTTTTTATCAAGGGGGCTTCAGATTGACCAAGCCTTTTAAAAATTGAAGTTCTCTATTGGGGAACTCCTTAACAATGGTTGATTGCTTGGCTGAACATGGCTAATACTTCAATAACACGAGGCCTTCCTGAGCCCTGGTGGGTACCCAGGGAGTTGCTACAATAAGAAACTCAAGCTACTAAATTGAATAGTAGCTCCAACATCTCCTGTGTTGATGACAATGTTAGCTAGGCAGATGTTCATACCACACCCTAGTTGGACAATAAAAGGAGTGTTCTGTAGATCCATTTTACAAAAGTGAAATGGGGATTAGTAATTAGTAATTATTTTTTTCACCCTATACTTTCAAGATGCAGAGGTACTACAGAATAAAATAATAGTGTAATAAAGATATACTCTACATGAGAATTCATTTGATATAGAGTCTTATACATTAGTAATTAAAATTTATTACACATTTAAATCACAAATTTTTATTTTGAATTTTCAAATATTTTATTAGTGCTATAGTACATATATGATTAGCCAAAGATGGAAAGAGAATCATGTCCCCAATGGAGTCACCAGAAATCTATGAGCTCCAAAAATTTTCCACCGACCTCACGATAAATTAAATTGAAGAGAGTATGATTAAAAGTGTTAGTGTAATTTTTAGAAGACATATGAGATAGTAGATAAGACACTACCTAGATATTTCATCCTCATTTGATGAGGACTTTAGATCTGGTTCCAGAATTTTTATAGGCGTAAGCCCCTATAATTAATTACCCCTCTCAATAAGTGAGAGAGAACTTTGATTAAAACATTAGGTTGTTTTAATTGTATAGTAGCGATATGTGGTTTCATAATTTAGATTATGAAATTCATCATTTCAGCATCAACCTGATGGTTGGGGGAATGATGACGTGCCCAATCTATATCTCATGGTTTCGGCATCCTTGGCTGTCATGATCCCTAGTCTACTTAGTTAGAGGTAGTCGACCCAACGTAACAGGATCTTTATCAGCAACACATTGGTGACGCCATCCAAGAAATCCTTGTAGACCTGGGGTGGTGTTTGTCTAAGGAGACAGGCTTAAATCTACCTTAGTTGACAGAGAGATTTTTTCCTTATTAGGCATACCATATGATTCACAACTCAAAGGGTATAGCCATTAGGAAGCATACAGGCTACGGTCGTGATCGTAATATAATGGAGTCTTATTGGCCAAACCACCCGATTAGAGGACTTTGGTCATGCGCATCATCGTGGAATCTTGGTCAAACCATGCATGAGGCCACACTTCTTGCATGAGATTAATTGAGAGTGAACATAGCTGAACACTTGATTTGACTTTGGCTCCTTTGTAAGCTAGAGTTTTCTTAATTTATCACCTCCGATAAACTATTGCAGAAGGTGGATTGATTGAGTTTTTCTTTAAACTTTTAATGATTGAATTTTTATTTAAGCAGTTTTTAGATTGACACTCAATTTGAGCTAATTTGATTTGAATTTTGAATCACATTTTGATGGAAGTATCCCCTTCGATTGAAATCACCATTCAACACTGCCATCATTGGGGTAATTACTTGATTAATCAAATATATTTGAGAACTTTAAATCCTGTCAACTCTGTTTAGCTCTTAACAGAGGATCAAATCTACTATCATACGATAAAATTAGCTTCTCAGATATTTTACTAAGTTGAAATTTTATAATAGAATTTTAGGTTTTGTTAACGGACATCTAACTGAAGCAACCAGCGGATCCTCGACGCTTCAATTTAAGCATTAGATAGTGTCAGATGTAGGTGTATTTGAGAATGTCTTAATTAATGCCTTACATTCTTGTACAAAGTGTGAATGAATTGGTGTATTTGCTTTGAATTTTTAAATGGTGCCTTCAGCCCTCTTGCATTTGAGTATTACGGGTTTGGTGGCATCGAAGGCATTTTAAATTGATCTAATGGCTTATTAGATCCTTAGGAAATAATATTTAATTGCTTTCTTCTATTCATAGTTATATAATCATTGAATCTTTCATCATATCTATTGACAATCTCCAACTCATTCAATATTTCAATTTCAATAGGAATTTCCTATGGATTCTTTGATTTTATTTAATTTATTTGGAGTGAATTGTGATTTGAAAACTACTTTCCAATTCTAAGAATATCTTTTGAACCCTCATTGGATAGTCGATCAAATCATCTTCTAAATCGATTGAGATGAGATATTGATGTTTACATTTATATTTATTATCAAAATATCCAGTTCACTTCAAATTCATTGAAACATCCTTCTTAACAAGCTATTTGGGCTTACCAAAAATCCTTGTTCATATTAGCTACTAAAATATCAAAATTCACATTTGCTTGTAAGCCATATAATCAAGCCTTCATTTGCAAATCAATTTGTAGAACTTAAGGCAAATTTATTTGGAAGTTATTTCCATTTAATCCTTGCTTGAAATTGAGTTTTTAAATTCAATTGATTTTTATTGAAATCACTTACCAATCTCTTTTGAATTTTACATTTGAAAGCTATACTTCAACCATATTATAAGTTTTCGATAATCCAATCATACATTCAAATGGATTTATGTTTGTAAAGTATCGTTCATCTTCACTTAGTCAATATTTTAAGTTTAGATTTGAATCTTATAAAGGTTATTTTCTTTAAGCCTTACAATTCAAAATTTAGTTTGATATCATCATTAATTTTTAAGTTTGAGCTCAAAAGTTACAATCAAATCGATTTATTTTGAGTTCAACTTTTATTTCGATCATAACCTTTTAATTTTATGTCAAATTCATTTCAAGTTCATTTACATTTAATTTTTAATTAATTTATTTATTTAGGACTTTATATTTTATATTTAATTTAAAGTTAGATCTCTTTTTTGCATTTGAGTATTACGGGTTTGGTGGCATCGAAGGCATTTTAAATTGATCTAATGGCTTATTAGATCCTTAGGAAATAATATTTAATTGCTTTCTTCTATTCATAGTTATATAATCATTGAATCTTTAATAGACTTTCATCTATATCTATTGACAATCTCCAACTCATTCAATCTTTCAATTTCATTAGGAATTTCCTATGGATTCTTTGATTTTATTTAATTTATTTGGAGTGAATTGTGATTTGAAAACTACTTTCCAATTCTAAGAATATCTTTTGAACCCTCATTGGATAGTCGATCAAATCATCTTCTAAATCGATTGAGATGAGATATTGATGTGCTACATTTATATTTATTATCAAAATATCCAGTTCACTTCAAATTCATTGAAACATCCTTCTTAACAAGCTATTTGGGCTTACCAAAAATCCTTGTTCATATTAGCTACTAAAATATCAAAATTCACATTTGCTTGTAAGCCATATAATCAAGCCTTCATTTGCAAATCAATTTGTAAAACTTAAGGCAAATTTATTTGGAAGTTATTTCCATTTAATCCTTGCTTGAAATTGAGTTTTTAAATTCAATTGATTTTTATTGGAATCACTTACCAATCTCTTTTGAATTTTACATTTGAAAGCTATACTTCAACCATATTATAAGTTTTCGATAATCCAGTCATACATTCAAATGGATTTATGTTGTAAAGTATCGTTCATCTTCACTTAGTCAATATTTTAAGTTTAGATTTGAATCTTATAAAGGTTATTTTCTTCTAAGCCTTACAATTCAAAATTTAGTTTGATATCATCATTAATTTTTAAGTTTGAGCTCAAAAGTTACAATCAAATCGATTTATTTTGAGTTCAACTTTTATTTCGATCATAACCTTTTAATTTTATGTCAAATTCATTTCAAGTTCATTTACATTTAATTTTTAATTAATTTATTTATTTAGGACTTTATATTTTATATTTAACTTAAAGTTAGATCTCTTTTTTCTTTTATTAAGTCCCAAAATTTGGTAAATTTTGACTTATCAGTGAGGAGTTGCATCAGAGTGTTTGCTTTCTTGGTACACATGAGCATAGTGAGTGGTGTCTTGCATGATAATTCACCGTACACCCTATGGGGCATTAGCGGGGTCTTGAAACCTGCATTGGTGTCCAAACATAGAGATTAGAAAAAAAAAATAAAGTTCGACAAAATTTCGACAACATTTCGGCTAGCGGAGCGACATCTAACAATTTGTTTGGCTGGCTTGGTACGCCCTATTGAGCATAGCGAGTGATGTTTTGCGACACCACAACCATCTTCACACCCGCTACGCCTTATGGGGCATTAGCGAGATCTTGAAACTTGCAAAAAGAGATGCAAGCATATATGTATTCACCACATTCACATTTTCGTACATATTCTTTCATACATTCACAATCGGTGACCTTCATAAGTTTGTGTGATAATGCAGTTGAACCAAAGTTTGTAGATCTGTGGGAATATATAGTTAAAGTGGACAAGATTGTTTCAGCTAGTTATATAGATTTTGCCATATGATTTTGCCAGATCCAAAGTGGTACAAGTGAATATCCTATACTATAGGAGGCAAACCGAGAGAGTGTGAGGATGGTTTCAGTTTTGTGATTGAGAGAAAAAAAATGGAAGAAAAGGAGGATTCGGTTTAATGGAAGATTGATTTAATGGAAGGAAGAAAAATCAATTGTGGATGAGAAGAAATAAATGGATGGAAGGAATGAAGAAAAAAATCAAAGAAGAAAATAGTTAGATCATGATTTTTGGTTTCTTGGAGACTTGTTCTTAAAATGTGAAATGAAAGGGAAGGAAGGAAGTCACCAAAAGGGAGCTCAGCGTCTTTAATTTGTCTGAGATCGAATGGGTTAAATTACAGTCGTGTGGAATAGAAGAGATGGGTTAAGTGGGATTTAGGTTAGATTAGATTTAGGTTTCACATTGATTTTAAATTAGTTAATCAACTTTGATGTGAAAGTTATCTGACGATTAGATAATCATATATATATATATATATATATATATATATATATATATATATATATATATTTATATAAGTTTATTCTAATGTTCAATGCATGCGGTATTTCATAATCGAGGCCGTTTGGTTTGTGGCGTTGAAAGTCAATTTCTCAAATATATGCATACCACAGATTTTCATGCATTTGTTTAGTGTGATTAATTTTACTTGATAGATTTTGATATTTCGAAGCTAATGGCTCTGTCAATTTCATGAACATAGGTCGTTTGGCTTATGTCGGTGCCTTCTGATCTCGATATGCATGTAGGTGCATTGATGACTCCATCGCTTGATCAGTTAATCATCAAGTAGTACAATATTTATATTCTGACTAGTTTTGTCATTTTAAATTCAACAGTAAAGTCCGTTCATCTATTGAAAGTCATTTGGGTTAGTTTTAGCAATGCCCCGTGGATTTCAATCTCAATTTGCATGTTGTCACTTTCGATCATTCGATATTTGTACATACTCATCTGAATTGAGTGTGGATAGTCTCATTTAGTAGTTTTTGATGTTTCAAAGCTAATGATGTGATCAATTTCATGAATGAAGGTCATTCAGACATCATCGTAGCTTCCCGACTCTAATATATGCATCAACACATTGATAGCTCGTCTGCTTGATCGGTTGATCTTTTAGATTATGCAATATTTATATTCTGATCAATTTCAACATTCTAAATGCGATGATAAAGTCTGTTCATCGATCAGAGGTCATTTTGACCATTTTTAGTGATGTCCAGTGCATTTTGAGCCCTAATTTGCGTACTGTCACTTCTAAAGTTCGTCAAACTCGACTTATGACACATATATGGAGGTCAACACTCATTTACAGGGATAGAAAGAATTAATATGGGACTCATCCTTGTTTAAACTTAATAATTAAATGTGATGATGGGGTTTGATGGATAATTGTAATAAACAAAAGTTGTATGTGGCAATATTTTTTCCCCTGCAAATGCAATGCTCTATGGATTAAATTGAAGAAAAACAACAAATGTAAATTCAATGATAAAGTGAGTTCTCTTTCTCTCAAATTCTTCAAAATTAAACAAGCTTTAATTAAAATTTGGGGAGGCTAATACTAAACTCATAGGAGACTTAAAATAAATTTGAAGTCTAGTTTTCAAATAAATAAGGAAATTGATGTGGAGTTAAGAATGAATCCAAATTAGGTTTAATAGTTCTTATATGAATATGGATGTGACTACGAAGCTAGCCAATAAGCATGAATATGACTAAGGAAATAAGCACTGAGATTACTATGGCTTGAACTAAAAATGATTTGAGTTGAACACAATCAAATTTTAAAATTTATTTGAAGCTTGATAGCTTATGTATTAGCATGAGTGAACTTTAACATCTTATCGAATAACATGATGTGGTGAAAAATCTCTTATAGGGAGTCACCTTTCAAATCTGTGGAGAAAAGAAAGAAGAGACCTTATAGAAATTTGTCTTGGTAAGACGCCACGCAGATCTGCAGATGTACTTATTCAAGTGATCAGATACGTCATCAAGGATAAGTGTACTATCTCGAAAGATAAAAATCACTATCCTTTAATGGAACCAATCACCTCAATAAGGACTCTTAAGGATGATGGGTCTGCATATGTACTAGAGATTCTTCCCCTACTTTACATGGAAAGTAAAGCAGGATTTATTTTAAACCGGGTTTGTTAAGTTCCCTACAGGGGCAAGCCCCCATAGTTAATTACATCCTAAGGAATGAGATCCCTTAAGAAAACTCTAGATTAAGGTAATTGATTGTTGTCTCTAAAGATTTCAATAGGGAACGACTATCAATCGATTGATTTATATTTTGAAGATCAAATGAGATTGATCAAAAGAGTGAGTTATTATCGAAGCCAAAATGAGAGATAAGTAGGAGATACCCACGATGCTAGGAAATCTAACGAGCATCTCAAACTATTCTATAGTTAGGCTTTACTTTTTAGAAATTGATTTAGATTGTTTGAGTTATATTTTCCATTATAAATTTAGGAATTAAGATTCCTTAACACAAGGTTAAGAAAATGCCAAAGAGGTGAGGAATTATGCTTATGGCCCACAAAGAAGAAAAATAACCTCAGAACCTAAATCTAGGGAACTTCAACGAGGGCCAGAAGCATGACCTAAATCTAAGGTGAAAATGGGTAATTGGTTTGTCTCTATAAGAAAGGACATATCACTTGGCTTGGACTTTACTAGGGTGGCGCCAACTAACTCCTCCTGATTTTAAATACATGTAGGCAAGTTTTTATGCTTATGCAAGATAGCTAATTATTATTTAGAAAGAGACTAAGTCCTTAAACTCCCTAAAGAGACTAGATCATGTAAAGGGATATGCTTCAAATGACCTAAATCTAATGCAATTCAAATTTCACTTTATTTTCATTTTTGGACAATCATTTTGACTCAGGATAATAGGATTTTATGACTAATGCATGAGAAAGAAGGTTATTGGCCAAAATCAATGAGATGGGAGGAGGTGAGTTTCCACCACGGCCCTCAAAAATCAAGTCGGGTTATCTGGCAAAGGTGGAATCCCTCAAATCAAGAGTGAAATAAGATGCATTTGTGCATGATATTATAAAGAAATGCTCATCCAGTTAAGGGGTTGCTAATTCTTTTATCTTGATTTTAAACCTAAGCTTTAGGTGAGGTTATGAGTTGTTTAATTTTATTTTGAGTTGTTAAGTTAGATAAAAGATTTATTTTTTTTCTAAAGAGCCTAATCCACATCCAGGCCATACATAAAGCAAGGAAGAAACTAGAAAAATCATGTCTTAATGTAAAATAAACAAATCATCAATCAATTTATAAAGCTAATCATGAAAAGAATAAATGGCATTGTGGTGCACCACCCGCAAACCAAAATATCAAATGTGGGTAGCTCGCTCTATTATAAATAAATTAAATTACAATTAAGTAAGAAATTCATTATTATGGGGGCCTTCAAGCTTCATTCTTCTTTCTTCTTTCTTCTTTCTTCCTTCTTCTTTTCTTCTTTCGGTTCTTCCTTTGAAAGGTTAGATGGCAAATGCTCCAAGGCTTCACATGGTGCATAAGATAGGATCTTATGACCAATGCTTATCTTAATCCCCATAACAAATTATTCCAAAATCCTAAATATATAAATTTTAACAAGAAAAGGAAAAGTGGAAATTTAATAAATACCTGCAAAATAAATATTAGCTAAGTCATACCACACAAATATCAAGCATGTATATTGGACTTATCACCCCACACATGGGTGACTAAGTCCACCTGGCATATGGATTATGCTTAGGGGTATAAAGCACCTACAAGCAAGAGCATTTATATTTTTATTTATGATAGCGCTTCTTAAGCATAATCCCCTGAAAGAATAGTTAAGAAACTACCATTCATTCTACGAGCATACATCCTAACATCCAGTCTAAAACATATATCAAAAAATAAAATAAATATCCAACCATGCACCGACCTAACCTAAAGCTAGAAGTGGTGACTTAGGCTAATATGTGTGCTTTGAAGGTTTGTGTGTCATACTTAGCTATGGCTTTAGGTTCAAGTTTTTTAAGTGTAAAGAACATGTTCAACTTAGAGGAGGGTTTCATTTTAGTTGTTTAAGTGCTTTGAGTTAGTTTTATTTCATATTTTAATTTGGTTTAAGTGAAACCTATAATTAATTACTAAGTTATGAAGAGAGGGAAAGAGAAGAGAACTTCTCTTTCCTTCCGTAACCTTAAGTAATTTTCTAAAGTAGGTTCATATTTTAATTTTATTTAGGTGAATGTTTTGGTTACATCTTTTAATCAGTCCTAAGTTTAGATAAACTCTAAATAAACCTATTCAAAAAGAAAGATATTTTAAGATTAATTAAAATGAATCAAAATTCATATCACACACATTACTTCATTCCTTTCCCCAACATATATATCATGCATATGGATGGACCCTAAGCATATCTATACATACAAATGAGAGTATTTAACACACTTTATGATGCATGCTAAGTAACCCATTTAAGATAATTTAGAAGTTGAATGTGCATGATTTTTCTTAAGTAGAAAGGATTTTCCTTATCTAAATTTTCACATACATACATGAAAGTAAGAAAAGCATAAGTGATACAGCGCCATTGTTAACCAGAGGTGTAAGGTACAATACCTAATTAGGGTTACTTAAAGCCTCGCAGCCTCGGGATTGTCCAAACTAATATACCACTTTCCTTAAATGCAAACATGTATATAAAAGAAATGAAATAGAAAAGGAAAATGCAAAAGTTGTCTAGTGAATTCATTTTTGTTTATGCAATTTATACATGCAAGTATAGGCAACCCTTCTTAGGTGATAGCATAGGGATGAATAAGGCATGGAATTAAGTAAGTGTTGGGCTCTTTTCAAATGAACCCTACACCTAACTAACTACTATTCAAAACTATACCAACATAAGAAAGAAACGAAACCTATGCTAAACATGCCTTTATAATCCATCACATGCAAGCTTATAATTAAAGTATAAGTAGAACACTTTCTGATTTAGTATTTGATTTATGTATTTTGAAAGTAATTTGAATTTAGTAGTGATAATAGCCACTCATATTTTACTTTAGCCAACACATACACATTTGACATAAAGTAAACAATTTCATTTTAAAATTTGAATTTCAAAACTATGATGTATGAAATCACAAGGCATGCAACTTAACATGTTGAGGAAAGATCCTAAGTAATGAAATGATGTAAACAAACTCACCTTACTTAAATCCTAAAGACATTCTTATAGAATAAGAAAATTTGGAATATATCAAAGTGAATTTCAAAGTGATTTTTATTTAGTTTGAAGTTTGATTTAATTTTAAAAATGTAAGATGAGCTTGCTGTTCCCAACCCATTCCCATATGTGTTTTATATTTTTGTTTAATTTTTAAATAATTAAATCCATTTTTATGCATTGATTAGGTTAACGTATGAATTAAGTGACTTAATTAACCCTTACCTACACCACCTTAGAAGAATTAACTAAATAATTATGAGCCAATGAGATGACATAAAACCCACAAGGAATTTAAATCTGTAATGCACCTAATAATGAAAAGGTCTAATGCAATTTGACTCACAATTAAAAGTTAATTAAGCTAAGGGGTTTAGCTTAAGTAATTTCAAAACACCCTTTCACACATGTGAATTGAGTTTTGATTTCTTCGATTGAACTTAGGCTATTGAACACCTAAACATCTACCCAAGATAGATTAATTAAGTTCTAAAACTTTTTTAGAATTTTTAGAAAATTGATTAAGGAGATAATTAATGAATTAACCCTTAATTAAGAGGAGATCAAGGAGAAAAGAGGGGGTTTAGAGAACAGCTTAGGTGAAATACCACAAAATTATTCCATAAATCTCCTACTTATTGGATCTGACCTTAATCAACCCTAATCATAGGGTAAAACCCCTAATCATATCCTAATTATGCTTAATTACATGAGAATGGTAATTAAGGAAACTATATGCAATTACTCTAATCAAGCCTTCAATAAATCCCAAGAAAATTAGAGGAGGCAGAAGTTATCCCCTAAAACTTACCCAAGAAATTTGGGATTAATCAGAGGCCTAATCAAAGAATAATTAGTCAAATGCACTTTCTAATAAAACTCAAATTCAGAGAAAATCATAATTCAAACTCATCAAAATTAATTTTAAAATGATCTAAGTTTAATTATCTATCCATTGGTTTTTATTTCATATTTTTTTTGAATTTTATATGAAGAGTTATGCATTTTTACGATCCATGGATTAATCAAAAATTAATTAAGCATTTTTAATTAACCCTAAGTAATCCCCTACATGCAGCGTGGTGGCGGTCGACATGCATGCGTGAGGACTTAAATTTCACATGCAAATGGTAGTATGCGCTCCCAATTCTTATCGTCCAATCAAAGATCGGACAGCTAAAGATTTCCTCGTTGTTTAAAACAGATAAATCGATTTCTAAACGTGTTAAATAATATCAACTGTCCATCTAAAATGCACGGATGGACAACTGAGATGAACCAAGTTCTTCCCCTTGATCAACAAAGAGCGTCCATGATCAAGGGGAAGATCTAAGCTCGATCTAGCATGGAATCAAACCAAAATCAACCCACACCATCTAAAGATAGAGAGCGACAAATCCAACAGTCAAAATTCGACGAGGTGAAAATTTCTTTCATGAAGCTCAATGCCACATTGAGTTTAGTTACTGAAAAATTCCATACCTCGATAGAGGTGATCACCGACGCTCGAGATCAATGGGGTAGCTTCGTCTGGTGGAAACAAAGCCCTGTTGAAATTCCTAGGCCTTGGGATTGAGTGGCTTGCTCTATGGACCAACACCACTTGAAGATCCTTGCGGCTTTGATCCAATTGCTCCTCTCCTTTCTATGGGAACTCCAATGGAAGCTTGAGTGAGCTCAGAGTGGTCCTTAGAAAGTGTGTGCAGGAGGTGGAGGAAATCAAGTAGAAGAAGTTGTCAAATCACTCTCCTCCCTATTTTTATACAAAGCCGAGAAAGAAAATGGGAAGAGCTCTAGGAGGATTGGGATCAAATCCCAATGGCTCCTCGGCTATTCTTGTCTTGAGTGAGTGAAAATAGAAGTGAATTAGGGGGAGTATATCTCCCCCTTGAAGGATCGGATGATCGATAATGTCCATGCCATTCTGATCCAATTGATGAGTTTGGGAGGGTTGTTTGATCTATTTTGAGTGTGCACATGGTTGGTTTGATCCAACGAATGGATTGCCAACTTCCCATGTGCTTGAATTGAGCTTAAGAGGGAGTTTTTAATTTCAATTTTAGGCTAAGGGATTGAGTTTGGTCTAGGGACCAAATGGGCAGACCCAAACACATTGGGTTAGGTGCACCACTCATCATTAAGTCCCCTTGAGCTTTTTGGAAAGCCTTAAGTGATTGTGAAGAGGGTATGATCAAAATACATATGGGCTAGGCCAAAATTTGTTCTATGGCCTAGGGGTAGGATGGTCATTTTGCTATTTTTCTACTTTGGACATGTTGGGTATGCGGAGAAACTAGGTTTGACCAAGTTTCATTAGATTTGGAATCCATTTGATAGGGTTTGGCTCATGTTGACCCATATAGGTCAAAATGGGTCAACTTGGGTCAAGTTGACCAATAGATCAAATTGGCTCAAACCAAGGGTTGGGTTATATGACCATTTGAAATGTTTTGGTCTTTGGTTTGATTCAATTTGGTATATATTTGATTTTGGCTCATATGACTTTAGGTCAAATGGGTCAAGTTGACCTATTTGACCTATTTGACCTATTATTTGGAGGAGGGTAGGTTTAGGTTAGTTAGTCATATGGAGTGGATTGGTATCTTTGTTTCCAATCAATTTGGGTTAAGTTCAATTTTGGCTCAACATGACCCCTTTAGGTCATGTTGTGATCAATTGGGCTAGGTTGGGTCTAGTTGGCCAATTGAGGCTTTGGTCAAGTTCCACAAGCAATTTGGAATGGACTTGACCCATTGGTTTCAATCAATTTGGCTTAGATCAAGTTTTGACACATTTTGACTCTTTAGGTCAAAATGGGTCAACTTAGTCAAGTGGGCAATAGGTTAGACTCAAATGTTGGCTTGGCCAAGTTCAAACATAAGTCATGAGTGAACTTAGATCAATGGTTTCAATCAATTATGGTGGAATTTGGCTATGTAAGGTTTCATTTTAAGTTAAGTGTTGACTTGGTCAACCCTTAGGTTTGACTTGGTTTGACCCAATTTGATTGATTAATCATCCATGATGATTGTTGATCATGATGAGAGGGATATATGAGTTTGGTTCAATCCAATTTGGTTAGGATCAAAAGTTGGCTCATAAGGTACTTTAGGTCACTTTGAGGTCAAGTAAGGTCAAATGGCTTGGTCAAAGCTTGATTTGAAGTTGATTGATCTTGTATATGGACTTATGATTGAAATATAAATCCATTTACAAGTGGTTTGAAGTCAAATGGATTTGATCCATTTGAAAATTTCATATTCAAAGGAAGAATATGAAGGTCTTGGGTTTGATTTTTTTGAATTAGGTTTTGATTGCGTGATTGAAGTTTGGATTTATATGAGCTAATGATTGTAGGGTTGATTGAACCATGAGAAAATCAAGAGTTTGGCATTTGGAATTTATTTGGCTAAGTTCAAGATTTTGACTTGAAAGGCTTAGATTGGATTTTGAATGGATTTGAGTTTGATTTTTGGAATTGTTTTGATTTTTGATTTATTTTCATTTATATATGTGAATAGAAATGAGAATATAAATGGATCATGAGAAAATTTCAAGGATTTGAAGTGGTTTAATCATGATTTAGGTTAAATCCATTAAAGGGAATTTAAATGATTTAAAGAAAATTTTAAAATGGAATTTAATTTTTGAATTGGATTGGATTGATTTATATTTATATTCCATTTATATATGAAAATATAAATGAGAATACAAATAAGTTTTGAGAAAATCTCAGAGTTTGAATAGGTTTGATCAAAGTTTAGGTTAAATTCATTAATGGAAAATTTAGGGATTTAAGGGAATTTCAAGGATTTTAAATTTAGAATTTAATTTGAGGGTTTGATTTGATTAATTTATATTTACATTTAATTTATATATTAGAATATAAATGAGAATATAAATAAGTTTTGAAAAAATCTCATGAGTTTGAATTTATTTGATCAAGGTTTAGAGTTGATTTTGGCTAAGTCCTTTAATGGAAGATTAAAGGGACTTAAGAAAATTTTCTTGAATTGATTTGGAATTTTGAATTTGATTTGATGAGTTTGAATTTATATTATATATGAGAATATATAAATATTATGAGAATATCTCAAAGATTTGAGTAGTTTAGATCATGATTTTGGTTAAGTCCTTTGGGGAAGACTGGGACTTAGGATGTTTCTAACACCCCAGGGACTATTCCTTGGCTAACTCTTCTAAGTCTTCACAGGGTTTGAGTATCCACCTAATTAATAGATGTGTCTTAAGACTAAGGATCTCTTAAAGTTTAAGAGAAGTCCTAAGCCTAAGATGGAGGGGTTGAGAGTTCATTCTAAAAATGAGGTCAATAAAGGGTGCCCAATAGGTGTGGTGTGACCCAACATCGTGTGGTACCTGAAACGATCAACAATACCGAGAGATTACAAGCACTAACAGAAATAATCTATCCTTAACCTAAGGTGTAGAAAGAATCCAGAGTTTAATGTAATGTGGCTCTACTTATGTCCAAGACATAAGAGAGAGGGAAAAATCCACTAAGGGATAGAGTGTGAACCTTCTACTAGGGAGACAAGTTCAAGACCAGAGTTCTCTGATTGGGTGGTTGCCCCCAAATGGAACCATTATATTACGATCACGATCGTAGCCCGTATGCTCCCTAATAGTTCTACCATTTGAGTTGTGAATCATAGGGTATACTTGATAGGGAAAAAAACTCTCTGTCAACTAAGGTAGACTTAAGCCTATCTCTTTAGACAAACATCACCCCAGGTCTACAAGGATTTCTTTAATGATGTAACCCATGTGTTGTTGATAAGGATCCTTCAATCAGGTTGGGTTGACTACCTTCTTTGACTAAGTAGACGAGGGACCACGATAGCCCAGGATGATGGAACGATGGGATCGAAATCGGGCACGTCATCATTCTCCCAATCATCCGCTTTAAGCTAATATGATGAATTTCATAAATTCCAAATTATAAATTTTATACTTCTCATGCTTTATATTATATGCTACGCATTAGACTAATGACTTAATCATTTCTCTCACCATTGAGAGATAATTAACTATAAGTCTTGCTATAAACAAGAATCTAAGTCCTCACAAAATGAGGGTGAAATATAGGTAGTGTCTTATCTCATTATTCCTTGAAAATTATCCAACACTTTAAATCATACTCTATTCATTTGTTGAGTGTTAATGACAATTTTAGCCCACAATACTCTCTTGAGAAGTCGGTGGCAAATTTTGCCCACAATCATTAACTTCATATGATATAAAGGTTCACCATTACTAAGACAAACCTTTTCAAAATCACATATAATTTCTGCTTATTTTTATGTATAGTAGAGTGAATTAAATCATCATTAGTCCAATATCATGGATTTCTTTGGACTATTTGCTTTATTGACTAGTGCATCAGAAATCTCATCTCATATAATTAAATCAATACTTTTTTTCTATTTTTATCTTATACATCCATGATCCATCATATGAAATTATTTTTTGATTTATTTTTTCTAGTTTATGGCACGGTTCATCGTAATATTGTCATTAAAACTGTACTTAACATTACGATCTTCGATATATCTTTCACTAGACATTACGATCTAAATGACATTTAGTCTAAACAAAATTCTTAAAAACATTAATCCTATTACCATAATACATTTTCTATTTAATTAATACACATCTTTCATCTCAAAAATTTTATCATCTTCATATCCGCATTATCAATTACCACACATTCTCGTAGTAAAATAATATCAATTTAACAATTATCTGTGCATGCATGGCGCAATATGTCAGGAGCAATGAATCAGCTAACAAGAAATCTAGCTTTCAGTGGGCAAAAGATAACATTCGAGTCAACAGCATCATGGACGGCTGGACCAATCATAACTCCATTGCTTCTATCAGTAAGCTTTTAAGCTTTATAATAAGAATTAAAACTGTTATATATATATATATATATATATAGAGAGAGAGAGAGAGAGAGAGAGAGAGATTCATTTGATCATATATTAAAATAATTTGGTATTGTAATTGCTGCAGCATTTTGAAGCAATGGGTAGCATTCCTAATGCAGAAAACATGGGCGTTCCTTGTGGAAGGCTAGGCGAGCCTGTGGAGGCAGCGACAGTTGCGGCGTTCCTTTGCATGCCTGCATCTTCTTATATCACCGGTCAAGTGATCATTGTAGATGGGGGACAGACTGTGGGTCGCTTTGTTCCATGAAACTAATTAATATTCTAATTAGTGCATGGATTTAGTTAATTACTACTACTGTTCTTCAATGTTTTCTATTTAAAAAAGAAGGCCATTAATAATGGTCATGTGTTGATGCATGTGATATTGTTGGCTTTATAAAACCTTCTCTTAATTTGGATCTTGCATCATTGAGGTTAATTAAACTAATGCTAGATTAAATCATGAAAATCGATTTGAGAGGTCTGGGGAAAATTTTTTGAATAGAAGTGAATAAAATACAAGATCAGAAAGACACTAGGTTAACTTGAAAAATTGAACAAGAAAAAAAAAAAGAGAAACTACCAAATCCACTATCAATAATGGTAGAATAATAAAAATTACTTAACTCAACCCTCTCCACTCTGGCATGCATTGTCCACTTAGACTCATAAGAGAATGGAGAAGAGGGTATTACAAAACACAAAAGCTGTAAAAACTACATAAATATGAATTTTGTTAGTTTCAAAGCATAACATTGACTCAAGCATCTAGGCACTAATTCCTCTACCTTTTCAAGTTTTTCACTGGTTTTAGCGACATCCGCGTTGTTATTCTTTGTGCCAAGGTTGACCTATCTTGTAGTAACTTTGGTTATCGGGTTCTAGCATTACTGAGCTATCCTCCTAGTATTAAGGCATTATCTTTTTTGACTCTGACCATGACCTCCATATCCTCGTGTGAGGCACTGAACGAACAAAATTTGTGCACCTGGTGAGATCACCTGAGTTCGGGTCAGTTTGGTGAAAGGGCATCTCTGATTGATTGAGCTAATCAAGCTCCACATGATAACAACTTAAACTAAGGGGATGTCTTACATGGCAGGGCTCACCTAGGGGTAGTTTGGTAATTTATCAATACCTTTCTTTTAATAAATGGCAAGTGAATGCAAATAGTGGGATAAAAAAGTCTATAAAATTATGAAAAATTGAATTTGATGTTTTAAACACCTCCAAATTTTCTTAGAGGTTTTAGAATATTTGATGTATTTAATAATTAAAAATAGCATTATATCATTAAACCTACTAATGATCCAAAAAAATAAAAATAAAAAAACTACTAGTGATCAATGAAAATTCTAAATAATTTTAGGAGATGTATAATTACATCACATACACCCTTTATTTTTTAAAAATTTAAAATTATGTAAGAATTATTGTGAATGTTGAAAAGTGAATTTATTCATCAAAAAAATTTGGAGATATTGTGCAATTTTCACCATGAATTAGGAAAATTTTTAAGTGTTTAGGGGCTGTTTTGGGTCAATTTTATTTTTTATTATTTATTTTTTAATTTTATTTTTATGCCATTTTTAAAAATATGTTTGTTTAGAGTGTTTTTATGTGATTTTATTTTTTATTTTCAAAAATAAATAATGTTATTTTTAAAAACACTCAAAACATCTAAAATATATTTTGAGTGTTTTTAAAAATAGCAAGTACAATCAAACAAGTTTATTTTTAAGCAAAACATAAATAAAATAAAATAAAAATACAAAATAAAAAATAAAAAACAAAAGTGATCCCAAATATTTTAAAATATACCATTGAGCTCCTGAATGAATTTTATAATTTTTAAAAAACCATTTGATAATTATTATACTTCAAATAGAAAGAAATTGTTTTAAAAAATATCATTAAAATGACATGTAGGTATTTTTTACTATATTCTAAATGCAAAAAAAATACACATCCAATAAAAACTTTAATAAATCACACAATTCAAATATATATATATATATATAGAGGTGGAAGCCACTTTTTTTGAATAGAAACTAATTATCAAAATTTCAAGAAAATTTTTTGTAGCATTTATTGATATTTGAGAATAATATTAAATTTATTATCATTTTTATAAATTAAATATTAAAATTGTAAATATAAATCAAATTTTATATATGATTTATGATAATTTTATTTTGTTTCATAAAAATAAAATATATGTAAATATAAAATTATTAAGTTCTAGTTTCACAAAAAAAAGTATAATTAATTAAAGTTTGAAATCTAATTAATGTTTTATGTGATACAATATATATATATATATATATATATATATATATATATATATATATATATATATATATATATATATATATATATATATATATATATATATATATATATATATATATATATATATATATATATATATGATTTATAAATATCAATATATGCATTTAATTATTTTAAAAGAAATTTATAATTTAAATATAAGCAAATAAATATAAGTTAAAATAAAAATATAATTATAATATAAAAGCTCTAAAAATAAAATTATATTACCTAAAATTAATAAAATTATAAATATAATTAATAATAGTAATATGTTAAAAATGTAATGCTCATAATTGGTGCAAATTGTATTTTTAAAGTTTAATAGTAGACCTCGTTGTACATTCATACCTTTTTATATTTAATAATATAGCACACTCATCTTATTTAGTTTCACATTTCTTAAGAAGGCTAAATTACTTTTCTTTATGGCGAACTAAAGACAATATTCTATTATTATGTGTAGTTATGTGAGTTATTAATTTTTAAATATTGATCAACATGTTTAATAAATTATATTTTCATATATTATTATGATCAAAATGAATAAGTTATTAGTAATAAAAATAATTAAGCTTAAAATATATAATTATATAAATAATTTTGCATAAAGATATATAAGTTTTAACTAATAAAGAAAAGATTGTCTTTATTGGGCAAGATCTTCTATTAAGATGACAAAAAGTATTTAAATATAGAAAACTTTTTTAAAAAAAAAATTGAGGGTGGGCAATTGGCCTCACTTATGTGCCATATATATCTAAATTTTACTTTAATTACATTTAATTTATTTTTTATGAATATCATAGATAAAAACTAGAGTTTTCTTATTAAACTTATCTTCTGTAAGAAATTAGTACAGCCTTACAAAAGTAAATTATTTGAAATTATCTGGTCATCATTTTATAAATAATTTTAATCACTATGTTCTAAACATGGTGCACTATCTATTTGCTATTTTTTTTTTTATAATTTTGGGAGTTTTATATTTCAAGATATAAAAGAATTTATGAAAGTTTAATAAGCCAAAAAAAAAAGTTTTTGTAATTACCATTATATTTTTATTAATTTATTAATTTTTTATAAAAATCCTAATCCACATAACATAAACTTGTATGTCTTTTCACATTTTTTTGAACCCATGAGTCATTTTTAGAGAGAGAAAGGGGCAATAGAGAGTTTTAGAAAGATAAAGTCAGGTTTAGAAGTCCTAAAGCCAATTGTATTCTTTTATCTAGTTCAAAAGATCTCTGGCTTGATATAAGCTATTATTGCTTTACATTAGATTTCAATTTCAACGTGTTAATGTGAATTTCTGACATTTTATTTAATTGAATTTCATATAAATTCAAATTTATAAAAATATAGAAAGTTTTCAATGCGTAATATTTAGTATATTGTAGAACAGATTATGTTGGTTATATTAATATAGAAATGTTAATTTTACATTGAATTTTAAAAATTAAATTAGAATCATTTAAACTCTTATTTCAACAAATATTTAGTCGACAACACCAAAAGAGAGAAATTTTAAGACAATAATTAAATGATCAGATGATATCTAATTTTTATGTTTATTTTTAAAATTAGATAAATTTAATGATGCTGCCAACTGCTTTGAATGCAATACTAGGGACCGACAGCAGTGATATATTTAATAAATAAATAATATGTGTACTAGACATCTTAGATTAATAGTTAAAGTTTTGATTTTTTTAGAATTGAGTGCTACGTATATGTGATATATGTGAGTTTATCATTAAATTAGCTCAAAATGTCTAACAAAAAAATTTGCTAATAATGAGGACAACATTGTATATTTAGCAATTAATTTTTTTACCACCAATTTTAGATGATTTAATTTTTCTTCTTTATATAAATAAGTTGATCATTATATGAACTAATTAATTTATATATTAAAATTTATTTAATTTGTATGTTTTGTAATTCATGCAAATATATAAAATAACTATTCTTATAATCATGATTGTTAATTAAAATTTATCAAAAATATTAATAGAGTTGAGTTGGATGACTTCGATTGAGTATCACTTCAAATTACATTTGAGATAGTTGCAGTTGTTTGAAAAAATAGTGATAAATTTGTTATAAAAGAAATTATTTTTAAAAAGTTATTGTGAGTATCTTAAATTTTTATTATTTTAAAAAATGTAGACAATAATTTTCTCATGTATTCAATCTGTCAGAGGTTGAAAAAATACAAACTTTTTTCTATAGTTTATTCAAAACACAACTAAAAGGCAATTTCTCAATATCATTTATTGTGCACTTCATATCACACTGCAGGCAAAAAGTTTTTATAAATGTAGCCCTAGATATTCTTATTTTGAGATATTTATGAGGATGACTCATAAAATAATGAATGCATGAAAAATAAAGTTTAATTAATAATAATAATAATAATAATAATAATAATAATAATTTAAATTAATTTTTGAAACATATATTTGGACATAAAAATTTGTAAAATTCATCAATTTTTGACTAGACCTAAGTAGTTCATTGCAGAGTCAATTTAATTAAAATGGGTTTTTTTTTCTTAGCTTCAAGAGATGGACTTCTTGATTCTTCGAGTCTAAGAAATATATTAAAATATAAATGACAATAATTCTCATCATTTATTTTTATAATAAAAAATATAGCATAATACTGTACCTTTTGTGAATCTTTCTTCTTAAATTGTAGAGTCTAATGAAAGAAAGTAAGGGTTCTATTGCGTCATTACTGATGTCCTGAACTGCCTATTGCGTCATTACTGATGCCACGTCGGGAGAAAACTTATGCTCATGAAATTAAGAAAATAAATAAATTTCTTTTAAATTAATAATTATATAACAGTCATTCCATCAATCTTTATTGTGTAATTTGATGCTTGTAAAGTTCGTTCAATTATATTTGTTATTTTAGTTAAATATCTGTTAAATTTATTGAAATTTTTTCATAAAAATAAGATTTATGAGTGAAGGAGAAGCATTATTTGATATCATTAAAAAATTTCAGCAACACACTTTTAAATTGATTTTAAAAATTTATAATTATTTTGTTTTATGTTTTTAAAGACTAAAATAATATTTGCTAAAATTATACAAATTTGTATAATAATCTCTATCTCGATGAGTTTATTTCCTTAAAAAAATGTCCTTAATTATAACATAAGGAGCCAAAATTATTATTACTATTATTATTACAGTCATTATAAATACTCTAAATATTATTAGTATTACAATTACTTTTATTTATAATATTTTATGATAGTGATAATTGATACATCCTCAGAAAATTAATCGATCAGCGAATCTCGGCATTTTTTAGAAATGCTTGATCTAATCACGATTTCACGATTAAGCGGCGTCGATGAGCGAACATAGCAACATCAAGCATAGTCGATCAGAGCTCGAATCGACTTCAGTGTCGGGCATGAAAATGGATCGATCGCCAAATGGTCACCAAAGCGACATATTTATATAATGGTCGCGTTCATTAAGACGAATCCAACTGAGATCACCCAATTCGGCATCATTAAGGCACCTGGGATCATCAAAATACACCGCTCGATGGTGGGATCGTGACCGGGCCGTCTGGGAGTGGTTGGAGTTTTCCACGAATTTACAAGCGCCGCCACTCCCAAAAAATCTATAAATAGAGCTTCATTCTCACCTTAGGGGACCGAATCGATTTGAAGACCGTAGAGCTCGAGAACCAACGACCTCGACGCCGACGCATCTATCACTACACCAAGCCACCACCGCAAGTCAAGATCGTGAGCTCGCCTGAGATCGCCTGCAGAGGACTAGAAAAGACCGCTTGCCGCCCTTTCTCCTCAAGATCAAGAGGTTGCTGTAAGATCCGCCTCGCCGCTTTTGGGAAACTTCTCCTCGGGTCGGAGTTGACCGACATATTGTTTTTTTCTACACTCTAATATTCAGAAACACCTTCTTCTCAACTAACGAGAAGCAAGACCAGATCTTTGAACACATAAGGAAAGTTCTACAGATCAAGGCCCCGGTTTTTCCCTTAACGGTTTTCCACGATAACCCCTCGGTTCATATCCCCGCCAGGTGTTGATAATTTTGCTACTTAAGATCTCGATCTACCTAATAAAATTCTCTAAAGACGCAATGCTTACGCCTGGGAAAGCTCCCCATTGCTATATCTCCAATATGGTAAACGGGTTTCATGCCCAACGCCTCCTCATTCTCGATCAAGGACGCCAAGTCTCCAACACTTCTACATAATGACTTTGTCTCGTGAGGGTCCACAGCCCCTCTTTGGAAGATCGCTGCTCAAAGGATGGAGGATTCTAACGAATTCTTCGACTCGCGAGAGGACCAAGAAAACGCTCCAACACGCCTGAAGAGCCACAAGTTCCGCACGCCTCAAAGATAATCCGTGATTTTCTTCCTGAGAATGATTACCCTGGAATGCCGGATCAACAAGTAGAGAACCCTTGGCACCACATCAGATGTCAACTGATACCGCCAGCTCTACTCACCCACAATGGTTCACCAGACGAAACTCCACGCCACCTTATAATGATGAACTACGACCGGTGCAGAAGAGTTCTGAAACAATCAATGATCCATTCTCCGCCGCTTCTTCCAAAACTCGCCCTCGCCAGATCATCTCGCAATACGACGAGATTCAAGCTTCCCAAAGATGGACCCTTACGATGGCACAACCGATCCAGACGAGCATATCGATCACTTTCGAACGATCATGCACATTCGCGTAAATGACTCCTTGTGTCGTATTCCCAACACTCAAAGGACGTGCTCAGACGTTCTATTCGCCGCTAAGGGTCCGTCCATCATTTGGAGAGTCGCCGATTTTTTGTAACGCTCGGCAAACAAGAGAATCATCGTGATTCATCACATCTCTCCTAATCCGCCGTAACGATGGAGAGTCCTCAAAGAATACTTCCGTTCTCCTCTCAAGCCCGATGATACCGTGAGTAGATCCGTAACTTTGAGGGCGCTTCTGAGGACTGTGATACTTCTATTCATCATTAATGCGGAGACACCATTCCTATGTTGACTGTCCAATCGAGAGGCACAAATCTCCGCCGACGGTTATCGCTGCTCATCTACAAATGCTTGAACCACCAAGCAAGAAGGTTCCCAAAGGTGATGTTCAAACATCTCAAAAAAGAAGAGAAAGAACCTCCCCCAAAACCTCCTCAGAATTCCTCATGACTCAATCGAGAGAAAATATACGCTCTCAACACGCCATGCCAACATCCTACCGCTATTCAGAAGAGGATAGATCAAGTGGCCACCTTTAAAGCCCGGAATTGGAAATCAAGAGAAATTCTCGCCACTTTCACCGGCACACACCATCAAGAGTGCCAACCAAGGAGGAGATTGAAAGACTAATACGCCGTGGGTATCTAGGCCGCTTTATACAAAACCAACCCGCCGTTCAAAGAAATGCCGGGGCAACCAAATGAGGAACCGCCAAGCCGGGAGAGATAGAACAATTGCGTGAGGGCCGCTGTTATCTAGCCAAATATTCATTGCCGCCTTCAAGAGCCGTGAGAAGTCTCGTCAATGACCATTCTATCACCTTTGATGATTTAGATCTAGAGGCTTCATCCCACATCAAGATCCCCTCTCATCAGCAGTGGGTCGATCCATGCTTCAATATTAAAAGGATATTGATCGACAATGGGAGTTCGGTTGATGTTCTTTTTACTCCACTTTCCTTATGGGTATAGAAAGAGAGAAGCTTCAACCCGCGGCCCAATCGTATGGATTTGATAATCGACCCAGATAGAGTGGAAGGGACAATCGCCTTCCCGTAACTCTTGGAGAATTTCGACACGCAACCCACTTGATACAATTTATTGTAGTCAAGTCCGAGTCCGCACAATGCAATATTTGGGAGACCTTCCAGCCTATATTCGCGCAAATACATCCGTCTCACCTCAAGATGAAATTCACACACCGCATCGGCGTGGTAAGTGGAATCAACAGATAGACAAGCGCAAGCTATATCAAGCAAGCCCATTTACGCCAAGAACCTCAACATCGAGAACTGACCTACGAGATGAGGATGCCTCGAAAGGGCTTCTCCTGAAGATGTAATTTGTCTTCCTATCTCGTAAGTTGATCCATCACAAAGGTGAAGGTGGGATCGTGTCGCCTACATCGAAATCGTAATACGAGATTTTCTCAAAAATCAAGATATCTTTGCCCGAGCGATCCGATATTCTCGGCATTGACCCTAAGTCATTACGCACTCCTCAAAGTTGACTCAACCTACAAGCCGGATACGTAAGAAAAGAACCTTCGCTCAACGACAGCAGTCAGAACAAGAAATCACCAAACTGGAAGTCAAGTTCATTCGAGAAGTCTACTACCCCACCCGTTGGCTAACGTGTTAGTCAAGAAGGCCAACGCTCGGAGAATGTGCATCGACTACACCGACCTTAATCGCATGCCCAAAAGATAGCTTCCCCTTCCTCAGATCGACCAACTAGTTGATGCGACATCGTGACATCGATGTCGAAGCTTCATGGATGCCTATTCGCTACAATCAAATGGGATGAACAAAACAGATGAGGAAGCAACATCCTTCCAAACGATAAGGGACTATACCGCTATCGTCATGCCATTCGACTAAAAATGCCGGAGCAACATATCAACGCTTTATGAATAAGATCTTCAAGGATCTTATAGGCACAATATGGAGGTGTATGTTGATGATATGTCGGTGAAGAGCTTGGAAATATCACAATATTTATCCGCAATGTGCTTTGACATTCTTCGACACAAGATGCGGCTCAACCCAAGCAAGTGCTTTTTGAGTTTCCTCTGAAATTCCTAGTTTCATGGTCACTGGATAGAGGCCAACCCCGAGAAGATAAAAGCACTCATGTCACCTCCAAGAACGATCAAGGAAGTCCAACGCTTGACTGAAGGATTGCCTTTATCACGATTCTTGGCCCGCCAGAGATAAGTATCTACCATTCTTCAAAATCTTGGGTGCACGAGGAAATGGATTCCAAAGGGACGTGATGAATGTCGACCGCTTTTGAGCAACTTGTCTATTTAGCTTCCCCTCTATATCAAAGCTCATCCAAGGAGAGAAGTCAGACATCTATCTTGTCGCTTTCTCATGCCGTAAGCTCGGTCACGCTGAGGAGAATTCATTGCAACGACCATTTATTATGTCAAAAATCCTTTCTCGATCAAGGACGCCATCCACTACAGATAAGACAGGTCAAGGTATTCTCGCATCTAAAATTGCGACCGCATTTTCAGCCCACACCATCAACGCCTACACTCATCTTCCATTAAGAACTATTCGCAAAAGCCCGATGTATCCGGAAGGTTGATGAAGTGGTCGGTCGAGCTTGAGAGTTTGACATCCATTTTCTTCCACGCCCCGATATAAAGTCACAAGTGCTCGCGACTTCAGAATGTACCATCCCATCACCACCGAATGATCATTCATCACTCCATGACAAATCAATGGACATTATATGTTGATGGAGCTTCGTACTTCCGTGAGCGTGAATTTTGCTTATCTCCCAAGTAAAATAACTTTAGAGTACCCACTAAAGTTCCCTACCACCAATAATGTCGCCGAGACGAGGCCCTCGAAGGTGGACTAAGGCTCGCCCATTGACAGTGAGGTCCGTAACTTAGCCATCTACACGACTCACAGTGGCCTCACAGTTGAAGGAGACTTCGACACCCGCCATCCGCAGCTCGCTCAAGACTGCCTTTTGGCAAAGTCACTTCTGTAATCGAGACCCATCGATAACTCATATTCTAAGGGAGCGTAACACGCAGGTGATGCCCTCTCTCCAAGTTAGCCACAACAACGACAGAGATCTTTTCAAGAGAAAATACATGAGACATCCACTTTCCCAAAGATTCAAGGCCCTTGGGTGATACAATCTCGAGGACCCAAAAGAATCTTCATGGATTGACCCGATCATGTCCTTTCTTCAAAGCGGGCCTTGCCAATAATCCCACCGATGCTATCATCCATCTCCGACGAAAGCACCGAACTTCACCATAATCGGTGACTCTCTACAAGCGTCCTTCTTAGGCCCTACTTAAAGTGTCTACCACCTTCTGAGGCTAACTAATGCGAGAGGTTCATTCAGAATTTGTGGTGAACATTTGGGAGGAAAAGCCTCGCCTCAAAATCATGAGGCAAGGTTTTACCGCCTACAATGAAGAAGGACGATTGAGTTTAAAGAAGTGTAACAAGTGTCGCCATATTCCAATCTCACTCATACACCATCTCAGAACTCACCACAGAGCCCGCCCTTTGCTCAATGGGGATCGATATAATGGAACCCTTTCATTGCTTGCTTTGACGCGAAAATTCATAATCTTGGCGTTGATTACTTCGAAGTGGGTGGAAGTGACGTGGCCAAAATCACCAAACAAATGCAATTTATGCGGAAAATATTATTTGTCGTTTGACATTCCGAAAATCATCAGATAATGGGGCAGTTCACGGGAAAGACATTCACATCTTTACGCCGGGGGCATATCCGGTTAATCCACCGCAGTATCCCATCCGGGCAAATGGGCGGGAAGTCACCAATGGACAATACTTAAAGGGCTAAAGACACGGTGAACCACGCCGGGGCAATGGGCGAAGAACTATCAATGTTCTTTGGGCTTTATCGAGGACCCTACTTGGAAAGCGGCACAATCGTGTTTGGGCGGAATTATTCGGTCGACATCGGTCGAGCCTAGAACCCATAACTTTGATCGCGACAGCGGCGATAAGCTTCGATTCCATCGGATCTCTGAGACGCGACATGTCTCAGAATGGCTTCTATCGACAAAGGATTGCTCGAGGTTTCAGAAGGGTAAAGCCCGCGACCAATATCTGTTGGGGACCTCGTCCTCAGTCTCGACTTCGGCGGAAAAGGCCCACAGAACAAACTCTCACCGGTTTGGGAAGGCAGGTATGTGGTGGTGTCTAAAATCAAGCAGCGTTCAAGCTTAAGGATAGTATGGGAAGACTCTCCCACGTGCACGGAATGCTACAAACCTCGAGTACTACCGGTGATGTATCGACTTTTTTATTCTAGTGAATCGGAAAATATTATCATCGTGTATGTTTGTATTGCAATTGTTGTTATCAATTTATCGATACTACGTTTTGTCGTGCTTGGCATCAAGGTGTTTGGATTTATGTTTCTATCTATGTTAAAGTTCTCATACTTATTGTGACTTTTCTTGCTTATGCTTGCATTTTAAAACACCGACTCGAGAATGCATACTTGTTGTATCTCATTCGAGGTAAGATCGATCCCAGGGAATTGATCGATCTTCTATATAGGTTAACATCGTCGAAATGCCTCGATAAACAACCTTGGATAAGTTGGCAATCCTCTATAGGCACAACTTTCTCCATAACGGTTAACATCGTAAGCGCTCAGATACACAACCTAGGATAGATCGAGAGGTTACGAGAGAACCTCATAAATATATTCCGTGCAAGTTTGTCATCAAAGCGCTCGGTAATGATCTTAGAATAGATCGAATTATCAAAGGGATTCAGATGATCTCTTCTACGAATCTTTATCATCAGTACACTTTGACACACAACTCAGGAAATATTCACAAACAATTTTTGTGGATTGTTAATATTTTCGAGAACATACAAGTACAATCAACCGAAATATATACAACAGCATTTGCAACATAAAGGAACTACAACTACCAGTCTTGATGGTCTCATCGGTAGATGATGAAGAACTATCGAGTCATCCTCGTCGTCATTAGAAGGGTGGAGAGGCTAGGAGAAAGGACCTCAACCGACTCAACTGCGATCGCGTGTCCCCTTCAAGAAACCTCGGATGAAGCCTTCATCAACCTGCCGCTCAAAGCCTTCACCTCTACATCATACAGTGGTCTCACGGCCTCAAGCGTGATCTGTATGATACTCTTGAAGAATGTCGAGTTCTTGAAGTCCTCCACGACTGTGATCCGGCTCCGCTGCAGAGATAAGGCGACCTCTTTCTCACGGCGGCGTAACTCTGGGTTCTTTGCCTCAGACACGAAACCTTCTCGGAAAGATCTTGATCCTTTGCGGCAACCAACCTGTTCAGCCTCCACTAATTCATCCAGTCAGCTCAACTTCACGGCGAAAGAAGAGAAGTCGCGAGTGCCAACTTCGGTCTGCACTCATCAAGTTGATTCTCCAACACGGACATCTCTTTTACTTTCTCCACATAGCTTCTTATATTCACCATGGAGAAACTTGACCTTCCGAACTACGAATTCCGGTCATTGACCTGATGTTCATTTTGAAGTCAAGTTCTTGCTTCTTCAGTATCTGAAATAAGAAAAATTACGTTAAGCACAAGGAAATGGGAAATAAAAGATGATGAACATAAGAAGGATTGTTACAGTTCTTGACATCGCGACTCTACGGAATGATTCAACACGTCCTCAGGAATGAAGATCCTTGGGGGATGACTACTCGAAGGGCCCGACTCTTTTGGTGTCGATATCACCATCACCTCTTAGCTCCTTTTCCTCTTCTCTGGAGGCGGTCCTTCTGGGGAAGAAGCCGAGGGCAGCTTGGGAGATCGGTGGAAACCTCTTTGTTGGGCTTTCTGCAAGCGCATAAGGCGCGGGATGAATAGAAAGCCCACTCGAACAAAGATTCCTCCTTAATCTGTGATATATCTCTCAAATCGAAGATCTTGATACGGAATTTCACGTCGCGATATCTTCATCCAACTGTAGGGAATGGGTAAATCTCTCAGCTTTCCCCATTTCTCGAGAAGACCCCAGTCATTCTTCACAAAAAAGAATCTGCTTGCCCAACTCTTGGGAGGATCCTTCGTCCGGAGGTCAAGTAGCCGACTCCTGCAGGTGATACGACCATGTGCATCGCAAGTAAACTTGCACATCCGTGCGAGGTAATCAGTAGTCAAGGTCGCACCGCGCCCTCTGAAAAAGACTATAAGTCCCATCACGATCGTCATTGCCACGCCGCGGGAAATGCAAATCTATCGACAAAATGGCGATCATCTCGGGGGATGGGGGAAACCGCAATCCCGCGCCCAAACTCATCTCGTAAGTGGTGAAATACCGGCGGCTTGGGCTCTATCAGACTTCTTCGGACACTTAAGAATCATTGAAAATAATATTTTTCCGCACGATCAATGTGTCTCCCGTGATCGGCGACTCCACGAATCTTATCCTCCCATTTTTAGAAGGTTCCTCACGCCTGATTACAAGGGTGGACGTGTCTCTTTCAAAGATTCTCACCCATCTACAAACAGGCAACTCGTCGATCGAGATGAAAATTATTCCAAGGAGAGTGCCCAAACTCCCACCAGGGGGAGGGCTATGCACTCTGGCTTGGTGGAGATGAGGACGTAGAGGTTGATCCAAGAAGAGTGCCCAAACTCCCACCAGGGGGAAGGCTATGCACTCTGGCTCGGGGGTAGAGGTGGATCCAAGAAGAGTGCCCAAACTCCCACCAGGGGGAGGGCTATGCACTCTTGGTGGAGATGAGGAGGTGAGGTTGATCCAGAAGAGTGCCCAAACTCCCACCGGGGCTATGCACTCTGCTCGGGGTAGTGGTGGATCCAAAAGAGTGCCCAAACTCCCACCGGGGAGGCTATGCACTCTAGAGGAGAAGAGGAGATGAGAAAAGTGTGCCTTCTCCCTTAGCTGGGGGTTTTATAGACCCCTTCTGGGCAAAAGCGTAAAAAAACCCGCTCAAACCGCAGATCATTCGGGCGTGGGCATCCCGCCAGCAGCATACCGGCGATGCCCAGCGTCTTGTAGATCGCATGACATGGCCGCTGTCGGTCCACAGATTAGCCGCCGATCATGGTATGACCATGCCTCGGGCAGCCATGAGCAGGGCATAGCGCCGCTGGCAGCAGCCTCGTGCCGGGCAACGGCGCCAGCATAGCCGCGAACCGACCCTCATAGCCTTCGACGACAGCCCAGTGACAGCGGCATTTGACCAGCGCAGACCAGCCGACCCACTCTCAGCGTTGCGACCCGGCGGCAGTCATGACCCAGCCCCATGCGAGCGTGGTATATGCGCCAGCTTATGCGAGGTGAATCTGTTCGCACCGGGATGGATCAGTAACCTCAAATCTCGCGCATACCGCGATTGCGGCCACCGACTTCCACAGTTATAATATTGTCTTTGTTATGATCTGTCTCTCAAAATCGCGGTTGATGGACTCTCAAATTTCATTGAAGAATTTATATTTTTTAAGTATTTGACATATATTTTTTGGATGGCGAGATAATGTCACCCAAAATAGAATGATACATCCTCGAGAAAATTCGATCAGCAATCTCAAGGCATTTTAAATGCTTGATCTAATCACCGATTTCAACTTTACGGTCAAAGAGTCTCGATGAGACGAACATAAGCAACATCATAGTCGATCAGGACCGGTCGAATCAGTTTCGAACATGAAAATGGATCACGATCCGTCAAATGGTCACCAAAGCGACATATTTATAGTCGGTCGGCGGCTCGTCAAGGCGAATCCAACGAATCCAAGATCACCCAATTCCAACATCATTAAGGCACGGATCATCAAAATACATCGTCGGTCGATTCGTCAGATGGGGAGTGGTTGGAGTTTTCCGCAATTTACACGCCACTCCCAAAACTATCTATAGAGCCTCATTCTCACCTTAGGGGCGGAATCGATTTGACCAGAGCTCGAGAACCATAATCGACCTTGGCCCGGCGATCTATCACCAGTGCCACCGCAGGTGGTGCACGAAGATCGAGTTCAGGAGATCGCCCAGGAGGACTAGAAAAGCCGGGTTCTCCTTTTCTCAAGAAGATCGAGGTTGCTCCCAGAAGATCGGTTCTGCCGCTTTTGGGAAACTTCTCCAGGTTGGGTTGGAGATATTGTATTTTTCTACACTCATATTGTTTTCCGTAAACACCTTCTTCTTGGTAATGAAGCGAGGACACATCTTTTGAACACATAGTGAAAGTTCTGAGGCCCGTGGTTTTCAACGGGTTTTACGTATAACCCCTGTTCATATCCTTGTGTGTTGGATAATTTTGATTTGAAGATCTTCGCATCTAGGAATAAAATTCTCTACGCACAATAATATATAATATATATTAATATTTGTAATTATAATATAAATAAAAATAATTTTCTATTAATGATGTATTAAGATAAATGCAAATGATTACAATTTTTTATTTCGATTAATATTTATATTAGTTCGTTTAATTAATCAAATGAGCTTACATTTTGTAAATACTGATTGTAAATGTAATTTTTTTTCCCTTTTCTAATTAGTTATTCTTTGATACAATCTAAAATTTTCTTTTCATCTCATTTTTTGCAAGTTGCAAGTATCAGGTTTAGGTATTCTGTTGCTCTCACTGTGCGTTGCCTTGAATCCCACCAATGGATGAAGAAGCGATTGAGCTATTAGTCATTCTTTCACCGGCTGTTTACAGTCTCTTACACCATTTTGTTGCTTTTCATATTTTCTTTCTTCCTTTTTGCACCAATGCTTTTTTTTTCCCTTAAAGTTTCTATGAATCAAAATGTGTGGCCATTGATAGATATATGTGTGTGTATAACGGTCATTTTAACTATACAATCTTCTAATCCCAATTTTTCAGCATGATTAATTGCGTCCACAAGATAGACTACTGTATTTCTCGAGTCAATTTGGAGTTGCGTCAATTGCTTCGCTACTGTTAATGTCATATTCATAAGCTCGCGTCATTGATGAGGCAAATTAACACATACCTAAAGAACTATTTTCATGTTACAAATAAATCATATATATATATAAGCCATCACTGAGCTTACATCGGCCAGAAATAAATCATCTCTCTCCATCATTAATATATGGCGACGGCTGAGTTTGAGAATAGATGGTCTCTTCATGGTGCCACCGCTTTGGTCACCGGTGGCTCCAAAGGCATCGGGTTAGGCTTTCTTCTTATTATCTCCTCTTCTTTCTTTCTGTTAATTGTTTGAAGATAAATAATGTCGGAATCAACAATATTTTTACCATATTATTAATTAAAGGCAAGCAATAGTGGAAGAGTTGGCTAGACTTGGAGCAAAGGTGCACACATGTGCTCGGAATCAACAAGAACTTGATAAAGCTCTTCTACACTGGCAAAGCTTGAAGCTTGATATCACTGCCTCCGTTTGTGATGTTTCTTCACGAACTGAGAGAGGAACTAATGGAGAAGGCCTCTTCTTTATTCCAAGGAAAGCTCAACATACTCGTAAGTAACTGTTTTTATAGAATTTTTCTACTTTTAAGTATGCGATCATATGTTAGTTGATTGAAAATGCTATGTATGTATGTAGATTAATAACGCAGGAACGAGCTTATATAAGACTGCTCTCGACATTAAAGAAGAAGATTATAAATTTTTAATGTCAACAAATTTGGAATCTGCTTTCCATTTGAGCCAATTGGCTCACCCGCTTCTCAAGGCCTCCGGGGAGGGCAATATTGTGTTCATTTCCTCTGTCGGAGGTTTCGTTGGCTTTCCAATATCAAGTGTTTATGGTACCACTAAAGGCAAGTGACAGATCATATGAGTTTATTTAAGCTACATATATTGTCTTAAAACTGAACTTAATTATTTTGCTTTAGTTTACAAGAAATATATATTTAAAATTTGTTATTTGCATTAATAACTCGTTATAATTCAATGAGCTTATTCTTATTAATAATTTTGATAGAAGCGACATCATAATTATACTAATGAATCCATGGTTATAAAATCTCAGACGAATTATGATTCATATATATTATCAGTATCGTTGTACTCATACACAACGAGTTATAAATTCCGATTTTTTTATTTTATAATTTGAAATGGAATATGTTAAATTATAATGTGATGTGATTCGAATCTACAATCTTTAAAATATATATTTTTCCTGACAACCATTGTGCCATGGCTCCTTTCACCATGCTTCAGATGTAAAATTTAAATATCTTTTGTAAAAATTAATTTTAAATATTTATTTATATTATACCTTTAATAGATTTAACTTTTCTCTATACACAGGAGCAATTAGGCTCCCACTTTCATGTGTCTCTTAGGTGTTATTTGGTTTGTTGCATTTGTAGAATAAAGTAAACCTAATGAAAGTGTTTTAAAAATTCAAGTATTTAATATGTTACATCTTAAATGCAATATATTTTATCAATGAATAAAAATTTCATCAAATAACTCATTTTTTTATACATGAAATTCCTTCAAAATAAGAGATTTTTAAATTCATTATAAATTATTTATCATCAGCCACCATCAGTCATCATTAGTCTAATTTATCCTTTATTCCTTATATCTTATATGTACCTTTTATATGGGCTACTCTTTACATATCACTAGAAGTTTACATTAATAATAAATGAGAATATATAAATATGAAACCCTCTAAATCCAATGTTAAGTCAAAAGATCTCAAATATCTCACAAAATAAATATAATATTTTCACATATTATTTTCTCATAAAAATAATAAAAATTTATTAAATGAAAGAGATGACATATAGTTCATAGTTGGAGAACTTTATTTTAAGAAGAAAACTTATTTCTACATTTAAGAATTTTTTTGAATGAAATGTTAATTTTGATGTCCAAATGCCTATATGTGAAAATGAACCTCCACCCAATACATGTTGGGAGGATTGATTGAGGTATTAGGATGCATCTCTCTATGCATCAATGATAAACCTATCAGGTTTAATCTTAGCAATCTTTGAGGTTGAATTACTTTTATTTTATATTGTATTTCTATCCTTTGAAAGCTCTCTTTCTACATAATCCTTTTAGGGTCTGTTTGGGGTAGTTGTAATTTTTTGAAAAAATGATTGTAAAGTTGCTGTGGAGAAAGCAGCTTTGTGAAAAAAATGTTGTGTATGTAACAAATATTTTTCTTTTTGAAAAATTCAAAAAATAACTTCTCACCTACTTAGTTCTTAAAATAACTTTTTAAAATTTTTAGAAAAAAGCAAAGTGTTGGCCAAACGAAATTATTTTACTTTTTGAAAAAATAAAGTAGCCAAAAAGCTATCCCAAATATATTCATAGTTAATATAAACAACGCTATCTTCTACAGTAGCTCCCACCATGTTATTGTTTTCTATCGTGTAGAAGGTGCATCTTATTTCTTCCTCTTTTATCATAACACCCTAATTCTCCAACCAAGAATTAAAGTTAAATAATCTTGAATTTACAATAAAGCATACTTATACAATATCCAATATGGCGAGCAATGAATCGGTCGAAATCGGCTTTGGAATGGGCAAAAGATAACATTCAAGTCAAGATCGCCTGGACCAATCATAACTCCATTGTTACTATCTGTAAGCTTGAAAATAAATTATATATTCATTTGCTCGATATTGTTAATTAATTTTGAATTATATTTGTTGCGTATTTTGGAAGGATAGCATTAAAACGTAGAAAATATGGGTGTTCCTGGGAAGGCGGGCGAGCAGTGGAGATAAGATTGCGATTCTGCATGCCTGCATCTTCTTATATCACAGGCCAAGTGATTGTGGTAGACGGGGGAATGACTGCATGTCGCTTTTTTAATTAGTGCATTCCTCTATGTTTTCTATTAATAAGGCTATTTGTACTAAATAACTGCGATAAATCCAATAATAATGGCATGTATGTGATCTTGATGTGTGTGATATTGTTGGCTTTATAAAACCTTCATTTTATTTGGATCTTGCTTCATTGAAATTAATGTAACTAAAGTATTAAAAGCTATATTATAATTACTCATTAATCTCAAGATGTAAAAGCATACAAATTATGTAGGGCACCAAAATTCACCATCAAACTCTCATATTGAAAAGAGTATGATTGAATGAATGGTGTAATTTTCGGAAAGCGATGGAATAGTAGATAAGACACTACCCAAAGATTTCATCCCATTTGGTGAGGACTTTAGATCCGGTTCCGGGTTTCTATGCGTAAACACCATAGTTAATTACCTCTCAATGTAGAGAGAACTTTCAATTAATGCTAGCCATTAGATCGCTAAATGCATAGCATATAATAGCAGCATATGGAGTTTAAAATTTAGAATTTATGAAATTCACTATTTTAGCTTAAAGCGGATGGTTGGGGGAATGATGACGTGCCCGAGATCCGATGGTTCCGTCATCCCGGGTTGTCGCAGTCCCTAGTCTACTTAGTTAGAGGGGGTAGTCGACCTAACCTGACCGAAGGATCCTTATCAGCAACACATGAGTTATGTCATCCAAGAAATCCTTGTAGACCTAGGGTAGTGTTTGTCTAAGAAGACAAGCTTAAGTCTACCTTTATAGGCTTTTGCCCTATCAAATGTACCCTATGATTCACAAGTCAAAGGCCAGAGCCATTAGGGAGCATACGGGCTACAGTCATGATCGTAATATAATGGTTCCATTTAGCGGCAACCACTAGATCAGAGGACTTTGGTCATAACTACATCAAATGTGGAGTCTACTGGCCAAGCCATGTATTCAGAGGACATGTGCCACGTCCTCACTGGCATGAGATTAATTGAGAGTGAACATAGTATAACACTTGATTTGACATTGGCTCCTTTGTGAGCTAGAATTTTATTAATTTGTCACCTTCAACATACAATTACGGAAGGTGGATTGGGTTTTACTTTAAGTTTTTAGAGATTGAATTTCATTCAAGCATTTTACGATTGATACTTAATTTGAGTTAATTTGATTTGAAATTAGAATCACACTTTGATAAAAATATCTCATCCGGTTGAAATCTCCATTCAACACAGCTATCATCAGGGTTTATGAGTTTGCTTGATCCTGTCGACTCTATTAGTTTAATAATAGAGAATCAGATTTACTATCACATGACAAAATTAGCTTCTCAGATATTTTACTAAGTTGAAATTCTTATAATAGATTTTTAGATTTTATTAACCCGGAACCAGACCTAAGACTAAACCAGAAATTAACCCGCGCAGCATTCTCAGACACTAGGTTTAAGCATTCAGCATAGTGTTGGGGATCATGCGGTTATTTAGAATACTTGTACAAATTTTTGGAAAGTTCAAATTGAATTGAAGATTGCTTTATATTTGCATAAAAAAATTCATTTCTTTCAAATGATTGCACAAATTCTTAAGCACTTGAATTGAGTGATAGTTGACTCCATAATTTATGAGAAATTAATACATTTGAAGTCTATTTAGAATTAAGCCAATGCCTTCTATCTGCTTGTACGAAGAGTTACAGATCCGGTGACATTAGATTTCAACCATATATTTTTGATTTAAAGTAGTGTAACTTTGCTTATACTTAACTTGATAGAAAAATAGAAGCGGTCATTTAGCTTATGCATATTGATAAGATTTTACATCTTTTAATCATCATATTCAACTTTCATTCTCACTCATAGACAAACTATTATACCTCTTTCAACTTAGCTTATTAAATATAAGCATTGTTGCTTAAGTCATGCTTGAATTGCATTTGTATTTGAATGCTAGCTTTCAAGCTAATTATAAGTCTCTTGTGATTTGATTATAAGTCCAACTAGATTTTCTTTTGGATCATTAAAAGTGACACATTGTAAGAATTGTAAGAGTTATATTCATAGTTATTGACTATGTATCAAATTCTTTGTTGTCTTACTTAAACTTTTTCGACACTTCTCAACTTGCTTAGTGTGAATTAAATCTTAATTCATTTATTAATCGAGTAGCTTTGTAATGCTCATTATTGTTCAAGAACTTGACATTTGGAATAATCAATGATAAATCTTGCTCATATTTGTTTATGAAATATTGAAATCCACATTTACTCATAGATGAGTTATCAAGCTTCAAATTCATTCTCTCTGCATGAATTTTTTTGCATGAAAATATTAATTTTGATGTCCAAATGTCTTTATGTGGAATTGAACCTCCACCCAATACTTGTTGGGAGGATTGATTGAGGTATTGGGATGCATCTCTCTGTGCATCAATGATAAGCCTATCAACCTTAATCATAGTAATCTTTGATCTTGAATTATTTTTATTTTACATTGCATTCCTGTCCTTTGAAAGCTCTCATTTTATATAAGCTTTATTCCACATAACCCTTTTAGTTAATATAAACAACGCTATCTTCTCTACTCCCACCATTTTAATGTTTCTATCGTGTAGAAGGTGTCCTTATTTCTTCCTATTTTTACCATAGCACCCTAATTCTCCAACCAAGAATTAATGTAAATTAATCTTGAATTTACAATAAACCATACTTATACAATATTCAATATGGCGGAGCAATGAATTAGGATGAGAAAGCTTTGGAATGGGCAAAAGATAGCATTCAAGTCAACAACATCGCCCCTGGATCAATCATAACTCCATTGTTACTATCTATAAGCTTGAAAATAAATTATATATTCATTTGATCGATATTGTTAATTAATTTCAAATTATATTTGTTGCAGTATTTTAGTATAGTTGTTTTAAATGAGAATTTGATACATAATAGGACACAATGGAGACGAAGGATTCATGTAGCCGACCTCATCTAGTGAGATTAAGGCTTCTTGTTGTTATTGTTGTTGTTGTCGCAGTATTTTGACGTGAAGGATAGCATTCGTAGCATAGAAAATATAGGTGTTCCGTTGGGAAGAGCGGGCGAGCCAGTGGAGATAGCAACAGTTGCAGCATTCCTCTGCATGCCTGCATCTTCTCATATCACCGGCCAAGTGATTGTGGTAGATGGCGGAAGGACTGCATGACACTTTGTTAATTAGTGCATGGATTTATTTAATTAATTACTCCTATTGTTCCTCTATGTTTTCTATTAATAAGGCTTTTTGTATTCAATAATTGGGATAAATCCAATAATAATGGCATGTATGTGATATTGATGTATGTGATATTGTTGGCTTTATAAAACCTTCATTTTATGTGGATCATTAAAAGCAGAAATAATATTACTTTTTTCTTCTTAAAAGACGCCAAAGTGCTCCCTATACACATGATAAATTAATAATTTCATTTTCATTTTCATTTTCATTTCTTGAATAGTCTCCATAATCTTTGTCTCGTCCTTGTCAACCGCCGCCATCTTAACCTCTACGGTTTCTTACTTTGGGTGTTTCAAGAACCACAGAGGTGGGGATAAGCTTTTGATCTTGAAGATTCTTCTAGAGTTGAAGTAGCGATGGGCACTTTCTGTAATATTCATGGGTATAATTTTTTTATTTTGCAAATAAATTATTAAAAAGGGATATAATTATTTTGAAATATTATTAGAATGATAATGATCTATAATATTCAAATGCATTTTTTGAGTTTTATGTTAAATTCGATTTTTAAATCTTCTTTACCATATTATAAGATACTTTACACTCTATTTTATAAATATTATCTCTAAATTTTATAAACATTGTATATGTAGAAATATAAAGTTATTCATTTAATTTGGACTTATGAAGGAATTTGTATGTATTTGTACACATAAGTTTCCTTAAAGTCATCTAACATCCGTTTGACATATTATTCTATTAGAATATTTTAAACATGCTTTAATAATTATAGAATAATTTTCATAATTTTCATAATTTTTGAAATGATAGATTTTAAGAAAAAACAGATTTATATTAAAGGTTATAATAAATTTAAAACAATTCTGATAATGATATTTATATTTTTTTAAAGAAAAAAGAGAAAATAAATTATATATAAATATCTAAAAGCAATATTCCCTTTCCTTCCCAGGATTTCATTTCCTTACCCGTAAGAACTTAGAGAGAGAAAGGGAGAGAAAAGAGAGAGGGAGGAAAAAGAAAATTAGGTTTGGGTCTTAGAGCTGATTTAGTCAATGAAGCCAACAAGGAAAATTGATCGTATCAAAGTAGTCTATCGTTATCCTATTTAAATTTTTAGAAATTTTACTTTTTAGTAAAAATTTTGATATTTTATTTGATTTTATTTTGTACAAATTCAGATCTATGTAGATTCACAAAATTTTCACCGTGTAACTTTTGATATGTTGTGGAATGAACTGTCTGATATTAATATAAAATAAAAATAAAATTTCACGTAATATTTTGTGTATTTTGTGAATATATTAAGCTTGATAAAAAATACTCTAAAATAAGAAAATCTTCCAAATTATATATAAATAGTTTTGTAAATTGTGATTATTGATATATACACAAGTCTACCTGCAAATTCTACTATTATTTTACATTGAAAAATTTCTTATATACCTCAACAATTTACTCTTTTTATCAAAATATTGATTCATTAGTATTGATGCATTATAAATATCTATGTAAATATGTAGATTGATTTATAGGTAAATTGTGAACTTTTCAAGTGAAAGATATTAGGAGGTATAAGAGCTTGAGTAACATATGTAGTTACAAGGATGTATAAAGGTCTGATTAAAATTTATTGTGTTATGCACAAGGAGGCATAAGGGCCTGAATGAATAATAAAATGCAGATATATTTGGGAGGTATAAGGTATATATATATATATATATATATATATATATATATATATATATATATATATATATATATATATATATATATATATATATATATATATATATATATATATATATATATATATATATATGTATATATATATATATTATATATATTATATATTATATAGATATATAATATATATATATATATATATATATTATATATATTTATATATATATTAATATAATATATAAATATTTTAAAATATTATTTAGTATTTATTATAGATTAGATTTAATATTAAATATGAATTATATATATAAAATTTTTCATATGCTCTTGACTAGAATTATACATCAATATAGTTGTAATAAACTTGTTAATTCATCATATTTGATAGCAAATACTATTTTATCATAATATGTTGAAAATTTATAGTAGGTTTCATGCAACCTATTGAGTATTTATACTCATTACTGCTTTATTTGTATAAGTAAATTTCAGGAAAGGAAAAAGATAACGAGTGTTGACCTCATTTTTGGAGTGAGCTCTCAACTTCTTTATCATAGATCTAGAACTCTTGTAGACAGTAAGGGCTCCTTAGTTTTAAGACACTTCTAGTGATTAGGTGAATACTTAACTTAAGCTTAGATATTTAGAAGAGTTAATCATAGGAATAGGTCATGCCTTAGGGATTTAAGAAAATTTGCCTATCCTATAGGCTTAAACCCAATCATTGCTTCCTTCCTCAAACCAAACCTCAAATTCAAACCCAAATCATAAATCCAATTTCAGATCAAATGATTGAAACCCATTTTCAAATTCCAAATACCCTTCCTAAGCCCTTTTGCTTTTATCTTATGAACTTAGCCTTAACCAAATTTAAATCAACCTCAACTCAATTGATTTCTCAAATATCCATTCAATCCCATGTCAAATCCCAACCCAAATTCAATCAAATGATTGAAACCCAAAATCAAATTCAAATTTCAATATCTCTTCCTTAACCATATGAACGCCTTCATATGCTTAGCCAAAACTCCCTTTAAACCAAATCAAATTTGGTTGATTTCTTTATAAATCAATCATTCCTTCATTTATATTTACAAATATAAATGAAATCCAAATTCAAATAGCCAAAACCAAATCAAGACCTTTCTTAAGCCATATGGACTCACCTCCATAAGCTTAATAAAATCTCAACCCAAATTAACCCAAACTCACTTGATTTCCTTATAAAACAATCATTTCTTCATTTATATTCATGAGTAAAATGAAACCCACCCTCCAATGACCAAAAATAAATCAAACTAAATAAATTTCCTACTTAAGCCCTTTTGACCTACACCCTTAAGCATGGTCAAATTTGCTTCCAAATCACTCCAAACTCAAGTGATTTTCTCATGAATCATTTATATCTTCATTTATATTCACAAATATAAATGAAATATAAATCCAAATGACCAAAACCAAACCCAAATCAAATCAAATATCCAATTTTAGCCTTTTTAGCTAATTTCTTGAACTTGGCTAAATAATATCCAAATCAACTCAAAACCCATGGATTTCTTCATGATTCAATCATTCCTTCAACCATTGTTCCAAATATAAACATAAACTATAATTATAAAGCCAAGTCTAAGTCAACTCAAGTCAGGCCCATGTTGACCCCTTTTGACTTGAAATTGTCATATGAACCAAATTCCATTTGACTCCAAACCAATTACAATTGGATTTGTATCTTCATCCTAGGATCATATATGAGTTCAACTAAACTTGAAACAAGCCAAAACCAAACCAATTTTCTCATTTAGGTCCACTTGACTCAAAGTGACCTTAAAGACTTTTTTGAACTAAGTTCTAATCCAACCTAAATTGGATTGAACTAAGCCCATCCAAACTCCATATCATGATCAACAATCATCCTAGGGTGACCAACTACCTTGAATTAGGTCAAACCAAGTCAACCTTTAGCTCAAATGAAACCCAAACTAGCCAAAACACATCATATACCAAATTGATTGAAACTATTGATTCAAACCAATTCATAATCAATGATTGAATATGACCAAACCTTCAATTACGCCAAACCAAGTCTAATTGACCAATTGACCTAAGTTGACCCAAATTGGCCTAAAAAGCTAAAAAGGGTCAAATCATGATTTAATCCAAATTGATTGCAACCAATGGCTCAAGTTCATTCTAAATCATTTATTGAACTGACCAAAGCCATGATTGAGCCCAATTTGACTAATTGGTCAACTTGACCCAACCTAGCCCAAATTGACCTAGAAGGTCAAATTGGCCAAAATCCAAGTTAAACCCAAATCAAACAAAACTAAAGCCTACAATTATTTTTAATTAACCAATTAAACATGAACCAACACCTAACCTAACCAAATTTGATCAAATTGGTCAAATTGGTCAACTTAGCCCATTTGACCTATTTGAATTCAAATGAGCCAAAATCAAACCTAAGCCAAATTAATCAAAACCACTTGAACTAAAATTCTTCAAAACTTTATTTGAACCTAACCCAAGTCTTAGTTTGATCTAATTTGACCAATTGGTCAACCCTTAACCCATTTGAACCTATTTGACCATATGAAGCCAAACCACCCCAAATCAATCCATGAGACCCTAAGAGCTGCCAAACCTGACCAAACCAGCCTAAACTTATTCCTAAACTAGCCCAAATCCAAGTGGGACCCAAACTAAGAGAATTAACCATTGGACAAGCTCATTTGCAATAGATTCTTGCCATAAGAGGCAAGGTCCACTCTCCCATCACCATGGCAGCCATCCCATTGCCAAATGGGGTATGCCTAACCTCCAAAGCCCACCTTAGAATAGCTAGGATCGGCCATGGACCAAAGGGAGGTGAACCAATCCACTTCCCTTCATACCCGAGCACCCAAAGGACCAACCCAACTCAATCCTCCCATATCTTGCCTTGAGCTCCCCGCCATATCTTCCTCCACTCCTTGTGAGCCACGTGGAGCTGACGGTGACCCCTCCGATGCCTCGATTATGGTAAATTGGCAGTGACGATCCGCCCATTACATTCAATTTTGTGGTATACACTCTTAATTCGAGCGATAATTGACACAATTCGTATTCTCTGAGTCCCTTGAGTGATTTCGAAATCCCTCAGAGCCTCCTAAAGCACCCAAAGCCTCCCTCGATTGGCCATTGTTCTCTGTGTGTGAAACCGAAACAGGGAAGATCCCTCTTGATTCAAACCCACCCATTTCTCAACCAAACTCTAATTAAACTTGCACACACCTTCACCACACCTAATCGAAGCCAAACAAATCATCCCTTGAGTTCCAAAGCCACCGAAAGACATACTTTGATCAAGAGTGAATGCCAAATAGGAGGAGCTTGGTCCACAGAGCAATCTACCTCAAATAAAGGCTTGTGCGGCTCAACAGGGCTTTATTTCTACCAAACGAAGCTACCTCAGTCGATCTCACCACTGGACATTAGCTCTGGTAAGGTAATTCCTCAAAATCGTAAGTTTAAAAAAAATGTGTTGGTCCTTTTCGAAGTGAATTTGCATTTGAGCACATCCTAGCTGTTGGATCCTTCGCGCGAATGTGTGGGTTGAGTTTGGAGAGGATCCGAGCTCGAGTGAGCTTGGATCGAGCAACGCATGGCAGACAGGCTCCGTCCTTTGTGGTTCATAGGAAGATGGATCGTGGGCTATCCATTCGCGTGATTGGAATGAACGGCCGTGATCAAATCACGTAGAATCCCTCTCTGTTTCCTCCTTAACCGCGAGATCTAATCCTAGCCGTCCGATCTTCGACAATCCTGAAAGCGATTTGACATAATCCAGTCACCACGATTGATAACCTAAATATCCTATCCCACCATGCAACATAGAAAGCGTGCATCGCTACATGGCTAACGGGTTAAGGGTTAATTAGAGCTATTTTAATTAATTTTTTAAGAAACTTCCTAAAATCATAACTAAACCTAAAAACTCAAAAAAATATAAATGAGGGCTCATTTTAAAGATATTTTAGAGGAGAATCCAAGAAAATTATTATTAATTTAATTTGAATAGTAATTTTTGCTTAATTAAATTTAATTAAAAATTTAATTATTCTAATTACTCTTTGATTAATTATCCAATTAATTTCAAACTTTTCAGAGATGTTTAGGGGGATGACCTCTGCCTCCCCTATTTTTCTTAGAATTTATTGCATATTTAATTAGAGAAATTGATTGATTAAATTTTAATTACTCTCTTAGCTTAATTAGTGATAATTAATCAAATAAACAGTGATTTAATCTATCAATTGAGTTCATTAGCCTCTGTTAATAGTGGAGAAATTTAGAGATATGGGTTGGGACCCCTCTTCCAATCTTTTCCTTAAGACTTCTTCATTCTCTCTTTAAAATTAATTAATTAAGACTCATTAATTAATTAATTAATCCAATCAATCCAAACCCAAATTATATCTGAACTTTAATTAACTAATTGAACATATTTAGAGATTGAGACTTAGGTTTCATGCTTTATCTCTTCCCCTAAGTCCATTTAATATTATTGGTTAAGGATAATAAGGATTTAATTAGATAATTAATGAACTTAATTAACTTGATTACCTTCTTTAATTAACTCTTGGGTAGCTCTTTGGGTGTTGATAACCTAAAGAGAGAGTTAATAAAATTATGGTTAGCTCACATGTATGAGAAAATCATAAAAGTAATTAAGTGAGTTCCTTAAGCTTAATTATTAATTATGAGCCAATTGCATTAGGTCCCTTTCATTTCTTAGAAGCATTGCTAATTTACTTTTCATGTGGTTGCATCTCATGTTGGATCATCATTATTTAGTTAAATAGCTTAAGGTGATGTAGGTAAGGGTTTAATTAATTGATTTAATTCATACCTTAACCTAATTAAGATATAAAATCAACTTAATTACTTTCATTAAATCAAATTAACTCACACATATGGGGAATATGATCAGGATTAGCAAACCTCTTTGACATTTCTTAAATCAACTCAAACATAAAGATTAAAAATAGATTTAAGAAACTTTGGTTTATTCTAAATGATTTTGTTTAATATGATTGTTCTTAGGACTTAGTTTGATTGAATGAAACTACATGCTTGTGTTTCTTTATTTCCTTCCAATCATGTTAAAATGTTGTATGCCACTTATATTCATGCATTCATTTCTTTCAAATTAATCAAATGAAAATGATTTATTTTATGCCAATTTGCATGTGTTGACTTAATTAAAAATATGCATGGATATTATCACTATTAAACCTCAAATATATTTTCAAAAGTTTATTAATGAAGAATAATGTGTATATTGTGACATTAGTTACACATATATAGAAGATGCATATGAATATAAGCTTAGTGTATGAAGTGAAGTCTCTTTTTTACATTCATATGTTGAATTGCATAAGTTTGAATGTCAATGTGTATATTAGTCTAGACATCCCGAGGGGCCACAACTTTAAATAGCCCCAAGGAGGTTCCTACCTCACTCCCCTAGTGTGGAATAATAGCAACATACCTATTTGATTTCATTCTTATGAATTTTGACATTAGAATTGGGATAGAGCTTTGATTTGTTCACAAAATAAATCAAATAAACAAAATTCTACTTTTGCAAGATTTTTATTCTTATAGTTTTTTGTACATCTATATCTATTTAAGAGTAGCGAGTATATTAGTCTAGATATTCTAGGGATGCACAGGTTTAAGTAGCCCCAAGGAGGATCCTATCTCACCCCTTGTGCGAATAATGACAAGTACTTGCTTAAAACTTTTATACATTTGAATGTGTATCTAACTAATGAATGAAAATCCCTTTTTTCTATTAAAAAGATATGCATTCATATTTTGTTCAAGTGGTTGGATTGATTAGTCATATGATTTGGAGTTCTTCTCTTATGCTTTTGTGTAAGAATTTAGATAGAGCTTTAAATTAATATGACAAAATAATTCAACTAAATGAAACATCAATTCCAAGCATACTTACTTTAATTCATCATTTTAAGTGTGTTAAGATATAAATTGCATGTATAGGTATGCTTTGGACTTAATCATATGTATGTTATGTGTGATGGAAAAATAAATAAATATGTGTTATGTGATAGTAATTCATTCTAATTAATCTTGAGATGCCTTTCTTATTGAATGAGTTTATTTAAAGTAAACTTAAACTTAGGATTAATTAAAATATGTAATAATCCATTCACTAAAGAGAATTGATTAATTAATTATTTTAGATGTAACTTAAGGTAGGGATAAGAGAGAGTGATCCTCTCTTTTCTTCTCTTAAAAACACTTAGTTGTTAAGTGTAGGTCAAATGAAACAAAAGAAAATATTAAATAAAAATTTACAAATAAACTAAGCTAGTTAAAGCGAAACCATCCTTCAAATTAAATCTCTTCATACTTAGAAAATCTTAACTCTAAAGCCTAGTTAGGGTATATCACACAAGTCTTAATGCACACACATTAGATTAAGTCACCACTTATAGCTTCATGTTAGGACGGTGTATGGTTTGATATATGATTTACTTTGTGATGTATTGTTGTAGACTAGATGTTAGGGTGTATGCTTCGTAGACTGGATGATATGTTGTGATTAGCCTAATCATATTTTTTGCATGAGATTTTGCTTAAGGGGCGCTTAAAATAAATATAAATGCTCTCTTTTTCAAGTTGCTTATCCCCTAAGCATGATCTACATTAGGACAGGTGGGCTTGATTGCCCATATGCAGGGTGCTAAGTTCAAATTATTCATATAACTGCTTGGGTTGTATGGTATGTTTAGCTAACACATATTTTGTAGGTGCAGTTATATTTTTTTTCTTATTTTTGATGTAATTATGCATTAGGAATTTGGTTAAGTGTTATGGGAGTTAAGGATGAATATTAGCTAGAAAGTTTACTCCTATGGTGTCATGTGATGCCTAGAAGCCTACCAAATCAATTGAAGTAAATTAAATGAAGAAATGGAGGAAGCATGAAGACTTGAAGACTCCCCCATAACACTTATCATTTATAATTTGTAATTATTCTTTCATATATTAGGATGTATAAGGGTAGAGCTTGGGTAGCCATTTATCTTTTTAGTTGTCTGTGGTACACCACATTGGCCTGCTATTCTTTCATGTTGAGCTTATAAATTGTTTGATGATTTATTTATATTGTGCAATAGAAATTACATGTATTTTTCTAGTTTTTTCATATATGATGATTTAATGTGTGGCTTGGATCCGCTTAGGCTCTTAAGAAAATAATAAACTTTTTATAATCACAACTCATAAATAAATTTTTAAATAGCTCATAACCTCACATAAAGCCTAAGTATTAAATCAAGATAATAAAAAGATTTAACAATCCCTTAGTTGAATGTTGTATGCTTAACATCATGGATATCATATTATTTCACTCTTGCTAAGAGAGGGTTTCCATCCTTGCACGATAAGAGAATACTTGACGTTTGAGGGTCTCCCTTATGGTGGAAAATACCTCTTTCTCTCTGATTTAGCTAATAACTTTATTTCATCATGCATTTAGACATATAAAATCTTATGGCCTGTGACAAAATGAAGAGTCCAAAATCAAATAAAAAAAATTGATAAAATTTGCATTAAACGAAGTCATTATTGATATCAGTCATGTTTTAGTCTCTTAAGAAGTGGGTTTAAGAACTTTAATTTCTTTCTAAATAATAATAACCTAACCATCTTGCAAAATATATAACTTGACTATGGTTTTAAAACATAGGAGGAGTTAGCTGGCTGCCACTCCAGGCGATTATAAGTCCAGTAGTCGGGTGGTTTACTCTCACTTGTGGAGGTAAACAATATACCCATCTTCGCTTAGATTTAGGTCTTGCTTTGGCCCTCACTAAAGCTCCGTAGATTTAGGATCTAACATTGTTATTTCTCCTCTGGCTATAACCATAAATCCTCACATCTTAGATATTTCTTCAATCTTGTGTTATGGAATCATAAGTTCTAGTTTTTAATAAAATTTTAACTCAAATACATAATTCTCCTAAATTTTAAATATATAAAGCCCAATCATAGGATTAGTCTAGAATGCTCACTAGATTTTTTAGTATCATGAGCATTCCCTACTTATCTCCTTTTGGCTTCAATAATAAGTCCTCTCCTTTTGATCCATCCTACTTGATTTTTCAAACACAGCCAATTTATTGATAGTCATATCTTTAAAATCTTTGAAAACAATAGTTGCCTACTTTAATCGAGAGTATTCTTCAGAAACTCACCTTTCTTAAGATGTAATTAACTGTAGGCTTGCCTAGGAACTTTAGAACCAAATAAATCCTACTTTATTCATCCATGTAAAGTAGAGAAAAAATCTCTAGTACTTTTGAAGACTCATCATGCCTTAGTCCTTATTAGGTGATTAGGTCCATCGTAGGATAGTGATTTCTATCTTTTGAGATAATGCACTATTCCTTGATATCGTATCACCTCAATAAATGCCCCTCGGTCTGCGTGGTACCCCCCCATATACCCATAAATTAAAAATAAACACCACAAGGAGCAAATTGATTAGAGTGAGAGATTTTGAGCTCCTGTTTATAGGTATGCGTTTTAACCTGATTTAAATAAACCCTACTTTATTCATCTATGTAAAGTAGAGAAAAAATCTCTAGTACTTTTGAAGATCAATCATGTCTTAGGAGTCCTTATTAGGTGATTAGGTCCATCGTATGGTAGTGATTTCTATCTTTTGAGATAGTGCACTATTCATTGATATCGTATCCGATCACCTCAATAAGTACACCCTTAGATCTGCGTGGTATCCCCCCCATATACACATAAACTAAAAATAAACACCATAAGGAGCAAATTGATTAGAGTGAGAGATTTTAAGCTCCTGTTTATAGGTATGCATTTTTCTAGAATATAGTTAATCATTCTGAAATCATGGTGTTACTGTTTTGATGGATATTGATGTGTACCATGATTGTGGTGTACAATCTTTTTTTATGATTGCATAGTTTTTGATATTAACCAAATAGAAGTGGATAACTTTTATTTTAATTATTTATATTGACGATATTAATGGCTCTGTGTGAAAAAGATAAAGATAAATAATATAATTATTTTCAAATAGATCTTGGGTAGTGTCTGTTACGCATCCAACACAATGTGACCCGCCTCAATTTTAGGATTATATCATTTTAGGTCATTTTTGACTTGGATTCCACTGGCACTGTCAACTCAACCTTCACCTTACTGTTGGTGGTTTCCTTGATGGCATTCTCTAGCATTTGGCTAGGCTCAATGGAGCATCTCAACTTGTAGGCAAAGGCTTACCAAATTTACATCTCTACGAAGTTTGATCTGGAGGAAGATGGTAGTGGTTGCTCTTAGTAACTTAAATTTCACATCGCAAATGGCGGTAGTGGCGCACACCCTCCCAATTCTCTATCATCCGATCAAAGAATGGACAGCTAAGGATTTCCTCGCTGTTTAAAATAGATAAATAGATTCCTAAATGTGTTAAATAATATCAACCGTCCATCTAAAATGTGCGGATGGACAGCTAAGATGAACCAAGTTCTTCCCCTTGATCAACAAAGAGCTTCCATGATCAAGGGGAAGATCCAAGCTCGATCTAGCATGGAATCAAACCAAAATCAACCCACACCATCTAAAGATAGAGAGCGGCAAATCCAACAGTCAAAATTCGATGAGGTGAAAATTTCTTTCACGAAGCTCAATGTCACATTCAGTTTAGTTATCGAAAAATTCCATACCTCGTCAGAGGTGATCACCGGCACTCTAGATCAATGAGGTAGCTTTGTCTGGTGGAGACAAAACCCTGTTGAAATTCCTAGGCCTTGGGATTGAGTGGCTTGCTCTATGGGCCAACACCACTTGAAGATCCTTGTGGCTTTGATCCAATTGCTCCTCTCCTTTCTATGGGAACTCAAATGGAAGATTGAGTGAGCTTGGTCCTTAGAAGAAGTGTGTAGGAGGAATTGGGAGGAAATCAAGTGTAGAAGAAGTTGTCAAATCACTCTACCTCCCCATTTTCACTATACAAAGGAACAAGAAAATGGGAAGAGCTCTAGGATTAGGATCAAATCCCAATGGCTCTTGCTTCCTATTCTTCAACGACCTTGAGTGAGTGAAAATAGAAGTGGGGAGTATATCTCCCCCTTGAAGGATCGAATGACTGGCAATGTCCATGCCATTCTGATCCAATTGATGAGCTTGGGAGGGTTGTTTGATCTATTTTGAGTGTGCACATGGTTGGTTTGATCTAAGGAATGGATTGCCAACTCCCATGTGCTTGAATTGAGCTTAAGAGGGAGTTTGAAATTTCAATTTTAGGCTAGGGATTAAGTTTGGTCTAGGGACCAAATGGGTGAGCCAAACCCATTGGGTTAGGTGCACCACTCATCACTAAGTCCCCTTGAGCTTTTTGGAAAGCCTTAAGTGATTGTGAAGAGGGTATGATCAAAATACATATGGGCTAGGCCAAAATTTGTTCTATGGCCTAGGGGTAGGATGGTCATTTTTCTATTTTTCCACTTTGGACATGTTGGGTATGTGGAGAAACTAGGTTTGACCAAGTTTCATTAGATTTAGAATCCATTTGATAGGGTTTGGCTCATGTTGACTCATTTAGGTCAAAATGGGTCAACTTGGGTCAAGTTGACCAATAGATCAAATTGGGTCAAACCAAGGGTTGGGTCAAGTTTATATGACCATTTGAAATGTTTTGGTGGCTTTGGTTTGATTCAATTTGGTATATATTTGATTTTGGCTCATATGACTTCATTTAGGTCAAATGGGTCAAGTTGGCCTATTTGACCTATTTGACCTATTTGAGGTAGGTCAAGGGTAGGGTTAGGTTAAGTTAGTCATATGGAGTGGATTGGTAGCTTTGTTTCCAATCAATTTGGGTTAAGTTCAATTTTGGCTCAACATGACCCCTTTAGGTCATGTTGGGTCTAAGGTCAATTGGGCTAGGTTGGGTCTAGTTGGCCAATTGAGGCTTTGGTCAAGTTCCACAAGTAATTTGGAATGGACTTGACCCATTGGTTTCAATCAATTTGGCTTAGATCAAGTTTTGACACATTTTGACCCTTTAGGTCAAAATGGGTCAACTTTCAGAGGATTGGGTTAGGTTAGACTCAAATGTTGGCTTTTCCAAGCTCAAACATAAGTCATGAGTGAACTTAGATCAATGGTTTCAATCAATTTAGCCCATGGTGGAATTTGGCTATGTAAGGTTTAATTTTAAGTTAAGTGTTGACTTGGTCAACCCTTAGGTTGGACTTGGTTTGACCCAATTTGATTGATTAATCATCACATGATGATTGTTGATCATGATGAGAGGGATATATGAGCTTGTTTCAATCCAATTTGGTTAGGATCAAAAGTTGGCTCATAAGGGTACTTTAGGTCACTTTGGGTCAAGTGAGCCTAAGTGGGTCAAATGGCTTGGTCAAAGCTTGATTTGAAGTTGATTGATCTTGTATATGGACTTATGATTGAAACATAAATCCATGTACAAGTGGTTTGAAGTCAAATGGATTTAGATCCATTTGAAAATTTCATATTCAAAGGAAGAATATGAAGGGTCTTGGTTTGATTTTGAATTAGGTTTTGAATGAGTGATTGAAGTTTGGTTGTATATATGAGCTAATGATTGTAGGGTTGATTGAACCATGAGTGAAAATCAAGAGTTTGGCTTGATTTGGAATTTATTTGGCTAAGTTCAAGATTTTGACTTGAAAGGCTTAGATTGGATTTTGAATGGATTTGAGTTTGATTTTTGGAATTGTTTTGATTGTCTAGATTTATTTTTCATTTATATATGTGAATACAAATGAGAATATAAATGGATCATGAGAAAATTTCAAGGATTTGAAGTGGTTTAATCATGATTTAGGTTAAATCCATTAAAGGGAATTTAAATGATTTAAATGAATTTTTAAATTAGAATTTAATTTTTGAATTGGATTAGATTGATTTATATTTATATTCCATTTATATATGAAAATAAAATGAGAATACAAATAAGTTTAGACAAAATTTCATGAGTTTGAATAGGTTTGATCAAAGTTTAGGTTAAATCCATTAATGGAAAATTTAGGGATTTAAGAATTTCAAGGATTTTAAATTTGGAATTTAATTTGAGGGTTTGATTTGATTAATTTATATTTACATTTCATTTATATATTAGAATATAAATGAGAATATAAATAAGTTTTGAAAAAATCTCATGAGTTTGAATTGATTTGATCAAGGTTTAGAGTTGATTTTGGCTAAGTCCTTTAATGGAAGATTAAAGGGACTTAAGAAAATTTTCATGAATTGATTTGATGAGTTTGAATTTATATTATATATGAGAATATAAATGGATTATGAGAAAATCTCAAAGATTTGAGTAGTTTAGATCATGATTTTGGTTAAGTCCTTAAGGGAAGACTAAGGACTTGGATAAAATTTGGACTTAGGAATTTTTGATGGATTTTGATCATGGGTTTCAATCATAGATTTTAATCATGGATTTCAATCATATGGAGTTGACTTAAATTTTGGAGAAAATCAATGGAATTGATTTGGAGTTTAACTTGAAAGAAAGAAAGTGATGAATGGTTTAAGCTAAAGGTAGGAAAGTTTTCCTAACACCCCTAAAGCAGGACCTATTCCTATGGCTAACTCTTCTAAGTATTCTAGGGCTAGGTTTGAGTATCCACCTAATCAATAGATGTGTCTTAAGACTAAGAAACTCTTAAAATCTAAGATAAGTCCTAAGCCTAAGATGGAGGGGTTGAGAATTCATTCTAAAAATGAGGTCAACAAAGGGTGCCCAATAGGTGTGGTGTGACCCGAACACGCGTATTGGTGTTCGAAATGATCAACAACACCGAGAGATCAAAAGCACTAACAGAAATAATCTATCCTTAACCCAAGGTGTAGAAAGAATCCAGAGTTTAGTGCAATGTGGCTCTACTTATTTCCAAGACATAATAGAGAGGGAAAAATCCACTAAGGGATAGAGTGTGAACCTTCTACTAGGGAGAGAGTTTCAAGACCAGAGTTCTCTGATCAGGTGGTTGCCGCCAAATGAAACCATTATATTACGATCACGATCGTAGCCCGTATGCTCCCTAATGGCTCTACCATTTGAGTTGTGAATCATAGGGTATACTTGATAGGGAAAAAAACTCTCTATCAACTAAGGTAGACTTAAGCCTATCTCTTTAGACAAACACCACCCCAGGTCTACAAGAATTTCATTAATGACGTAACCCATGTGTTGTTGATAAGGATCTTCGTCAGTTGGGTTGACTACCTCCTTTGACTAAGTACGAGGGACCACGACCCGGGATGATGGAACCATGGGATCTAAATCGGCACATCATTCTCCCAATCATCCGCTTTAATATGATGAATTTCATAAATTCCAAATTATAAATTTTATACTTCATGTCTTTGCTATTATATGCTACGCATTAAGCGACCTAATGACTAGCCTTAATCGAAAATTTTCTCTCACCATTGAGAGAGATAATTAACTATAGGTGCTTGCGCCTATAGGAAACCTGTAACCAGATCTAAAGTCCTCATAAAATGAGGGTGAAATCTTTGGGTAGTGTCTTGTCTACTATTCCATCTGCCTTCTGAAAATTACACCAACACTTTAAATCATACTCTATTCATTTGTTGAGTGGTCGATGACGAATTTTCGGAGCCCACAATCATACTCTCTTGAGAAGTCGGTGGCAAATTTTCGGAGCCCACAATCACTAACTTCATATGATATAAAGGTTCACCATTACTAAGACAAACCTTTTCAAAATCACTTATATAATTTCTGCTTTTTTTTTTATGTATAGTAGAGTGAATTAAATCATCATTAGTCCAATATCATGGATTTCTTTGGACTATTTGCTCTATTGACTAGTGCATCATAAATCTCATCTCATATAATTAAATCAATATTTTTTTTCTATTTTTATCATATACATCCATGATCCATCATATGAAATTATTTTTTGATTTATTTTTTCTACTTTATGGCACGGTTCATCGTAATATTGTCATTAAAACTGTACTTAACATTACCATCTTCGATATATCTTTCACTTGACATTACGATCTAAATGACATTTAGTCTAAACAAAATTCTTAAAAACATTAATTAAATCCTATTACCATAATACATTTTCTATTTAATTAATAACACATCTTTCATCTCGAAAATTTTATCATCTTCATATCCGCATTATCAATTACCACACATTCTCGTAGTAAAATAATATCAATTTAACAATTATCTGTGCATGCATGGCGCAATATGTCAGGAGCAATGAATCAGCTAACAAGAAATCTAGCTTTCGAGTGGGCAAAAGATAACATTCGAGTCAACAGCATCACCCCTGGACGGCTGGACCAATCATAACTCCATTGCTTCTATCAGTAAGCTTTTAAGCTTTATAATAAGAATTAAAACTGTTATATATATATATATATATATATATATATATATATATATATATATATATATATATATATATATATATAATAATAGATAGAGAGAGAGAGAGAGAGAGAGAGATTCATTTGATCATATATTAAAATAATTTGGTATTGTAATTGCTGCAGCATTTTGAAGCAAAGGGTAGCATTCCTAATGCAGAAAACATGGGCGTTCCTTGTGGAAGGCTAGGCGAGCCTGTGGAGGTAGCGACAGTTGCGGCGTTCCTTTGCATGCCGGCATCTTCTTATATCACCGGTCAAGTGATCATTGTAGATGGGGGACAGACTGTGGGTCGCTTTGTTCCATGAAACTAATTAATATTCTAATTAGTGCATGGATTTAGTTAATTACTACTACTGTTCTTCAATGTTTTCTATTTAAAAAAGAAGGCCATTAATAATGGTCATGTGTTGATGCATGTGATATTGTTGGCTTTATAAAACCTTCTCTTAATTTGGATCTTGCATCATTGAGGTTAATTAAACTAATGCTGCGAGATTAAATCATGAAAATCGATTTGAGAGATCTGGGGAAAATTTTTGAATAGAAGTGAATAAAATACAAGATCGCAGAAAGACACTAGGTTAACTTGAAAAAATTCGAGAACAAGAAAAAAAAGAGAAGCCGCACTACACCAAGAAATCCACTATCAATAATATGAGTAGAATAATAAAAATTACACTTAACTCAACCCTCTCCACTCTGTGGCATGCATTGTCCACTTAGACTCATAAGAGAATGGAGAAAGAGGGTATTACAAAACACAAAAGCTGTAAAAAACTACATAAATATGAATTTTGTCGTTTCAAAGCATCGCAACATCGTGACTCAAGCATCTAGGCACTAGTTCCTCTACCTTTTCAAGTTTTACACTGGTTTTAGCGACATCACGTTGTTATTGCTGTGCCAAGGCGTTGACCTATCTGTCTAGTAACTTTGGTTATCGGGTTCTAGCATTACAGCGCTATCCTCCTAGTATTAAGGCATTATCTTTTTTGACTCTGAAGCCATGACCTCCATATCCTCGTGTCGAGGCACTATGCAACGAACAAAATTTGGGGGTCTGCACCCCTCGGTGATCCAAAAAAATAAAAATAAAAAAACTACTAGTGATCAATGAAAATTCTAAATAATTTTAGGAGATGTATAATTACATCACATACACCCTTTATTTTTAAAAAATTTAAAATTATGTAAGAATTATTGTGAATGTTGAAAAGTAAATTTATTCATCAAAAAAATTTGGAGATATTGTGCAATTTTTACCATGAATTAGGAAAATTTTAAGTGCTTAGGGCATTTAGGATCAATTTTATTTTTTATTTTTATTTTTATTTTTATGTCATTTTTAAAAATATGTTTGTTTAGAGTGTTTTTATGCGATTTTATTTTTTATTTTCAAAAATAAATAATGTTGTTTTTAAAAACACTCAAAACATCTAAAAGATATTTTGAGTGTTTTTAAAAATAGCAAGTACAATCAAATAAGTTTACTTTTAAGCAAAACATAAATAAAATAAAATAAAAATAAAAAATAAAAAATAAAAGATAAAAGTGATCCCAAATGGCCCCTTAAAATATACCATTGAGCTCCTGAATGAGTTTTATAATTTTTAAAAGCCATGTGATAATTATTATACTTCAAATAGAAAGAAATTGTTTTAAAAAAATATCATTAAAATGACATGTAGGTATTTTTACTATATTCTAAATTCCAAAATACACATCCAATAAAAACTTTAATAAATCACACAATTCAAATATATATATATATATATATATATATATATATATATATATATATATATATATATAGCCAGCCATTTTTTTTAGAATGAGCAATTTATCAAAATTTCATGACAAAAATTTTTATTAGCATTTATTGATATTTGAGAATAATATTAAATTTATTATCATTTTTATAAATTAAATATTAAAAATTGTAAATATAAATCAAATTTTTATATAATATTTATGATAATTTTATATTGTTTCATAAAAAATAGAAAATATATGTAATTATAAAATTATTAAGTTCTAGTTTTCAAAAAAAAGTATAATTAATTAAAGTTTGAGAGAAATCCTAATTAATGTTTTATGTGATACTTAATATTAATGTTAGATTAAGTATCATATATATATATATATATATATATATATATATATATATATATATATGCATTTAATTATATTTTAAAAGAAATTTATAATTTAAATATAAGCAAATAAATATAAGTTAAAATAAAAATATAATTATAATATAAAAGCTCTAAAAATAAAATTATATTACCTAAAATTAATAAACTTATAAATATAATTATTAATAATAATATGTTAAAATGTAATGCTCATAATTGGTGCAAATTGTGTTTTTAAAGTTTAATAGTAGACCTCATTGTACATTCATACTTTTTTATATTTAATAATATAGCACACTCATCTTATTTAGTTTCACATTGCTTGAGAATGCTAAATTACTTTTCTTTATAGCGAACTAAAGACAATATTCTATTATTATGTGTGTATGTTAGTTATTAATTTTAAATATTGATCAAAATGTTTAATAAACTATATTTTCATATATTATTATGATCAAAATGAATAAGTTATTAGTAATAAAAATAATTAAGCTTAGAATATATAATTATATAAATAATTTTGCATAAAGATATATAAGTTTTAACTAATAAAGAAAATATTGTCTTTATTGGGCAAGATCTTCTATTACGATGAGAAAAAGTATTTAAATAAAGAAAACTTTTAAAAAAAAAAAAATTGAGGGTGGGCAATTGGGGCCCTCACTTATGGGTGCCCATGTATATATATATATATATATATATATATATATATATATATATATATATAACATCTAAATTTTAATATTTATATTAATAACATCTAAATCTTTAATATTATATCAAAAATTATCACAATCCTTAGTTTTTTAAAGTGAAATGCACATTTTCATGAATAGGAAAAGTGTTATATATTTATAAATATCAAACTTTAAGTGCTAAATATGTAAATGCATAAGACCTTTGTGGTATGTATGTAAATCTTTCTTTAATTTATTTGATTTAATAGATTACACAACAAAATTTCAAAGAAAACCTAAAAAAATCTTATTATGTTTAATCTTAATCAATAGATCTTAGTTAACAGATCAAGGATTATGAACCAATCTTCTTCCCATGCTACCCTATAATTAACTAAGACTAGGTTTGTTCAAATCAAGTTGACCAAATAGGTAATTTTCTCCTTATATAAGAAATTTTAAGGAAATTCCTTTCTTAGAAATTAAAGATTTATGTAGGCAAAGCTTAGTTAGTCATAGTCTAGAATTGTCTACACACTAGAGGAACTTTGGGTCTTCTAAGACTTTAGATTTATACCTATGTAGCTCTTGAATTAAAAAAAATGGACTCTTCACAGTCATTAGAGTGAGTTGACTATCATTCTAAGGCTTGGCTAGAGTTTCAATTTATGGAGAAACCAAAAATTAAGCTTAATTTGTATGTGACCTATTGCTCTATAATAATTAAGTTAGATCTAGAAACCTCAATTGAGCTCAATGAAGGTATTGGAATGAAACCCTCTACTTCAGACTAGCTTTTATCGAGAACAAGAAACATGATAAAATTATGACTAATCCTTCTACTTGAGCTTTCACTGATTATTTTTGTAATATTTGGGTCAATACATAGTGTCTTTTTTGAATATGACAAAAAGTGCATATTTATTTTATGTTTATTAAATTTTAATAAATTTTTAGAGTTGATTTTATGTATGATTTATTTTAAAATTTCTCATTATTATGATTTAGAGAGAATTAAGATATGCTAAAATTGACCTTATTATATTAAATTAATTTGTCTAAGACATGATCGATTTATAAACTATTTTCACCACATTATATAGCTTTATAAATTTTACTTTAAATACATTTAATTTATTTTTATGAATATCATAGATAAAAAATTAGAGTTTTCTTATTGAACTTATCTTCTGTAACAAATTAGTACAGCCTTACGAAAGTAAATTATTTGAAATTATCTGGTCATCATTTTATAAATAATTTTAATCACTATGTTCTAAACATGGTGCACTATCTATTTGCTATTTTTTTTATAATTTTGGGAGTTTTATATTTCAAGATATAAAAGAATTTATGAAAGTTTAATAAGCCAAAAAATAGTTTTTCTAATTACTATTATATTTTTATTATTTTATTAATTTTTTATAAAATTCCTAATCCACATAACATAAACTTGTATGCCTTTTCACATTTTTTTGAACCCATGAGTCATTTTTAGAGAGAGAAAGGGGCAATAGAGAGTTTTAGAAAGATAAAGTCAGGTTTAGAAGTCCTAAAGCCAATTGTATTCTTTTATCTAGTTCAAAAGATCTCTGGTTTGATATAAGCTATTATTGCTCTACATTAGATTTCAATTTCAACGTGTTAATGTGAATTTCTGACATTTTATTTAATTGAATTTCATATAAATTCAAATTTATAAAAATATAGAAAGTTTTCAATGCGTAATATTTAGTATATTGTAGAACAGATTATGTTGGTTATATTAATATAGAAATGTTAATTTTACATTGAATTTTTAAAAAATTAAATTAGAATCATTTAAACTCTTATTTCAACAAATATTTAGTCGACAACACCAAAAGAGAGAAATTTTAAGACAATAATTAAATGATCAGATGATATCTAATTTTTATGTTTATTTTTAAAATTAGATAAATTTAATGATATAAGTATAATTTTTTTTATTTTAGGATTATTAAAGGACTTAAATGATATAAGTATAATTTTTTTTTATCAAAAGAATTAATATCAATCATTCAATTAAGTGTTTTAAAATTTTGATTTAAATTATTAAAATATTATCTTAAAAATCATAAAAAAAACTTATTCTTCACATCTAGAGGAATAGACTAAAATTATTTTAATAAAATTTGGATAATTAAATAATTTGTTTAGTGGTGCCGGCAAAAGGCTAGAAGAGGAGAAAGGATGCTGCCAACAGCGTTGAATGCAATACTAGGGACCGACAGCAGTGATATATTTAATAAATAAATAATATGTGTACTAGACATCTTAGATTAATAGTTAAAAGTTTTAATTTTTAACTAAAAGATTTTGATTCAAATTCTTATACATATGTGATATATATGAGTTTATCATTAAATTCACTCAAAATGTCCGACAAAAAAAATTTGCTAATAATGAGGACAACATTGTATATTTAGCAATTAATTTTTTTACCACCAATTTTAGATGATTTAATTTTTCTTCTTTATATAAATAAGTTGATCATTATATGAACTAATTAATTTATATATTAAAATTTATTTAATTTGTATGTTTAAATGTAATTCATGCAAATATATAAAATAACTATTCTTATAATCATGATTGTTAATTAAAATTTATCAAAAATATTAATAGAGTTGACTTGGATCTTCGACTATTCAAGAGTATATTTCTAGTGTTTGATAGTTGCAGTTGCTTGAAAAAACAGTGATGAATTTGTTATAAAAGAAATTATTGTTTAAAAAGTTATTGTGAGTATCTTAAATTTTTTATTATTTTAAAAAATTTATACAATAACTTTCTCATATCAACTACACTCTATGAACTGAGGTTGAAAAATATATAGCTTTTTCATCATAGTTTATTCAAAATACAACTAAAAGGCAATTTCTCAATATCATTTGTTGTGCACTTCAGATCACAGTGCAGGCAAAAAGTTTTTATAAATGTAGCCCTAGATATTCTTATTTTGAGATATTTATGAGGATGACTCATAAAATAATGAATGCATGAAAAATAAAGTTTAATTAATAATAATAATAATAATTTAAATTAATTTTTGAAACATATATTTGGACATAAAAATTTGTAAAATTCATCAATTTTTGACTAGACCTAAGTAGTTCATTGCAGAGTCAATTTAATTAAAATGGTTTTTTTTTTTCTTAGCTTCACGAGATGGACTTCTTGATTCTTCGAGTCTAAGAAATATATTAAAATATAAATGACAATAATTCTCATCATTTATTTTTATAATAAAAAATATAGCATAATAATGTACCTTTTGTGAATCTTTCTTCTTAAATTGTAGAGTCTAATGAAAGAAAGTAAGGGTTCTATTGCGTCATTACTGATGCCCTGAAGGTGCCTATTGCGTCATTACTGATGCCACGTCGGGAGAAAACTTATGCTCGTGAAATTAAAAAAAAAAACTCTTTTAAATTAATAATTATATAACAGTCATTCCATCAATCTTTATTGTGTAATTTGATGCTTGTAAAGTTCGTTCAATTATATTTGTTATTTTAATTAAATATCTATTAAATTTATTGAATTTTTTTCATAAAAATAAGATTTATGAGTGAAGGAGAAGCATTATTTGATATCATTAAAAAATTTCAGCAACACACTTTTAAATTGATTTTAAAAATTTATAATTATTTTTTGTTTATGTTTGTAAAGACAAATAATATTTGCTAAAATTATACAAATTTGTATAATAATCTCTATCTCGATGAGTTTATTTCCTAAAAAAATGTCCTTAATTATAACATAGGAGCCAAAATTATTATTATTATTATTACAGTCATTATAAATACTCTAAATATTATTAGTATTACAATTACTTTTATTTATAATATTTTATGATAGTGAGAATATAAATAGAACTATGGTAGTAATATTTGTAATTATAATATAAATAATAATAATTTTCGCTCTTAATGATGTATTAAAGATAGGTAAATGAGCAGAGCATTATTTCCATTGACCTACCGATTGAAATTTCGTTTATGTTTTCGTTTAATTAATCGAGCAACACTTTTTGAAAATACTGATTGTCCAAATGTAATTTTTCCCCTTTTTCTAATTAGTTATTCTTTGATACAATCTAAAATTTTGTTTTCATCTCATTTTTTGCAAGTTGCAAGTATCAGGTTTAGGTATTCTGTTGCTCTCACTGTGCGTTGCCTTGAATCCCACCAATGGATGAAGAAGCGATTGAGCTATTAGTCATTCTTTCACCGGCGGCTGTTTACAGTCTCTTACACCATTTTGTTGCTTTTCATATTTTCTTTCTTTCTTTTTGCACCAATGCTTTTTTTTTTCCCCTTAAAGTTTATATGAATCAAAATGTGTGGTCATTGATAGATATATGTGTGTGTGTATAACGGTCATTTTAACTATACAATCTTCTAATCCCAATTTTTCAGCATGATTAATTGCGTCCACAAGATAGACTACTGTATTTCTCGAGTCAATTTGAGTTGCGTCAATTGCTTCGCTACTGTTAATGTCATATTCATAAGCTCGCGTCATTGATGAGGCAAATTAACACATACCTAAAGAACTATTTTCATGTTATTATATATATATATATATATATATATATATATATATATATATATATATATATATATATATATATATATATATATATATAGCCTATAACCAGAAATAAATCATCTCTCTCCATCATTAATATATGGCGACGGCTGAGTTTGAGAATAGATGGTCTCTTCATGGTGCCACCGCTTTGGTCACCGGTGGCTCCAAAGGCATCGGGTTAGGCTTTCTTCTTATTATCTCCTCTTCTTTCTTTCTGTTAATTGTTTGAAGATAAATAATGTCGGAATCAACAATATTTTTACCATATTATTAATTAAAGGCAAGCAATAGTGGAAGAGTTGGCTAGACTTGGAGCAAAGGTGCACACATGTGCTCGGAATCAACAAGAACTTGATAAAGCTCTTCTACACTGGCAAAGCTTGAAGCTTGATATCACTGCCTCCGTTTGTGATGTTTCTTCACGAACTGAGAGAGAGGAACTAATGGAGAAGGCCTCTTCTTTATTCCAAGGAAAGCTCAACATACTCGTAGTAACTGTTTTATAGAATTTTTCTACTTTTAAGTATGCGATCATATGTTAGTTGATTGAAAAATGCTATGTATGTATGTAGATTAATAACGCAGGAACGAGCTTATATAAGACTGCTCTCGACATTAAAGAAGAAGATTATAAATTTTAATGTCAACAAATTTGGAATCTGCTTTCCATTTGAGCCAATTGGCTCACCCACTTCTCAAGGCCTCCGGGGAGGGCAATATTGTGTTCATTTCCTCTGTCGGAGGTTTCGTTGGCTTTCCAGTATCAAGTGTTTATGGTACCACTAAAGGCAAGTGACAGATTATATGAGTTTATTTAAGCTACATATATTGTCTTAAAACTGAACTTAATTATTTTGCTTTAGTTTACAAGAAATATATATTTAAAATTTGTTATTTGCATTTATAACTCGTTATAATTCAATGAGCTTATTCTTATTAATAATTTTGATAGAAGCGACATCATAATTATACTAATGAATCCATGGTTTTATTTTTTTTATTTCTGTTTTCTAAGACTGTTATAAAATCTCAGACGAATTATGATTCATATATATTATCAGTATCGTTGTACTCATACACAACGAGTTATAACTTCCGATTTTTTTATTTTTATAATTTGAAATGGAATATGTTAAATTATAATGTGATGTGATTCGAATCTACAATCTTTAAAATATATATTTTTCCTGACAACCATTGTGCCATGGCTCCATAACCATGCCAGATGTAAAATTTAAATATCTTTTGTAAAATTAATTTTAAATATTTATTTATATTATACCTTTAATAGATTTAACTTTCTCTATACACGGAACAATTAGATCTCCCACTTTCATGTGTCTCTTAGGGGTTATTTGGTTTGTTGCATTTGTAGAAAAAAGTAAACCTAATGCAAGTATTTAATATGTTACATCTTAAATGCAATATATTTTATCAATGAATAAAAAATTCATCAAATAACTCATTTTTTTATACATGAAATTCCTTCAAAATAAGAGATTTTTAAATTCATTATAAATTATTTATCATCGGCCACCATCAGTCATCATTAGTCTAATTTATCCTTTATTCCTTATATCTTATATGTACCTTTTATATGGGCTACTCTTTACATATCACTAGAAGTTTACATTAATAATAAATGAGAATATATAAATATGAAACCCTCTAAATCCAATGTTAAGTCAAAAGATCTCAAATATCTCACAAAATAAATATAATATTTTCACATATTATTTTCTCATAAAATAATAAAAATTTATTAAATGAAAGAGATGACATATAGTTCATAGTTGGAGAACTTTATTTTAAGAAGAAAACTTATTTCTACATTTAAGAATTTTTTGAATGAAATGTTAATTTTGATGTCCAAATGCCTATATGTGAAAATGAACCTCCACCCAATACATGTTGGGAGGATTGATTGAGGTATTAGGATGCATCTCTCTATGCATCAATGATAAACCTATCAGGTTTAATCTTAGCAATCTTTGAGGTTGAATTATTTTTATTTTATATTGTATTTCTATCCTTTGAAAGCTCTCTTTCTACATAATCCTTTTAGGGTCTGTTTGGGGTAGTTGTAATTTTTTGAAAAGATGATTGTAAAGTTGCTGTGGAGAAAGCAGCTTTGTAAAAAAAATACTGATGTATGTTACAAATATTTCATTTTGAAAAATTCAAAAAATAGCTTTCTGACAACCGCCACACTCTAACAGCTCTGGTTCTTAAAATAACTTTTTCACCATAAAATTTTTTGAAAAATAGCAAAAGTGTTGACTACCAAACGAAATTATTTTACTTTCTGAAAAAGTAAAGTAGCCAAAAAGCTATCCCAAATATACTCATAGTTAATATAAACAACGCTATCTTCTACAGTAGCTCCCACCATGTTATTGTTTTCTATCGTGTAGAAGGTGCCGTCCTTATTTCTTCCTCTTTTTATCATAACACCCTAATTCTCCAACCAAGAATTAAAGTTAAATAATCTTGAATTTACAATAAAGCATACTTATACAATATCCAATATGGGAGCAATGAATCGGTGACGAAATCGGCTTTGGAATGGGCAAAAGATAACATTCAAGTCAACGGCCTTGGACCAATCATAACTCCATTGTTACTATCTGCTTGAAAATAAATTATATATTCATTTGCTCGATATTGTTAATTAATTTGAATTATATTTGTTGCGTATTTTGACCGAAGGATAGCATTAACGTAGAAAATATGGGTGTTCATTTGGGAAGGCGGGCGAGTGATAGCGATTCGCGACATTCCTGCATGCACGCATCTTCTTATATCACAGGCCAAGTGATTGTGGTAGGCGGGGAATGACGCATGTCGCTTTTTAATTAGTGCATTCCTATGTTTTCTATTAATAAGGCTATTTGTACTAAATAATGCGATAAATCCAATAATAATGGCATGTATGTGATCTTGATGTGTGTGATATTGTTGGCTTTATAAAACCTTCATTTTATTTGGATCTTGCTTCATTGAAATTAATGTAACTAAAGTATTAAAAGCTATATTATAATTACTCATTAATCTCAAGATGTAAAAGCATACAAATTATGTACTTGGGGCACCAAAAATTCACCATCAAACTCTCGCATATTGAAAAGAGTATGATTGAATGTGTCGGTGTAATTTTCAGAAGGCAGATGGAATAGTAGATAAGACACTACCCAAAGATTTCATCCCCATTTGGTGAGGACTTTAGATCACGGTTCGGGTTTCCTATAAGCATAAACACACATAGTTAATTACCCTCTCAATGTAGAGAGAACTTTCAATTAGCCATTAGATATAAATGCATAGCATATAATAGCAGCATATGGAGTTTAAAATTTAGAATTTATGAAATTCACTATTTTAGCTTAAAGCGGATGGTTGGGGGAATGATGATGCGTGTCTAGATCAGATGGTTAGTCATCCGGTTGTCGCGGTCCTGTCTACTTAGTTAGAGGGGTAGTCGACTAACGGCAGAAGGATCCTTATCGACAACACATGAGTTATGTCATCCAAGAAATCCTTGTAGACTAGGGTAGTGTTTGTCTAGAAGACAAGCTTAAGTTTACCTTAGGACATGGGCTTTTTGCCCTATCAAATG